>NW_024121233.1:13875456-14308231 GCF_016745375.1 Pimephales promelas
CCCTGAACATTTTTAGTAATTCTAAATATTGTAATTTCTGCTTCTCTATATGCAGATATCTATTGTTGCAATATTATTTTCATTTTCTAAATGAAATACCTTTTTAATTCAAAATAATAATGTCAAAGCTAGAAATTTAACCCTCAATGTTTCATTAAAAGAGTCTGACTGCCTGCCCCTTTTGCTGGCCATGGTGTCCCCCTTTCCATGCGTGTGGCTCTTTGACCAAACTGGGCCCCTGGGCAGACCATTAAAGCGAGCCAATGTGAATGAGGACCGCTTTTCCCATTAAGCCGGGTGGTGAGGATACCATTGGGTTTAGGAGATGTGGGTTGAGCTCTTTTAGGTGCCTGTAATATGTTTTGGTTTTATTTATTTTCACATTTTCATTTTCCCCGTTAATTAATCTTTAATAATTTTAAGTACAGCGTAAGTATGTTATTTGGCGGAATATTTTCAGTTCTTGAAGAATAAATCTATATTACAGTGATTGTTCACCAATAATGATTGTCATAATTTACTCTCACCCTTATGTCATTTTTTTTTTTTTTTTTTTTTACAGAAAACAATATAATTGAAACCTTTTTTTTTTTTTACAATTTGTCCAGATTTGGACCTTTACTGATTTAAAAAAAAAAAAAACATGATTCTTTATAGACATATCTCCAGCATGTTGTTTTTAGTGTTACACCGATGACATATGGGTGAATAAATGATAGATTCATTTTTGGATGAAATGTCCCTTTAAGTTAGTTAAAGGTAGAATTCAGTTTGTAATGTTTACATTAGTAGCAGTAAATCCAGTTTCTTAAACCATAAATGAAACTGTACTGTTTAATTGTTGTCAGTGTTTTAAGTTTAATCTTTTAGTGTTTCTGTGTGTGAAATCCACAAAGTCTTAAAGGACCCTCCATTGTCTTTTACCAATCCTGAACTGTATCCATCTTATTTTCGCCATTTTGAAGGTAATAATCGGTATGGGCGCGGAGGGGGAGACCGGTACGGCCCACCTACACGCACGGATTACAGGCTGATTGTAGAAAATCTGTCTAGTCGCTGCAGCTGGCAGGACCTGAAGGTACAAAGACACACTATTTTTATTTGTCTTTTGTTTGCTAAGGCGACATCACTGTTACTATTACTTATGCTTAGGGATTTGAACAAACCCCTCACTCAAAGATATGAATGATTCGACTTAGTTTTCAGTGTGATCAGACTTATGATTTTCACCTGGCGGATGATAAAACGGATTTTAACCCTTATGTGCTGTTCTGGCTTTTTATTCAGCCACTATGGGGTATTTTTTAGTCTTAATTTGGCCATAACTTTTTCCTTGTTTCAGCAAATGGAATGATTTTTGTTGACAAATCTTATTTTAATACATATTTTGGGAAAATGCTTTGAAATTTTTCAAAAACTCAGCAGTGCACTATGGGCAAATTCACTACCCTTTCGTTATGTTCGTGGCTGAAAAAAGCCACTACTTTAAACTGCTGTAAAAATGTATCAGATAAATATTTTTTTCAATTTATTTTTTATTTTTTTGCATAAATCTATTAATCAACCTCAGTCCTGATTAAAACTACTAAATGTATAAAAAAAACTTCAGGATTTTAACTCTTTAATTGCCAAATTCATAAATGATGTCACTGATTTGGGGGGGAAAAAAACACACAAAATGACTTATTTTCAATATAAATTATAATTGTGGACTGGATTTTTTTTTTTAACGTTTTTTTTCCACAATCATATTTTATATTGAAAATGAGTCATTTTGTAAAAAAAATTTTACTGTAAAAAAAAAATCCAGTCCACAATCATATTTTATATTGAAAATAAGTCATTTTGTAATTTTTTTTACTGTAAAAAAAAATCCAGTCCACAATCATATTTTATATTGAAAATAAGTCATTTTGTAATTTTTTTTTACCGTAAAAAAAATGCAGTCCACAATCATATTTTATATTGAAAATAAGTCATTTTGTGTTTTTTTTCCAGTGGCATCATTTATGAATTTGGCAATTAAAGAGTTAAAATCCTGAATTTTTTTTAAACATTTAGTAGTTTTCATCAGGACTGAGGTCGGTTAATAGATTTATGCAAAAAAAAATTGAAAAAAATATTTATCTGATACATTTTTACAGCAGTTTAAAGTAGTGGCTTTTTTCAGCCACGAACATAACGAAAGGGTAGTGAATTTGAACAATGCACAAGGGTTAAAAAAATCCATAGACTTGCATCGAAAGAGTGACCTGAATCCAGAATATCTCAAATTCTAGAGACCAGAATAATACCGAGATATGAAGGCTTTTATTTATTTATTTATTTTTTTATCTTGGGACAGCAAGTAATTTGCTAGCAACCACTCAAACCACCATAGCAACTACATCACAAAATTTAAACGCCTTAGAATTTTTTTTAGCAACCATCCAAAACACATTAGCTTTGTTGTGGATTGGAGTTATTGCACAAGGAAGCACCACTCACTTTTTTCTTAAAGCAAAAAATAATAATTTTAAAGATCACTGCCACTAGCCTCCAAATCAAACTATTATGTCTTTTAAAATGGATAAATGCATAAATATAATGGAAATTTAATAGGGCACGTGGTCAACGATTTTGTCTAGTCACTAATGTGTCATTGATTCATTTCAGGACTACATGCGTCAGGCTGGTGAGGTAACATATGCAGACACTAATAAGGGCCGCAAGAACGAGGGGGTCATAGAGTTCAGGCAGTACTCGGACATGAAAAGAGCCCTGGAGAAACTTGACGGCACTGAGGTCAATGGAAGGAAAATTCGTCTCATCGAGGACCGACCTGGTGCCAGACGCAGACGCTCCTATTCTCGCAGTGCTTCCAGGTGCAAACAAATCAAATTAGATTGTAAATGTGTGGGAGACTTATAACTGATAATTAAGATTAATGTCACATTAAAGGATTGGCTAAATAAGCTACTTTAGAGGTTCACAGAGAACAAATGTAACGTTTTTATTGCTTCTTGCACACGTCCTTCAGGTCTCGCTCCAGGAGCAGGAGGTCTCGCAGGAGCCGAAGCCACAGTCGGACCAGTAGCCGCTCGAGGTAGGCCAATGCCACCGTTTGGTGTTCGATGAGTCCACTAGAGGGCAGTAATTATTACATTAAAAATAAGTTCTGTGCCGTCAGTCTTGCTAATATACATTGATTTGATTGACCTTGACCTTTCCAGACCCTCAGGCTCACGATCACGCAGCAGGTCAACCAGCAAGAAGACGAAGGGCAGGAGCAGTAGGATGGAGGAGAGCAGTAATGGAGCTCGCAGGGGAGGTGAAAGTGCCAGGGAGAATAGTTTGAGCTGCAGCCCCCAGAGCAAAAAGGGCAAACGCGAGAACAAGAGAGGTCGCTCTTATTCTCGATCCAGATCTCGGTCCAAATCGAGGTCCAAATCGGGTAACAACAGGGATCTCTCCAGGGATTCTGGGTCTAAATCTCAGGAGGCAACCAAGGGCAGTGATGAAGGCAGAGTGGCTGAAAGAGCGCAGCGTTCTAGAGCTCATTCTCGATCTAGATCACAGACGCCACCAGATGCTGATCTGCGCAGGGAATCTAGATCTAGATCTAGGTCCAGATCCAAATCTCACTCCCATTCACGCTCAAAATCGTATTCTCGATCTCGATCCCACTCAAGGTCTCGTTCCTAAGTCCATTTAAAAAATAAAAAAAAAGTCGATTTTTCTCAATCAGTATTTTTCATCTTGTTTTCCAGTCTAACTCGAATCTTTAAAACAAGGATATATCTTAAATTAATGTTTTTTTTATTTTAATACCCCACTTTTGGTCACTAAATTTATTTTTTTTGCTTAATACGAGAGAATTATTTACCATTGGGGATAGAAAATAAACTTAATTCAAGGTATACTGTCTGAAAACAAGTCTGAATACGTTACATTTTTGAGGAAAAACTGTCTTGTTTTTAGATGTTATTTCTTGAAAATAAGATGACGAAAGACTGAATTATGTTTTGCAGTCGATGTCTAAATGTTGTTCTGCCCTTCATTTCTATTCTTTGAAGCAAACCACAGTTTTTCTTTTTTGTCAAATAGATAGGTATTAGGGAAAATGCTTGCTTATTCACAGTTCAGTATTTTCTGGTATTGTTAACCCCATGCATTATTTTTAGTAGTGTTTTTATTTTAAAACTGCTTGCATATATTTTATTCATAAAGACTGAGTAAAATTGAGCCCTCATTAGATGTCCTAACCTTTGGATTGTGTACTTTAGACATGTCCCATAAATGTTGTTAAAAATGGGGCAGTTTATGGTCTTTTTACAACACATTTCTCCATACAAAATAATAAAAAAATCTGCCTCACAATACTTTGTGTCATTTAGTTCATTTACAAAGATATGTGGTGGGTTTTCTTAATATTTAAAGGAAACTAAGATCAATTGAAAACTATATGATGTTGTGGAACTTTACCATGCAATGCATACTTTTTCCAGTACCTTCAAATGGTCTTCGTTTCCCATTTACACTTCTGGGCCTCGGGTCTATACGATCCCAATAATTGATTCATTGTACAAAAAATATACATTTTTAATCATACGAATAATATTTTTTTGTTTTGTTTACTTCTCATCTATTCATTAATGCTATGTTTTTGGAGATATAAAGTACTTTTGTATCAATATACCACACAATTCCTCAACTACACCTTTAGCATATAAATTTTTTTTTATGATACATTGCATTTATGCTCTAGTACTAGGCCTTAATTTTTGTGTAAAAAAAAATCAGATTTATGCCGGATTTTTTTTTTTTTTTTTTTTTTTGAACACTTGAAGAAAATCTATTTCGTTTTTTTTTTTTCTTTTTTTTTTTCCTTCACATTTCCCATTCATTTCAACGTGGGCGTGGGGTCATATTGACCCCGAAGACCAGAAGTGCAAACATTTGTTTTACATACCTTCTGAACAGCCGAATCAAAGCCAGGTTAGATAGATAATGTATGAAAAGTCACAAAATCTTATTCCACTGAGATGAAGGGAACCCTTTTTTTAAGTAAAAGTCGATTGGGGTCGTATAGACCCCATAATCCGATTGAGGGCTACTTTTCACTCTTTAACTCTAATCTCAGGCTTTGTTGTGGATTCAAAACAATAATATTAGCATAATTTTGTCGTTATGATACAATGAGGAGTGAATGTTCTAGTGTGAATTAAAAATCAGCTGAATTTGTCCAGTGAGGAAAGGCTTTACTGGTTTGAAATGATGGGACGAGTGAACAAATGAAAAAAAAATGTTAATTGCTGAGTGTACGAATCCCAATATTAACTACATCATAATCTAACAGTTTTATGTTGAAATTGAATATAACTCAATCTATAAAAGTAATTTGCGGACGATTATTTCTCCGCCTCTCCATGTAAAAATAATTCCACAAGATGTCGCCAACACTCAGATAACCGAAAAAAAATTCATGTGTCTGTCTATGGTTATTTCTACTTTAGCTACTTCCATCAGGCATTTCGTCTTATTTTCCCTCATTATATGGCATATTTAAACACATCCACCAACATATTTTGAGGCTTTACTTCTCAAACCCCCAAAGGGGTTAATGTAGCCTGTTGAATGTGCATTATGGGCCATGTCTGATTATATGGAAAGCGAAGTGAAGTCTGGTCACTCACTCCATTGAGTCTAATTAAAAAAACACACACGACGAAGGAGGCGCTCTCCTCAACACTTTACTGAGGGAAGTACATGAAACGTGGACATTGGAGAACGGTCAGACGTTAACTAGTGATGAAGGAGCGATATTTACCTTATGTTTCTTTTGAAAGTCAGTTCTTTTAACAATTTAGTGTCCTTTTCTTGAGAGGTAGAGCTGTCATGGGAGACGCGCGGCACCCTGCACGCGTCTGGATTATTGATGGAGAACCGCGAAACTTCGCAGTGGATGAAAAACATCACGAGCACGCGAGTCCGGAGCGGTAGAACGATGGAACGCGGACGCGATACATTGTAACAAAGGCAAGTAAACGCATCGTGTCTGATACTTTGTTACTAGTTACGTCAAAGCGCCAATGTCAATATCTTGACCTTATTAGAGGTCGATATATTTCAAATGTTAGGTCTATCTCAAGTCTAATCTTAAATCGAGAGATTGTGCCTTCAACACGGGCTGTTTAATTTAATGTCGTACAGAGAGACATGTATTTGCATGAATTTAAGATTGAGCCCACTATTAAGGGGGAAAAAGTAATATTATTAGCACAAACTAGAGCTGCTTATGTGTAAAATGGCAATGAATTACAATGACATAATGGATGATTTCTATGTGGTGCATTATTTAACATATAATAACAAATAAATTGGGGAATGAGTCCTTGCTGCAATGTCAGACATTTTCTTGAATTGTGAATAGGAGATGTGAAAAGTCGTAAATACAGCAGAGGTGACACTATGAATCCATTTAGACTGTATGCATCTATGCTAATGATGCCAGTAATATTTAGAGTTCACACATGAATGTTAGTTCAACTACAAAGGGATGTCTTGGGTGCATAATTGTCTGTACAAATAATCAAGAAATAATTTGAAACATTCAACACAATTGGGATTTAACGATTGATCTGCATCTGCTGTGTATATTTTATACTCTTGTATAATTAATTTCACCCATTTGGGAACCAGAGTGAACAGCCATTAAAAGTAAAGCTGAAATTTGTAATGGAAAAAAGAGGTCTGGAATTCATCAGTCAAGTCCTTTGATGAATCAGTCCAAACATATGCTCCAAGATGCATGGATGGCACTATACATTGTTTCTCTATATGGATCGCATTTAACTTACAGAGTTGAACATTTTCATAGTTGTAAAGGGATATGTTTAATTTTATGATGCAGCTTTGATTTCAAAAGGCAGTTTTGACCAATTTTGCATATTATTATTATACACAATTATGGCCTCAGCCTCATTGTTTACATTGGCCATATTACTTTGCATCTTTAAATAGCTTTCAAGTTCTATCTAGTACTCAGAACATCCAAAGCATTTCCTATGAGTTTAAACAAACCAAGCGAGTTGGCAGAATTGTAAATGGCATTTTCGGAGTTGTTGAGAAACCTCTGCCAATGGAGCGTTTGTTATTCCAGAGTGAATTTGCCACATCAAATTTGTCATTTATGGACTTTTGTTTGGCCAAAACTTAGCATGGACTTTGGAGAAGTCATTTAATGTCATTTCATTTCATGAAGTCATTTAAAGACATTATCTTTGACACACATACATACTATACATAACAAACTTTAGTAAGGGTCTTACTGGAGACTATTGCTTTGGCATTGTCACATGCATCCCATAAACAACATTTGCAACTCAATTATATTAAACTATGATTTCCAATTTATTATATAATACAATAAAATCATTTGATCATCTACTGGCGAATAAGTTCTTTGTTTGTGCCATTTATCTTTGAATTTCTCATCAAAGACGCACTGGTTCAGACATGGGCAGCATTTTGTCTTTATAAGTGTAAGTGTTATTCACAAATATCATGCAACAGTTATGCAATTACAAGTCCATGGGGTAAATTAACAATTCATTAATTTCTTTACACATCCCATGAGTCCAGGGCTTGATTTGTATTTAACCTGGAACATTCCTGTAATGTATTACTATGTGCTTTCAGTGCTTTTTGAAGTTTGTGCAAGACAAATCACTGCACTTGTTTTCTTAAATTATTTAAAACAAGACAAGCCCCTATGGATTAAATATTAATATAAGACATTATAAATAACAGGAGCATTAGCATTAATGTATCAATCACTATAATAGCATTATAATAGTTGTAGCATATAGATGATCCAATCTGTATAGGCTTCATTTACCCTTGGCAACCTGTATCCGGATGTTGTCCACATACACATACGCTACTTTCAATGATTTTCATGAAATTATTATTTTCAACATACAAGATTAATGTTGGGAAATAGAGGCTAAAGTAAAAAGTTGTTTTATGCTACAAAGCCATTTGAAGCTTCTGCCTTTCAAACGCACCACAGAAATAATTTAAATATAGTAGGGATGCACCGATATGAACATTTTGGCCGATACCGATAACCGATAATTCTTTATATTTGAAAACCGATAACCGATATATCGGCCGATAAATCTAAATCCAATTTTTTTATATATATATTTTTGGAGAGCCTGATTGCAAAAACAAAAGTCTCACAATTAAAATCCATTTCCCAATCACACAATTATAATGTTCTCATTATAATTTCATGAAGCCGATATGACAGGATATTTTTTGATTTTTTTTTCCTTTTTGATTCCGATCATATTTCAAGCAATTAAGATCAATCCTGTTAAACAGTGCGCATCTTACGTGTCTCAAGTGTCAAGTGTTGAAGGAAATAATTCATTATTTATCAGCTTTAATATATCAGCCAAATTTTATTATCGGGCCGATAACGATAACATAAAAATGAGCAAATATCGGCCGATACCGATATGGTGGCCGATATATCGTGCATCACTAAAATATTGTGTGGGAAATATGATTGGTTATCCAGATACAGAGGCCACTTAACGTGAAGAAATGTAAACACGCCGTGTCCTTATTGGCTAATGATCCAATCTATTCACAGGGATTACAAGAGTTAAATTCTAACAGTCTAAAATAAATTACTGAACGCATGTCACCACTTGACCTCAACCTTTCCTCCTCACCTTTACAGATTCCCATAAGGGATAATCACAGACCAGCCTGTGCCATGAGGTCTCAGAAGCCCTGCAGCCGGACGTCGGGCACACCTTCCCGTCAACGCCTGCCACGTTTCAGTCTTCACTCCAGGAGAAAGAAGGAATGCGTAATCCAGGGAAAGCTGCGTATCCGTTCCATGCCAGGCGCCTTTCTGGTTCTTGGGGTGGTGGTTGTCGTTGTTGGCACTGCACTTGCCGTGGCGGGCTACTGGCCATACAGGGCCCATCGATCATCAGTGGGCACAGTGGAGGAAGGATCCTCTCGAACCGCATCAGGATGGGGAATAGCGTCCAAAGGACTGCTTTCTGCGGCGAGTCTGGTTCACAGTGAAAGGATGAAACTTCTAGGACCGGTCATAATGGGAGTGGGACTTTTCATACTTATTTGTGCCAATACGGTACTCTACGAGAATCGGGACAGGGAAACTCAAATGCTCCTGGCTCAGATGCGGAGCGTCATTTGTTCAGTTTCTGCAGCCATGCCTTCGGCGGACCTCTTGCAAGTGAACTCTCTTGCCAGGCACTACCAATGGGTCAGCAGTTTACCTGCAGCCCACCTAAACATCCTCTGCCTGCACGAAATGTCCAGCTCGGAGCCTCTACTCCAAGTAAAGAGCATGGATGAGGAGCACACTGAGGTTCTTCATCATCAGGACTCTTCCTCGTCCCCCTCCGACTCTTGCAACAACAGCAAAGAGGAACAAGGGGCCATCTCTGCACTGGATCTGCGGCAAGACACTCACGTTGGACTCAGCAACTGTGTGACCACATCCTCAATGTCCACACTAGGTGGGGAGGACTGTGAGATCTTCTCCATCCCACCCAGACGCTCTTACAGCATGAGCCACAGGACTAAACCACATATATCACCCAGGGATCTGGTTCATCCAGAGTACAACACTATGTCCTCTATGGGTCACCAAAGACTGCTTCCAGGACAATCCAGCTCAGAGGTGTGTGTGAACATGGTTGGCGTTGGCCTTATACCGGTGGAAGAGCAGAGGCACCGCAGCTGGCCGCGACTAGACCTCGGGAGTGCCAGGAGGTATCTCAAGCTGGAGAACAAAGAGGACTCTGTGGACAAGTTACTGGACCAGCTTGAGCAGCAGTGCTTACAGATGGACAAAAGCTATGGCTCAGGACCCTTCCAGTGAGCTGCAGTTTAATCATTACATTAATGGATTGGCAGCTCCCGTGGTCATTAGGAGGAATATTACGCTTGGAATAACTCAAATGGATATTATTTGCACAGTTTCTGGAATCCCTTGAGGCCAAACTCATTTCTAAGACCTGGCCATTTTACTCACTTGACTAGTTTTTGTAACTAGTTTGGAGATTTGCGAAGTATGAAAATGTCAAATGGACGACCTGCTGCCCTTGACGGTGTGGGAATATAAATATACGTGCTGAAGGAGGATGATTGGATGGATCCCATGGCTTATGTGTAAAAGGCCAGTTGGTGGGATCGGTTTGTTACTTGTTACTGGGACACATAAGCAGCATTTGAGGTAGAATAAACTAAGAACTCGGCAGTGAGATTCAAAGTAAACACATTTCTAACATTCGAATTCAGGTCAGCCTAAAGTATAACTGTGGATTTGATGGAGAGAGCCAAAAATAGAGAATGCTGGTTCTTTGAGCAAATCCAAACTGTGTGCTTACTATTGAAATGTCTATTATAATTCATTTAAATGGTTGCAACTTGCAAGTTAAGGTAGCGCAACCTCAGTTGCAATGTCTTTAAATCTGTGTCTATGGTTTCCCAGAGTGTCTATTCTCCTTGTATGTCACCTTTTTTCCATCTTTGCCTGAGGGTGCAGCGCCCTCTTGGCTTCATTAACCAAGGTGATCAGTGTTTTTTACGGAGGCGTATTGCATTCACTTGAAGAAAAAAAATCTACCCTGTTTTTCTGAATTAACAAGTTAATTATCTCAGAATTACGAGATAATTTTTCATGGGAAAAAGTTTTTACTCTGTTTTTCTGAATTAACGAGTTCATTTTTCATGAGAAAAAAAAAGTTTTGCTCTGTTTTTCTGAATTAACGAGTTAATTTTTCATGGATTTTTTTTTTTGCTCTGTTTTTCTGAATTAATGAGTTAATTTTTCATGAGAAAAAATGTTTTGCTCTGTTTTTCTAAATTAACGAGTTAATTTTTTCATGAGAAAAAATTTTTTGCTCTGTTTTTCTGAATTAATGAGTTAATTTTTCATGAGAAAAATTTTTTTTGCTCTGTTTTTCTGAATTAACGAGTTAATTTTTCATGAGAAAACATTTTTTGCTCTGTTTTTCTCAATTAACGAGTTAATTTTTCATAGAAATATTTTTTTGCTCTGTTTTTCTGAATTAACAAGTTAATTTTTCATGAGCAAAAAATGTTTTGCTCTTTTTTTCTGAATTAACGAGTTAATTTTTCATGAGAAAAAAGTTTTTGCTCTTTTTTTCTGAATTAACAAGTTAATTTTTCATGGACATTTTTTTAATTCAGAAAAACAGAGCAATGTCCATGAAAAATTAACTCATTCATTCAGAAAAACAGAGCAAAAACTTTTTTTCTCATGAAAAATTAACTCATTCATTCAGAAAAACAGAGCAAAAACTTTTTTTCTCATGAAAAATTAACTCGTTAATTCAGAGAAACAGAGCAAAACCTTTTTTCCATGAAAAATTATCTCGTAATTCTGAGATAATTAACTTGTTAATTCAGAAAAACAGAGTAGTTTCCTTTTTTCTTCAAGTGAATGCAATACGCCTCCATAGTTTTTGCATGCACTAATGCGGGTATATAATTGCTTTCCCTTTAAAGGGTGGAGCTTGACAGAGCTCATCCTCTTAACAGTGAGAATGTGGAACTTCACTCTGTTTACAAAAACAAGGCTGCCACCCTGCCTCTATTTTGTCTGGTCTGTTGTGTTGTTTGCTGTGTTCTCAATCTATACTGAGCAACATCCACAGTCTGATCAATCCAGTAATCAGATACTTTACACCACCTTTGAATTGAATTCCATGCCTGTGTTGCAAATAAAAGGCAAAACAAAACCACTTTAAATGTAAGTGATTTTTTACTAAATTGTTGTGCGTGAAGACTCAGGCTATGTTTACACGGAAACTATTCTGAAGAGAAAACGCAAAAGTGGCGTTGCGTTATCACTTTTTATTCTGCGTTTAGACGAGTGTTTTGGGTGGGAAATCCGCGTGCATATGCACGCAAAAGTGTGTGAAATTCAATGTAGTACTCGGGCAAAGTGGCTCTTGATGTCCGTGGCTTAAAAAAACTAAAAATGAACGTTACTATTTTATTTAAACTCTAAAGTACATTTATATTAATGCATAAATAAAGATTACATTTTCTTTATCAAACACCTACACCTGATTTTGTAATCCTACAACAGGAATCCCTGTTGTTTAAAGGTGCAGAAAGGCATAATATTATTGTAATGAAGCAGAGCTCAGCGATGCGCTTTATGTGTCCTAGAATTATGGATGTTTAATGTTAAACTGCTGGAACCACCTTAAAAGCCTTAAAAGCAAGGTCTGTTTCAGGGATGATGGATGAAAGCATTGTAACATATTCACAGTAAGTGTGAATATATGGTGCTTGTACTGAGACATTACTTAGACATTATATTTTTCCTCTACCCAAGTTTAAGAAATTAACTACTTATTTTACAGACATTAATAGTTTTTAAGATTTAAGTCCTCCCTTTCATCGTTACACATTACAAATCTAGCAAACGGTAATGACACTAGCATTTGCATACCAAATTATGATTGGTCTTTTTGCTGCTACATCATTTTACAGTCTGGATATTACTATCAACCTTTCTGTCTGTATTTATCCTACAGTGGATATAAAAGTGTACATCCTGTTATAACAATTTGTGATGTTAAAGCTGTCTTCTAAAAGCTGATTTTTCTGTAGGATTCAGCTCTGGCTGAAAACAACTGATTTTCACAGCTTTAATGTAAAAATGACACCCTATGGAATGACAAAAAAAATTGACCCATTTAATTGGGGAAAAAAAACTTTTATAATTGATCATGTAGTTGTGTTCAGAATGAACAAGCGATAGCTACTAAATTGCCACACAATATTAAAGTAAAAAACAATGTATTAGTGCAACTTTCTTGAAGTAAAATCACTAAAAGCCTTCCTTCCGCTAGAAAAAAATAGTCCCTGAGCGTGAACAGCAACAACGTTGCAGTGCATGAAAGCTCAAATAAAAACAACATGGAATCGCAGTGTTGCGCAGCGATCAATAGAACCGTTGGGTGAAGCGGTCATACGCCTTATTCACGGCAGCGCCATCTTTGATTTTTAATGAGAATGAAAGCGAGGCTGTGAGGGATAGACTTGCATCTCTTCAATGGGCTGTATTGTTATTTAATGTGTTTTCGGATTGTTCTGCTCATGAAACACTGGAAAAAAATCTTTCCAAGAAATGTCAGTTGACAAAAAACTCCCGACAATGTAAGCTGTGGAAAATTGTAAGTAATCTAGCCGCTTTATTCAGCTTTTTACAGCGGATGCCATTGGAAACACGGTAAGGGCCAATCCCAATTCTATCCCTCACAGCCTCACTTTCATACCTGTCATAGCGCTGCTCTGAATAAGGTCTATAGCCGTGTTTTATCGTGAATAAGGCACAGCTCTTGACCAATCAGAATCAAGGATTCGAACTAACCGTTTTATAATAATGATTAACACCTCTATGGTTAACTCCACGATTAACGACTCTATGATTAACTCCAAAGAGAAAACCAGTCAGTGATGCTGCTGTCAAGAAGCATTAAGGCCGTGTGTCCACCAAAGCGTTTTTTCACGCGCCTGGAGTATGTTTTCAATTGTTTTCAATGGGAGCGCCGCGTTTTTTAAATGCCATGAGCGTACCGAGGCGCTGAGCGTTTTTTTCACGCTGAAGCGCCGAGCGCCCAGCGTTTTTTACTGTGTCAATCACACTCGTGTACGCGCGAAACACGAGAGAGCGCTCGTGCACACACACACAGCGCGCCGTCAATCAAAACAAACTCAAGATTGCCTATGTGTGGCAGCTGTGCGAATGGCGGAGAAACAACCTAAACTGCCAATTTCTCGAGTGGAACCTGCTCATAAAACAAAGAAGGCTAAAAGGAAGAAAATGATGACGATAACCAAGCGAATTAGACAGAGCCCATTGACTCAGTGTCTAAACTCTAGCCGCGTTACATGTAGGCCTAGATAAAATGTCACGCACTGTGCAAAGCAACAATTGAAACCTGTTAATTCACAGGCTTGTCATGTTGCTAAAACCTGAAATAATATTGTGGCGATATAATATTGAGGCCGAGGGACAGGGACATGAGAGCGACGCGAGGCCGGTGGCGTGAGTGGACGACACATATCGGTCTGTCTCGCATCTCTCACGGAGGAGCGGAGGCAAAGGAGGAGCGACGACAGTGGAGAGAGGTACAGGCCTGATTTTATGTTGTGATTTTATGTTCTGTCTTGTGTGGTGTCCGTGAGGGGCTGCTAGCTTACAGTTTAATTTTGTATTTGTTTATTAAACTAAACTTGTTGTACGTTCGCCGGTTCCCGCCTCCTTTTCCTCAAACAACTGAACTCGATATAATGTATTGGCAAACCTTATCTAGCAGTACATGTCGCTAGAATAATAATTACTTGAATTTTATTACATAAGTTACATTATCGTTATATTATCTTAGCCTACTTACTATTTATAACTTCTAGAAAGGGTGCAACGTTATTTTGCATTGCAAAATACGTAGCCTAATGACAAAGTATGGGCAGTAATTAGTCAATGTAAAGCATATTGTTGATGTTTCGAAGAGTATGTGTCATATAACATATTAAGCTATCCGCCGTCATTGGTGTAAATTAGAAACACTTTTCTTGGTTGAGAGAAAAGCCTCATTTGAAAGTTGCTTTTAACATTAGTTTAAGTGTGAACTGTTCTTAATGTTTCTACAACACATTCACTATACTGTGTGCTCTTTTGTTATTATCAACACTATAATGACCTGAATCAAGAATTATTATATGAATTATAATTGATATGAATTGTTATTTTTACAGTTTTATCCATAGCACTTCCCACAAGACAGAAAACATATATATGTTTATAAAATATAATTATATATATATATATATATATATATATATATAGTTTGAAACTGTAAAATATTATAAAACATTATTAGACTACTTTTTACAAGAAACTGTCAGCCTTTAATTAAAAATTAAAAATTTGCATTTAATACAACATTACTTGCTGTTTCTTTGTGATATTATTTGTGTTATTTATTTGCAGTTTGAGTGAAAATTGTAAATCCTAGACCAATATATATTTGTTTTCAGTGTAAAACATTCAAACACTCAGGACTACAGTTTACAAAAGTCTGATGATTCGGCAGAACACAACAACCTCGGTTTATCAACTATACCCCGACTTCATAAGTAACAACCCACTTTGTATCTAACTGGCAAACTGATAAACGTAAAACACGAGAAGAAAAAAAAACTTTGTGAATTTGGTTCAGTAGGTTTCTGTGATGGAAGAGGAAGGAGGAGGGGAAGAGAAATTCCTCTGCTGTAATTATCCTCAGCAGTGTTTTTTTGTTAGGTTTTATGGCTCCTTCCGGGCAGGTATGCAGTCTCTCGTGATCTCTTCTCATTTAATTGATCATTTACAAGATGGCTTCTGCGATTCTAACAGCTTGTAAAGCTAGCAGGCAAGACCCATGCATTTTTTGCCAAAAGTTCCATGAGGAAGAGTTGTATGTACCGTAGGTGGAGAGGGGGCAGAGCAGAGAACTAAAGTGCAAAACAGATTTGTGTGTGTGTGAATTTGAATATGATGTTTCAAACAATTGCAAGGCAATAAATACAGAGACAGTACAAATGTGTCAGCTGGTTGGATTGGTTTATGATATTTACATGTGAGGGCAACATAAACACAAATTCAGAGCATGTTCCAAATAAGTTAAGACCATGATGAACAGTGTGATTATTTGGCACAATGGCAAATTTGGTTGTTTGTGGTTATTGAACAGCACTATTTTAATGTTAAGTTAATGTGTCACAATTTAAACTAACGTGACCCAATCAAAAATTACAGTCAAAACTATATCTGTTTTATAATATTAGTTTTAACCTGTTGTATATGTTCAAAAAATTATATACACTATGACAGATGTATTATTCTTTTGTTATGAATACATCCACGATTAAGTTCAAGTTTAGATTAAGTTCCACATACAAAAATCAAATGCATTTAATTTGGAAGTATTTAATTTCATTTTCAATGCACATGTTAACAGAAACATGTAAAAAGTTTGTAATGACTTAGGCCGTACACCCTCAAGTTGCTCTAAACTTATGAGTTTCTTTTTTCTGCTGAACACAAAATAATATATATTAAAGGATGTTTGTGATCAAACGGTTGACAGTACCCATTGACTTCCATAGTAGGAAAAAATAAATACTACTATGAAAGTCAATGGCTACCATCAACTGTCTGGTTACCAGCATTCTATAAAATATATCTAATTTTGTGTTCAACAGAATAAAGAAACTCAGGTTTGGAACAACATGATGGTGACAAAACATTTTTTGGGGGGGCTGGTATTACATATTTTATTATTTTTATTATAAATAGTAGGGATGGGCAATGATTAATCGTGATTAATCGCATCCAAAATAAAAGTTTGTGTTTACATGATATTTGTGTGTGTGGTGTGTATAATTATTTTGTATATATAAATACACACACATGCATGTATATATTTAAGAAAAATGTGTTCTTAATAGGGATGGGCAACGATTAATCGCGATTATCAAATATTTATATTTATATATAATATTAATTGTGAATAAATATATATAAAATATATACATGCACATATTTCTTAAATATATACATGCATGTGTGGGTATTTATATATACAAATTAATTATACACACCACACACACATGTATTACGTAAACACAAACTTTTATTTTGGATGCGATTAATCGCGATTAATCGTTGCCCGTCCCTAGTTCTTAATATATCAAATATTTATATTATACATAATACTAATTATGTATAAATATATATATAAAGTACATACATGCAAATATTTCTTAAATATATACATGCATGTGTGTATTTATATATACAAAATAATTATACACACCACACACGCATATATTACGTAAACACAAACTTTTATTTTGGATGCGATTAATTGCTATTAATCATTGCCCATCCCTAATAAATAGTAATTTCATCATAATTATATAATATTATATAGCCTATTATTATATATACGTTGTAAACCGGTATATTGGCGTTACCCTCAATTGCCTTGCTTTTACTCATTGTCAGAAACTACGTAGCCATTCAATTTGGCAGAGTTGGTGAGTTTTATGGCAGTCCTGGACCATGGTCTTCATCTTAGACAAATGGACACAGCATTGCAGCTTGTGCTTTGCCAGATATATTATCCTCTGGCACACGGTTATTAGCCGGCATCAGCATCTGCGGTGCATTAAAAAAGTTTAGTAAAAGCTTGCACAGATTCAAAGGTCCTCTCGGCACCTTTTACATGTGTCAGAAGTCTGTTTAAAACATCACCTCTGTGCCCTAAACACAGCCAGATGCAGAATTTGGGAAAAAAATTGTGAGCCATTATACAGAGAACTGCTTGTCAAAGTATTAAAGTGGATTAAGGTTTTGAGCAATACATCATGTAACTCAAGACTTTGTGTCAGAGCATGTTGCTTAAGTTTGTTAATATGTGTGTGTTCAGGATGTTAGCAGGAGGGTTGTATAAACAGCCTGGATGTAATTGTTTTTTACTGCTGCGTGTCCCGAGGCACGGTCTCGTTGGCTTGTGTGCGGGCAGTCAATGGGATCCAGGTGTGACAACACACTTGCACGGCAATTCATAACTATTTTACCTTTTGGTTCATTGGTTGCTAATTCGTATGATCTCATTTGTATGTTTTTGTACAATCCGCTTACACCCCAGTAGATGTGGATCTTCTCGCTTACATTTTTCTAAATATCTTATGTATTTCATACAAATCAAATCTTACCAATACGAAATTGCCGTCTTGTGAAATAGTTAGGTTTTCTCATCAGGAGAACAGACTATTAAAAGAAGATGCCACAAGACAGCTAGAAAAAAGTGATTGTACACTTTTTTTTATCATATTCATATTCATTTTCCACATTTACATGTGAACACATTCTAACAAACAAACTAGCTCTGAGATTAATCACAACAGCATAACATTGAACCTTTAATTGCGTGAATGTTCATATTCGCCATGTTAGACATATATGCGGGTTTTGCGTAAGACCGCTTCAAGGGTACAAAGGGGGCGCTGCTGAGCACACTTCAGAGCATTAAAATGTTAAATGGGAGGCCTATGGACTCGAAGACTCTGCGAGCACGCGCAGTCAAAGTCTGCATGAAGTGCGCGATTTGGGACAGGGCTTATGTCTACATTCTGTGAGTGAGATCCCACCCTCTATACTCTCAGAAAAAAAAGGTACAAAAGCTGTCACTGGGGCTGTACCTTTTCAAAAGGTAAACTTTTGTACATTTTAGGTACTAATATGTCCATTTCAGGTGCTAATATGTACATTTCAGGTGCTAATATTTTAGGTACTAATATATACATTTCAGGTGCTTATATGTACATTTTAGGTGCTAATTTGTACATTTTAGGTGCTAATTTGTACATTTTAGGTTCTAATATGTACATTTTAGGTTCTAATATGTACATTTTAGGTGCTAATTTGTACATTTTAGGTTCTAATATGTACATTTTAGGTTCTAATATGTACATTTTAGGTTCTAATATGTACATTTTAGGTGCTAAAATGTACATTTTAGGTGCTAATATGTACATTTTAGGTGTTAATATGTACATTTTAGGTGCTAATTATGTACATTTTAAGTGCTAATTTGTACATTTTGAGGTGCTAATTTGTACATTTTAGGTGTTACATGTACATTTTAGGTGTTAATATGTACATTTTAAGTTGTTGATATGTACATTTTAGGTGCTAATATGTACATTTTAAGTGTTGATATGTACATTTTTAGGTGCTAATATGTACATTTTAAGTGCTAATTTGTAAAATTTTGAGGTGCTAATTTGTACATTTTAGGTGTTAATATGTACATTTTAGGTGCTAATAAGTACATTTTAAGTGTTGATATGTACATTTTAGGTGGTGATATGTACATTTTAGGTGATAATTTTAAAATTTCAGGTGCTAATATGTACATTTCAGGTGCTAATATGTACCACTAAGGTACCAATATGCAGCCTTTGGGTATAATTTTTTTTTTTTTAAACTTTTGAAAAGGTACAGCCCCAGTGACAGCTTTTGTACCTTTTTTTTTCTGAGAGTGTAGGCGGGTTGAAAACATGCAGAATAGCTCCTTCTACTGAATGTAGTCTTTAACCTCTGGTCAAAAAATCCTCAGATGATGCAAAATGACGAATTATTTCAGCAATTTGTTGATGCATGGTATCACTGTTGTCTAATTTTTCATTCTCCTGACTGCAATGACAACTTTTACTGTGTGCACTTTTTGTAATCAGTGAATAATTTGACACGTCAATTGCCAAATGAAATGATCATGGAAGCCTTTCAATTTAGAACAATCAAGTTGTTATTAACTGTATTGAAAGAGCTCTTCTCATAACCCCTGTTATTGAATAAATGTTTATTTGACATTTTTCTTTTTTTATACACATCTCTAAAGGCTTTTGTTTTGCATTGTGCACAAGCTCGTTTTTAACTGATCTGTGTACAGATCTTTTAAAACTGGACACAAATCCTATGATCCTTTGAAACCTTTTTTTGTTTGTTATTCAGATGACATTGATTAATAATGATAATACTATAATCATAACAGATGTTCCCGGTTTATTTAAGAACACCAGATAGACCAGAACAATACCAGCACTAACAGCATAAAACCAGCCTGGACCAGAATTTTCAGTCATGGGTAAAATCATCCTCTCTGTTTGTGCTGTCCTGTGAATCGTGCTATCAAACATGACTTTATTTTTTTAAATGAAGGACAAATCCCACTGACTTGTGGCTTTTGCAGACGCATACATCATCTCTTTAAATCTCTGAGCTCAGGTCTCTTATGTCTGAGTTAAAAGGCTTATATATACAGTAGAAAATAAATGAGATTTTTACTTCCAGAAACCTACTGTGGCACTCTATGCCCATGAGATTACTTAAAGGATTTCTGAGCACACATCTCCAAATCTATACAAAAATTTGACAGAAAAGAGAACAAAAATAAATCAAATGTAAAAGAAAAGAAAAATAAAAGTTAAATAAAGGAGAAAGTACTTGATGGAACTTCAGGAGAATGAGGCGTCTTGGGTCTGTTGACACTCCTCAATTAATTACCATTCACATGATGAGCATATTTGAACTTTAGGTGAGAAGGATGTTATACAAAATTCTAACAATGCAGAATGTTGACCTGAAATATTATCAGGTAAATGAAGGGAACATTTTTATTTGAGAGCATGTACAAACAAAACAAAAAAAAAACATAATTCTGATCCTTGTTATTATAAAATATGCTGCATTGCAGAATCATCATTGAGATGTGTGTGACACATGCACTTAGTTGGAATTAATATGTTAATAATAATAATAATAATGTTCTTTTGATTTGGGGATGAAATATAACCCAGACATGTTTCATTACATTCAACCTTCATCAATTACCTATCAATTGAAATGATCTATAACTTGATCTTTTTGATTATTTGCTGCACAGTTGTATTATTTGCTAATCTTAAAGGCTATCCACACAAAAAAATACAACTGAAGTAAAGTGGTAAATGTCGAGAACTTTCCGACAAGAGGACTTTTTTTTTGTAAAGTTTTTGAAAAAGACACTTAAGGGTATTAAATGTGTACTAACACACCATTGAAGATCGAAAATGATTTATTAACAAGGATGCTTTTAAGTAGCATAATTTATATAAATGAAAAGGATACTTTAGTGCATTATACTTCAGCCAGACAGACTCATTCTGTTCTGTTCAGTGTAAACAGAAGAATATTATTTTAAAATTACATGTTAAATGCAATGCATTTCCATTTACAGAAAAGTATATACTTGATTGTCATGTCCTCAGTTAATACATTTTAAAAAACATGTTTATGTGGAATACAAAAGAACTTATTTTTAACAACGACAATTTTATTTATACAATGTTAGTTTGAACCAACATGTTCTGCACAAGAAAGTCATAATGAAAGTTTTCATTTTCGTGAGAACCAAGTTTAAAAAGTTGTGAATACTATATTAATTTTAATCCCTAAAAAAATTCAAAAATAAATACATCATTTAAAATGATGTATTTATTTTTGAATTTTTTTAGGGCTTAAAATTAATTTTCATAGTGCTAGGTCGCAACATAGCTTTAAATCTGTGTGCACTGGACGCTACTGGTTAGACCTCTTTATCTGCATGTTGTACTGTTCTGCATTATTACATGCTGAGCCTTAAGCAAATGGCTGCTATTAAATAAACATAAAAAGACCTTTGAACATCTTTTTGTGTTTACTTTATCCAGAGGGAAACGTTGACATAACCAGCGAACTGGAGCTTTATTTTAATTTTAACATTACATTTGATCTTTTTACATAATTGCACATTTCAGAACAAATTAATTATGAAATCAATTACTTTCAAGAATAATGTGAAATCATGTTTTTGCATAAACAAAACTGAAAACATGTTTTTCATAGAAGCATATCTATCTATCTATCTATCTATCTATCTATCTATCTATCTATCTATCTATCTATCTATCTATCTATCTATCTATCTATCTATCTATCTATCTATCTATCTATCTATCTATCTATCTATCTATCTATCTATCTATCTATCTATCTATGTATATATATTTATTTATTTATATATATATATATATATATATATGCTATTCCAGAACTGTCTGATCTGAGCCAGAAAATTTTTCACTTCTCATTTATCTCCCAGCAGACTGTCTTCTTCACTTCCAATAAGAAAGCTATTGTTATTTTAAGTTATATCTCAAGTCTCCATCGATCATATAGAGAGAGCTGTTTGGCAATGTACACCTTTCATGTTTCATGAGTCTCCTTTAAGACAGCAGGGGTGAAGAAAGAGAAGGAATCTCTTTCTACCTTCGGATTTGGTTACAGATAACCAGAATCTGCCAAACTTGATTAGGATTGGTGTAGATGGGTTATGGTTAAGGGATAGAACCTATAAAAAGCATTATGTCAAGTCCTTATAAGACGTGAAATCCCAAAATGTGTGTGTGTGGATGGATGGTGTAACAGTGCTGTAGGGGGTTCCTCTAGTCTAGCTCAAAGGTTTGTTTATCATCTTTCAATTCACAAAGCTGAAGAGAGAAGTTACTCTGTTATTCAAACGGAATAATCAAACCCTCTGCAGCTTCTTTTACTTCCTTACTAAGTCAGTTCATGCCTCTATAAGTCTATCCTTGTTTTCTTTCTCTCTTTTTAGACACATCAAACTCTCCAGTCTCATTTTCATATGCTCTTATATAAGATTAGCAATTTAAAATGGAAATATCAAGGAACTTAAAAGAGATTAGTTTTCAAATTTTTCATTTGCTATTCTCCATTTTCTCCACCAACTCTCGTTCATGCTGCTGATATCACTCAGCAGACCACTGGACTCTGATCCAAAAAAAATAAAAAATAATAATAACTTGTGTGTGCGCATTGTGAAGTGTGTTACGCTCTAGGCAATGTTCTGCTGGGCTCTTACCTAAAACGTACCATCATTTTAGGTGCTAATATGTCCATTTCATGAGCTAATATTTCCATTTTAGGTGTTAATATGTCAATTTTAGGTGTTAATATGTACATTTTAGGTGCTAATATGTCCATTTCATGAGATAATATGTCCATTTCATGAGCTAATATGTCCATTTTAGGTGTTAATATGTACATTTTAGGTGTTAATATGTACATTTTAGGTGTTAATATGTACATTTTAGGTGTTAATATGTACATTTTAGGTGCTAATATGTACATTTAGGTACATTTCAGGTGCTAATATGTACATTTTAGGTGCTAATATGTACCACTAAGGTACCAATATGTAGCCTTTGGATACAAAAGTGTACTTTTTGAAAAGGTACAGCCCCAGTGACAGCTTTTGTACCTTTTTTTGTGGGCTTGGTATTAACACCTGCCAATCAGAAAAAGTAATAGACAATAGCTTTACTTTACATATCACACATGTACACTTCAATAAGCCGACAGAATGCAGTATGTGAGATTGACAACTAGTGGTTGAAATGGGTACTGCAGTCCTAATTCAAAATATTGGAAAGTGTTGTTAGCTGTTGTATCACCCAGACCAAACAAAAAGAAACATTCTGACACGGAACGCACATTTCAAAGTAAAATCTCAGTAAAACTCAGAATATTTACTAAATATCTGCAAACATGTCCTATTTTTATACTTCAGTACAGTCAAAAACTTACATACAGCACCTTTTACAGGATAAGAATGTGCATGTAAACAAGAAATATTTTCAAGATTTGTTATCACAACATTTTTTCTTTTGTCAAATCAACTTTATAATTTATTTATTCAGATAACATACAATTTTGAGTTTCTGATGATTAAATCATTCTCCTTCATTGTATTAACTCGCTTTTTCCAGGTCAATGAACTTAAAATTTTAAGGCAATTAACCAGTTTACTTACTTTTTTAAGTTAAACCATCAATATTTTGCCTATGTAGAAAATTCCCTAGGTTTTGCAACATAGCCTATGTCTCTGTGTTTATATTCTATAAAGATTTTTATTTAGGTTTCCTTTCTCCTTCCTTGATATATTCCCTCTCAACTTAGCTTCCCAACATCCCGTTCTCTTGATTCTCTCCATGCGGGCGCTTGGAATTCCTGTGATCTGTCCGTTCACATTGAGTTTAATGGAAATCAAGCCTTTGTGGTCTTCACTCTGATGAGTTAAGTTAGATTGAATAAGCCCACATCATTACATGCAGTGGTTTACCCCGTTTAACTCCCCACCAGCGTGACATTTCAACCCATCGCCAACCATTCCAGAAACCATTACACAACTCCAGCAAATTCCAACAAGGAACTTCACGCTTCATTTGAAATTAAGCATCAAACAAATCTCAGTGGGGAACTAACAGAATGGGGAAATATATGTAAGCCAAACTATTTTGCAAGCACTGTTTCTTGTCCAACCACAACAACTCACAATGAGTTTACATTGTCGAATTGAGGATAGTTGGAGCAAAATGACTGTTACTTGGTTTCAAAAGAGTCAGGGGTTGTCAATGAGTGGCTGATTAGCTTAAAGGAGTCTTTGGTGCGTGTTATCTGGGCTACACTGAAATGGGAGCATGAAACGCTGACTTGTCATATCAGAGAGTCGTTGGCCAGGCAGAAATGCCTTCTGACAGCGTGTGTTTGAATGGATCATCCCCTCCCGAATCAGTGAACTGCTATTCCAAAACACACTGTAAAAAGGAACATGCTTTATCTAATCAATAAAATTGTGGCAACAGATTACAAGCAATATTATTTATTAAATTGAACAAATTAGAATTGAGTAATAGTTACTCAAATTAACATTCTAATTAATTCTAATTTGTACAATTTAATTAATAATATTGCTTGTAATATGTTGACACAATTTTATTGATTAGATAAAGCATATTATTTTTTTCAATGCAGACTTCATGTTACACTCTTAGATAAAAGGGTTCTATATATTTAGCATAGGGTTCTTTACTCAACTCCAAAGAACCTTTATGCTAAAACAGGTTCTATAATGACAAGAAAGAACCCTTTTTGGCACAGAGGTTCTTTATAGGCTTTTATTCATTCATAGATTACATTATTCTGCAACATGTTGTAGTTGTAATTAAATTATTGTTTATTAAACAACTTAATATCACATTTTAATCATGATGATTTTTGGAGGAGAAAAACTGAAATGGCACTCTTCGTGTGATATTGATTAACTACATAAAATTATATACGTAAATACATTTTCTAACCCCCATATCTTGAATTTTGTGATCATTTATATGCATTCACAAATACATTTTAGGGTCTTGATGTTTGTCAATAATGAAATATTTAATCCGGAAACACTCTCAGAAAAAAGGTACAAAAGCTGTCACTGGGGCTGTACCTTTTCAAAAGATACACTTTTGTACCCAAAGGCTGCATATTGGTACCTTAGTGGTATATATTAGCACCTAAAATGTAGGTATATGCATTTGTGCAAGCAAATACGTTTTATAAGAGCCTGAACATATAATGAGCTTTGAGTTAGCCTTTAAAAAGACTTTTAATCCTGAGAACAAGTAAAACAGCTATTGGGGCTTAATGAGGTTATACTGTTTAATCCACAGAAACCAAAGAATGCCCATGTGAATTGTCAATCAAGGAAATCTAGCATTTAATCCTGCTTCATGGTGGAGTCCCGATCAGCCTCTCAGGGTTTATTTTGTGATGATAGCCAAGGCAAAAAAAAAAAAAAAAGTTCCGTAATGATTTCTTTAGCATTGTTCATATTTTTCCATATTTTTTAATCTTGTATTTCATTCACATTCACATTATAAATAATTCTCAAATTAATATTTCATGGCCATTTATTTATCTGACAAGTAGCCATGGAATAAATGGGATGATGAAAGGTAAACAACCCTTCGCTGTGACACAAGACCCCGATGCATACAGAAAAAGCATGAACATGAGAACATATACATAAATTTGTATATTTATTTTTTTATATTATTTTATACTAGACTTAAAACTGTTTGGATGTGAAAGTGCGTACATTGCTACTTTCCTTTTACGGAGGCCACAAATGCCTGCTCTGCAAAAATAAATAAATAAAATGTGCTGTGGTCGTTCAGTCAGCCATCAGCCTCTCATCTGCGATCTGCATGTGTTTTTGGGTGGTCCGCAGGCAGACAGCAGAGGAAGCAACATGCCATTTTCCATCCCCTGACACATCATTCCACTGAGATAAGAACGTAAGTGGAATATCTTTTAATTTACATTCCACTGAAACTAAACTAGCGCAACTTCCGAGGCAAACTAGTGAAGGAAGTTTGGAAAAGGACCTGAATTATTTGCAATGTGATGAAAGCATTTATATTTAAAGAATTTCAAGCAGTAATGGTGAGTGCTCAGCCAGCTATATACATACCTTATATTGAACCTTTAAACATTTTTTTTTTAATAATAAACAAAGTTTGCATATAGTATGATATAGGAGAATATGGAGCTCATTCTTGAGGAGGAAAAACAACCTGTTTTAAATACCCCAGAGACTCAAACTGAGCAAAAGTATTTGGTATTATCTGCTGCTATTTATATGGCCAAAATTTAATGTAAATAAATTAGGTCTTTATTAAGAATTAATAGTGTAGCATACTAGTAATTACATCAAATTAATTTAAATAATGGTTGTCACTCTGTCTCCCAATAATGTCATAGATGATAATTAAATAAAAATCTAAAGATTTTATATATATATATATATATATACACTCAAAAAAATGCTGGGTTGTTTTAACCCAAGTTTGGGTAAAATATGGACAAACCCAGCCATTGGGTTAAAAATGTAATTGAAAAATGTAACCCAATGGCTGGGTTTGTCCATATTTTACCCAAAATTGGGTTAAAACAACCCAGCATTTTTTGAGTGTATATATATATATATATATATATATATTATATATATATATATATATATATATAATGCAGTATATTACTATGGTGATTGAGAACGATTCCTCTAAAGCCTGATGTATCATATTTGATACCCATATTTTAACATACATTTTTTAAATAATGATGTAGATTTAGTCAAGTAAACCTAAGTAGTTTCAGTCTTGTGTTCATCATGAAATATTTCTAACAATAGAAAAGTGATTATATACTGTATATTGTATATTGTTAATAATATTTCATGATATTAAATGATTCAGACTTTCAGGACTGAAACTACTCACCGTAAAAAAAAATATTTTCATGATTTGTAATCACAACATTTTTTCTTTTATCAAATCAACTTAGATAATTTATGTAGCTCAGATAACATAATATTTTGAGTTTCTAGTGATTAAATTAATCTCCTTCGTTGTATTAACTTAACATTTTAAGGCAACCAGGTTACTTATTTTTTAAGTTAAACCAACAATTATTTTTACAGTGACTTGATTGAAACATATTTTATATATTATATATTGTTTTTAAAGTAAACACAACATTTTTTTTATAATAATATTTTAGTGTTCACCATGAAATATTAATAACAATATAAAAGTTATTCTTATGTTTATAAAAAAATAATTAAATAGTCCTGAAGTCCTGACTGTCCCAATAAAAGCTGCGTTTGGATCTTCACCAAAGTCTCAGATTAGTTAGTGAAAATAGTAGGGCTGTCAAACGATTAATCGCGATTAATCGCATCCAAAATAAAAGTTTGTGTTTACATAATATATGTTGGTGCACTTTGTATAATTATTTTGTACATATATAAATACACACACATGCATGTAAATTTAAGAAAACAATATTATTTATAAATAAAATATTTATAATTATATATAATATAAATTATGTATAAATCTATATACATGAAAATATTTCTTAAATATATACAAGCATGTGTGTGTATTTATATATATAAAATAAGTATACAGAGTGCACCCACATATATTATGTAAACACAAACTTTTATTTTGGAGGCGATTAGTCGCGATTAATCGTTTGACAGCCCTAGAAAATAGACACAATAGTAGAATGTCTATTGTGGGACCATCAAAATAAAGTGTTATATTAAGACAGCCGGCCATGGCTATTATTGGTTCATAACCAAAATCAGTACAAAGTAGAATAGTTCTGACTACTGAGAAAAAGTTAGTAGGCTATTCATCTGGTTATATGTGACCTCAACATGGCGCCTCTGTGATAATTTGCCTCACCTTATGCAGAATAGAACACCTTTTATTTTTTCAGATTATTTTATTATTTTTCATAAATGCTAGTCGAATACTTGATAAGCATGATGAACACGATTGCATATAAAAATATGTGATCTCAATCCAGAATTCCCCCTAAGGTCATTGATCTTTAACACTATGAATTGGTCATGGCTTTTCATCACGGTTATCTTCATCTACACTGCAGATGGATAGAAATAGTTGGGACATCTGTTATTGTTCCCAGTACACAAAGCTATCTTGGAGTCTGATTCACCACAGGCCATTGAGTATTTTTGTTTGTACTGGCTGCAGATTCACTTTGCCGAAGCCAACAGAATGTAGGACTAAAAATACATAGAGATAAATACACTGAACAGGACGAAAGATTAAAGAATGACGGTGTGTGTGTACTGGCAAGGTGAGAGGCAGTAGAGATATCAAACTTATGTCACTGTGTACACTGGAGTGAAACTGCTGAGTTTCTTCGAGCCAAACCATCATTTGTCACACTTGAATTTTAGTGTGCAAAAGAGGAACTCATTCACTTACCTCAGATCCTTAAAAGGCAGAAAGGATTACGTTCCTTTACTTACATCAACACTTTACATGATCTGAGTGCAAATTTAGTGTTTACGTGTTTGCAATTTAGTCATAATTACTCATCTTGCTTAAAGGGGTGATGAACTGAGAAATCGAATTTTTCCTTGAGCTTTTGACATCTAAGAGGTCATCATATTATTATAAGAACATCCTGTAAGTTTTAGTAAAGTTATTTTTGTTGTTTTTTCGCACAAAAAGTATTCTCGTCGCTTGATGCTCCAACGCATTCTCATCCCAAAGCGCCATATACAACGCTTTTGCAAAAGCGTAAATATCCAACGCACATGTCACCCTTTAACGTCTAATGAGACGCTTCGGTTATGGTTAAGTTTAGGTATGGTGTAGGGTAAGGGTTAGACCACTAGGGGGCGCCTTCTGCCCAAATATATCTGCGTCTCATTTGACGTTAAAGGGTGCCATGTGCTTTGGATACATGTGCGTAGGGATGGGACGATAACCAGTTTCACTATAAACCGTGATAAAATGTACTGACGGTTAGTATTATCGTTTAAAATTTAATTATCATTAAAACCGTGTTTGATTATCGCGATTTTAATAACTCACTGAATCCTGTCGGCCAGTCTGACGCAGGCGCGCAGCACGCAATATTTTTAAAATTACTATTCGAAAAGGAATGGCGGAAGGCAGTGACCGTGCTCAGGAGGTTTTTCAGCCTTTTAAGAGGACCAAATCTGAGGTGTGGTCATATTTTGGGTTTTACAAAAGTCCTGAGGGAAACTCGATCGAGGATGGTCACCCTGTCTGCCGAACAAAAAGTCACTGCAATAGAAACACTTCAAATCTGCCGAGTCGTCTTGTGTGATCATCACCCGAACGCAAGGCAAGTTAACTTTGACCTTAATACCAAAACTACGTCTGGGAAACAATTGGGCACGAAATGTTGTTTTGAGTTGAAACATTTTATGTCACTCACTTGAAATAGACGTCAAGCTTCCGCGAAGAAAAGTTCGTAGCAAGTGGATTTGAGCCAAAGACGAACGAACAACTTCAAACAAGACTATTATTAAGAGTGATATTTTAAGGGATAGTAAAGTATAGATGCATCACGTATTAAACCGTGTGAAAATTTATTTTTACCACAATTACGGGGACATATTGAATTGATAATGAGATTAGCTAATGTTTTAAATCTTACCTGTTTATGAATTCATTTTGCAAAACAATCGTCCAGACGAGATATATCCCACCAATATTATCAAACTCTGTAAACAATAAATCAACTTGTTGTATTTGAATGAAACAAGAGCGCGCGTCCGTTGTGATATGGATGTGCGCTGTGTAATAATGCGTTGCTATTGACGACGGGCATTATAAAGAAGCAAATGCCATAGAATAGAATCTTGCCTAAAAACTGCATAGAGAGGCTTGTTTTATTTGTTGTTTGTTGATTTTCAATTATAAAACTTGTTGAAATGTTTTCAGTGTGAGCATCAGTTCTTTTTGAGCACTTTCATAAATTTTTAACAAAACCGTGATAATATTGATAATCGTCCCATCCCTACATGTGCGTTGGATAAAAGTGCCTATATGGCGCTTTGGGATGAGAACGGGCTCGATAAACTAATAGTTGAGCCACTGTAGTCACATTTAAACATTTTTTTCAATGACTTTCTGGGCCGTCAAGTATCGATCCAGCTCTCAAATGTAATAAAAAAAATATGGTCTTACGGGGTTGGTGAGTAATTTACGACTTAATTTTAATTTTTGGGTGAACTATCCCTTTAATGACTTCTCAGAGCAGTTTTGTTGACATTTCATAAAACTGTTGACTTTAATTTTAGAGTTTGGAGAATTTTGCTGCAGAATTTGGCTTAATTTGTGGGAAAGTGTGGACAAAGGGTTCATGGAAGAATAGGTTGGTGAAACCCCAAAAGCAATTATTTATTCAACCCTCCCGAAATCATGACCACAGGACCAAAATGTGAACCATTTTACGTTTCCACACACAGAAACAAAAAGGCACAACTTGTTGTATTATTTAGTGAATTTAATAACAAGAGCTCATAACTCATTCCACAAAAAGCTGACTCACTCTGTGAGGGGGACTAACTAAATTTCTTTCAGTGAGCATCTATTCCCAGCAAAGACACAGATTTTTTAAATAAATAATTTACACTTCCTTTGCCCCAGTCTCCACCCTAGGAAACTTTATTGTGGTATGCATGTCATTGGTTTATCTTTTGTTTAACATCTTGATGCCATGCAGCTACTAACAATGTCCAGAGTGGCACACTGGGTATTTAATCCAATCATTCCCTGCCATTCCCACCATTCAACCCAATAATACCCATTCAAATACAGTACCACAACTAGCAAGGGTTAGTTCACCCAAAAATGAAACTTAAGTCATTAATTACTCACCCCCATGATTTACCAACCCCGTAAGACCTTCGTTCATCTTCGGAACACAAATAAAGATATTTTTGATTGAATCTGAGAGCTGGATCAGTCCTACATAGACTGCCTAAGGGACTGAAACTTGACGGCCCATAAAGTCATTAAAGAAAAGGTTTAAATATCCCATGCGCCTACAGCGGCTCAATTATAAGTTTATCAAGCGACGAGACTACTTTTTGTGCGAAAAAAACATAAATAATTCGACTATTCAATTACTTCCGTATGGGCGCATGCGCGTGAACTGAGACGAGGACGTTCTCATTCGTCTACTTCTTGTTACCGGCAGCTCACCGCTTAGGAGTTTTACCGCCCCCTACCGTATAAAATAATGATCCATATATAAGGCGCTCCGGATTTTTTGTCGAAGATTTTGTCGTTTTTTGAGAAGATTAAAGGCTTTTAAGTGCACCTTATAGTGCGGAAAATACGCAAATTGAAAAGCGTATGTACAGCGCGCGTCTTCCTCTGCTTGTAAACAGAAAGTTTTGCGCTTCCAGCTATATCAGCACATCATCTTATACGGTAGGGGGCGGTATAATACTCCTAAGCGGTGAGCAGCCGGTAACAAGAAGTAGACGAATGAGAACGTCCTCGTCTCAGTTCTCGCGCATGCGCCCATACGGAAGTAATTGAATAGTCGAATTATTTATGTTTTTTTCGCACAAAAAGTAGTCTCGTCGCTTGATAAACTTATAATTGAGCCGCTGTAGGCGCATGGGATATTTAAACCTTTTCTTTAATGACTTTATGGGCCGTCAAGTTTCAGTCCCTTAGGCAGTCTATGGAAGAGTGATCTAGCTCTCAAATTCAATCAAAAATATCTTTATTTGTGTTCCGAAGATGAACGAAGGTCTTACGGGGTTGGTACAGAATGGGGGTGAGTAATTAATGACTTAATTTTCATTTTTTGGGTGAACTAACCCTTTAACAAGGAGCTCCATGCACAAAAATACGTAAGAAACATTAAGCTTCATTTTCAGTTGCAACAATGTTAGCCTTTTTCATGAGAGACCAGAGGAGAAAAACAATGGAGGTCCCACTTGTTGGACAGAAAAAAATGGTTTTATAGGCACTGAAGAGATTACAGGTCCCAAACCATGTTTTCAGGAGCTGATCGCAGGGTTGTGACTCGAGTCCCAAATTTGATGACTTGCGACTCGACTTAGACTTTGACAACAATGACTCGCGATTTTGTGACTTGGAAAGACTTGATCTACCTTTTAAAACCACAGATCAGAGTTGTAATAATCACTGACTGTAGTATAGCACTGTATCATTGACCGCGCTGATTAGCGCTGGTTTCGCACGTTTGGCACTGAGCGTGCCAGTTCACGCGTTCAGACAGTTTTCAACCAAATTTTTTTCTTTTTCAGGCATTTAAATACACAAGTACTCGCGAACCATTTAGAATTTGAGGGGAAAAATAACACTGATGTCTAAGCAAGTGGAAATAATAAACCTTTCAAATGTAATTTTGAGACGTTATTTTTTAGCCTATAGGTGACTATAAAGTCTTCTCCCTGTTCACCAGCCACTCACTTTCATGTCTTTCGGGAGACATGGATGGATTTACGTTACGTTTTGTAAACGACAGGCATGTGTCATGTGATGCTTGATACATCGAAATAGAGCCCGTTCTCATCCCAAAGCGCCGTATAGGACGCTTTTGCAAAAGCGTAAATATCCAAAGCACATGGCACCCTTTAACGTGAAATGAGACGCAGATATATTTGGGCAGAAGGCGCCCCCTAGTGGTCTAACCCTTACCCTACACCATACCTAAACTTAACCATAACCGAAGCGTCTCATAGACGTTAAAGGGTGCCATGTGCGTTGGATATTTACGTTTTTGCAAAAGCGTCCTATATGGCGCTTTGGGATGAGAATGCGTGGAAATAGGAATGTTCCACTACAATTACTGTCGCGTTAACAAAATAATTTAAGCAGGGACTCAATATTTTAAACTTAATGTGTAGCAAATCACGATTAATTTTCCCAATGAACAGTTACTTTTATTTTTTTATTTTTAAATCTGCATTGCCACTCTTCACATTCAACCAATCAGACAACCAACCACTCAACATCCACTAAGTTGTAATATTATATATTATTATATTTAGAGGTAGATTTATCGGCCGATTTTTGGCATTTTTTAACATAATCGGCATCGGCCAATATCCAAGTATATCAAGCTGATTATTAGGCAGGAGCCTAGTGTTGTCGTGGAACACGTTTGATGCACGCTAGAGTCATTTTCCAGCCGAGTGAGCAGCAGACCTAAATATGAACGCGTTCAGGCACAACACTGACCGTTAGTTAGTAGCTGGATTAACCATGGTTAAAATGCTGGCCAATCAGTGTAAAGTGTGACTGTATTTCACTGTAGACTAAAAGGTCCAACAGCAGGATGCCGTCGTCTGAAGAACAACAGACGGACGGTGCGTTGTGGTGAATTTAAAGTTTTTGTAAAACATCATTTTCCCATCTGGTGGTTGTTTTTGTCGTTCAACAGCAATTAACTAGTGAAATATGTTATTGTTATAAGTTACAGATAAAATATAATATATCTTATATATAAAAAATTTAATAATTTAAAGTTTTTCTTTCTCCTTTTTTGTGATAATTAGGATATGTCCATTTGTCTTTATCCGTCAACAAACAAAACAAACCAAAAATACATGTTTCAGGACATTTTTTGGAGAGGATAAAATGTTTTTGTTGAGAAAGTTTGTCTATGTTAAGTAATTATCATTTTTTCTTTTATATTTTATCTTTCAAATAGAGGTTAAAAACCAAGCATATCGGCCAAAATAAATCAGCAGCATTTGCACAGACCCGGATTTCAACAGATCGGCATCGGCGTGAAAAAAACCACATCGGTCGACCTCTAATTATATTATATCATATTTCGAAAAAGCCTTCCTGATATAAATTAGTATATATTTCATTTACTATAGTAAGTAACACGGAGACAGTAATTTGTGCAAAAAGCACTAATGACTTAAGACTTGAAGCTTAAACTCGAGGACTTGCAACTGTCTTGACTCAGGACTTGACTTGGACTTGAATGCAAAGACTCGAGACTTACTTGTGACTTGCAAAACAATGACGTGGTCTCACCTCTGGCTGATTGTACTAAATCAATGAGTGAACAACAGACACAGTCTGAAGATATTGTTTCAGCTGTAATTGAATACTGGACTCTTTAGTGTGTGTGTGTGTGTGTGTGTAAGGCAGACCCTTGAACTTGACGGTAATTGAGTGGACATGTAAGTGATGCATCCCCTGAGGGGTCTGACTCCACTTGACAGAGTTACAGAGTTTGTCTCCTGACATTGCTCTTAAACTCCCGTGGCTGGAGTCTTCCCTCACATTACAAAAACTCTGATGTCAAGCTGTTCACTGATTGACTTCTTTACTCATGAATGATATTATCGCTGCCTCATTGGCTCAAAGAACATTCAAGAAGCTCAGCAGCATAAAGATAAACGAGTCTCTAAAGCCTGTGGAGGATGGGTTGACGTGAGCCTCTTAAAGTAAATGATTTCCTTGAGGCTGAGGTAATGATACTGAGATGTTGAGGTAATGAGGTTGAAATTGAAACTTAAGTTGAGATCAAGGTAGCAAGGTTAAAGTAATGAGATTTTATTGACTCTAAAATTAGTAGTGAGGTTGAGGTAATAAGGTTGAAATTATAACTAATAAGGTTCATTAGTTAACATTAGTTAAAGGGTTAGTTCACCAAAAAATGAAAATTCTGTCAGTATTCAATTTTAACTTTATCAAGCGTCGAGAATACTTTTTGTGCGCAAAACAAACAAAAATAACGACTTTTTTTGATCAACTTAAAATGTTGACTACTGTAGTCATGTACACTCTTAGACGAAATGGTTCTATTTAGAACCAGAAATGGTTCCATCCCCCGCTTCATATATGGAACTCCAAAATATTCTAAAAATGAAAATTCTGTCAGTATTTACTCACCCTCATGTTGTTCCAACCCCGTAAGACCTTCGTTCATCTTCCGAACACAAATTAAGATATTTTTGTTTAAATCTGTCACTCATACTCCATAGGCTTCTTGAGGGATTGAAACTTGCCGGCCTCGAAAAGTTATTAAAGACATCGTTAAAATAGTCTAAGTGACTACAGTGGCGCAATTTTAACTTTATCAAGCGACTTTTTTTGATCAACTTCAAATGTTGACTACTGTAGTCATGTACACTCTTAGAAGAAATGGTTCTATTTAGAACCAGAAATGGTTCCATCCCCCGCTTCATATATGGAACTCAAATGGTTCTAAATAGAACCATTTTTTTGGGTAAAAGGTTCTATTGGCCAAGTATGGAACCCCAGGGTTCTATATAGAACACTTTTTTTAAGAGTGTATAGAACCTTTTAGGGGTTCCAAATACGTAGCGCTGATAGAACCTTTTAAGGTTCTATATAGAACCTTTTCTTCTAAGAGTGTAAAGGTCTGATTTTTTTTAAAGTATAATGTTTTTTAACGTCACATGTAAAAAAAAAATCTGATAGCATGGCTTCCACTTTCATCTTTTAAACGTGTGATTGTTGCATACTATCAATATACGCTTTTATACCTCAAGCCTCAGCCAATCACATCAATCGCACTCAGTTTATATTATTTTACCCAGTGTCAAGGATCTTGGCAGCAGTGATGCAATGTCAGTGAAACACACTGATAGTGTGACATGGAAGCAGATAAGCTCCGCTACTCCCCGAGGGCACTGGGACATGCACAAACTGCTACCTGAAGGCTCAAACGTCTCCATGCTTCGACGGTTATCTCCAAAAACATGCTGCACTCACAAAAAAAGCTCCACTGAAATGTGAGACACTGCAGAGAAATAATGCGAGATGAGAAATGTGGACGTGTTGCGTTTTCCATGTCCAACACCATCCTTATCAAAACCAACAAAGGCCTTCAAAAACACAAAGATAATATATATTGTTACAGGCCCAAATGAGTTTGTGGAGAATAGCTTTAAAAGAGGGATATTCAGAAATATTCAACATTTAGCTGAGTTATACATGATTGGAGATTCCCCTTGGGATAGTGACTGACAAAATCCTTATGTGAAACCTAAGTAAACACTTGCAATTTTGCAATTATGTACTGTATGATTCGGGAAGCGCATGGGAAGTGAAGCAAATTTTGCCAGAGGTCATTTTGATCAATCTTCACTTAAGGCACTTGCCTGAAGCAATAAAATCGGCTGACTGCATGCACTACCATTGGGTGCATAAACAAACACAGGGTTATTTTCTTTGGATAGTTGCACAGGAACATTATTATACATGTGCAAGTGCAATCAAACATGGGCACACTGACAGACAGATATATACAATCATGCACACATAGTTTGGATGCACAATCTAGAATGCAATCCATTTTTATAGGGAATGAAATTGACAAGTCTGACAAAGGAGGTCAAAACTTTTAGGTTTGCTTTTGCTTTTAGGGACATTTCAATTTTAGATAAATTGTATTTTAGGAGTGTGGAAAGATGTTATTTTAAAATAGCAACTCGCGTGGAATACAGCAATTTGGAACTGCGTCTGTCTGCCTAAAATTCTCATTGGTCAATGGACTTCACGAGAATACATGCCACAATATATTTTCTGTGATTGCATGACGTCTAAAAACGTTAAAAAGCATAGATTTAAGATTTATGAATCGAATTGCATGGACAATATCCATCCATTTAGATTAAACACTTTTAACAAAAGAAACTACGTAACTCAATGTGATGCATATGAAACCGTATTCTGGACAAATGTGGGCAAAATAGTTTTGTTTATTTAAAAAAAAAAACTACTTGAGCCATACAAGACTTGGCTACTTTTCCAAACACACACAATTTTTTTTGACTCAATTCTACAATGATAAGTGGGTGAAAAAACTCCTTAATCTTGTATTTGGGTCAAAAATGGGCACCCATAGAAATGAATGGGAAAAACTGTAATTTAGAGCATTCAAAAATAATCCAAAATAAGACACCAGGTGACGGCAAAGTCACTTCATCTTTAGGTTTTAGCTCTAAGAACTTATTGGAATGATATTTTAATGTAGTTAAAAAAATAAAGCTACATAGTAATTAATTTACATAGAAAATATGGTACTTTTTGAAGTAAATAAATTCCAAAACACCCCCAAAATAAAAAAAAACACCATAAATGGATAGACAAAACTTTATGGAAGACAGTGATATAACATTTATAATACCTGAGTCCTCTGTGCCCACATTTGTCCACAATTACAGGATTAAGGGCTATAAAGTGAAGACGGCTTGAGGGTTAAATCTAGATATCTACACTCTCAGAAAAAAAGGTACAAAAGCTGTCACTGGGGCTGTACCTTTTAAAAAGGTACACTTTTGTACCCAAAGGCTGCATGTTGGTACCTTAGTGGTACATATTAGCACCTAAAATGTACATATTAACAATTAAATGTACATATTAGTACCTAAAATGTACATATTAGCACCTAAAATATACATATTAGGACCTAAAATAGACATATTAGCTCCTGAAATGTACATATTAACACTAAAATGCACATATTAGCACCTAAAATGCACATATTAGCACCTAAAATGTACATATCAGCACCTAAACTGTACATATCAGCACCTGAAATGTACATATTAGCACTTAAAATGTACATATTAGCACCTAGAATGGACAAAAGTTTACTTTTTGAAAAGGTACAGCCCCAGTGACAGCTTTTGTACCTTTTTTTTCTGAGAGTGTTATTACTGATAAATAAATGAAACACAATGAGTGAAAAAAGCACCTGTTTCATACCCGTTTCATTTATGTGTGACTGACAAATATACATCACATTAAGTTTATAAGTTTGCAACCAAAGAGGTTGATGATGGCTTTCATATTTAGTGCTGGAAAGACATAAACAGAGTCTTTAGTCTATTTACAATCAAAGCACGTTCGAGATCCCAGCTGGGAGTGAGGATGAGGCCAGAGCAACTCACTAATGCAGAATCAGACAGACAGAGCTGACTCTCAGTAAGCTTCTTAAACAGTGCTGGATAACTCTATCCTGTGCTGTAGGGTTCAAACTTCTCGTCACTGACAGGCCATTAAATACGGGAATAAAATGATTAAACCCTACTTTATTGCATGCATTAATATTACATTTGTGCGATTTCAGGAATGCTAGCCTAGTTATGCTATGAGCCGCATTATGTTCACAGCTCAGGATTATGGAGAAACTCTTTAACAGGCATAAATGACATGAATTTCAAGGTGACAGGTTTTGTATACATCTCTCCTGCACTTTACAAAATCTAGCTTCAGCTACAACGGCCTCATAATTCATTTTAATATGCAAGATGACAGCGAATTTGATGTGCCATTATCAAAACAGCAATGTCAAATGTAGGAAAGGGAAAGAAGAGCGCTGTCACTAAGGCGCTTTTTCGTGCCGCAATCTCCATTAGCTTCTAAAAATGCATTAAAATTACAGATGATGGTTTTGTGGGAGCCTGTGACTGGTGTGTGTGAGGAATAACTGAGAGGACACTGAGGAAAAAGCCAGTCATATGATAAGGTCCTGCCTCTGAGATCAGACTGACTCTGGGCACTAATGTAACGTGACAGTGACGGCTCACTTCGGGCATTCAGTGCCCCTGGGGACAGCAGTGCCATTTCATCAGGACCTGTGATGGTTATGTGCTTGTATACAAGGACAATAACACACACAATCATGAACACAGGGTGAAGATGACAATTCTCTCCGTTAGCTAAGTCTACAAAACTATGAAATCGAAAATTGGACTTTTGTGAGATTTAGGACCCTATTTTAACGATCTGATGGTGGGTCTTTTGCTATTTTACCGGCGGGATAAATGATTATTGCGCCCGACACAAGTTTAAAAGGGGTTGGTCTGAAGTAGCCTCATTATTCATGGGTGTGGTTTGGGCGTAACGTGAAATAAACCAATCAGGGGTGCGTTTCCCAAAAGCATCGTTAGCCAACTATGGTCGCATGTTCCGAGTCAACGAGTCGTGTTTCCCGAAACCATCGTTACAATAAACATTCGCAAACAGCATCGCAAAGTTGGGTGGTTTGAACGACAGCTCTCGACCTGTGGTTAGAGGCATCGTTTCTATATTAGAAACGATGCCTCTAATATAGAAACCAATATAATGGAAATATTTTCTCCTAAAATCTACATATTAGCACCTAAAATGCCCATATTATGACCTAAAATGGACATGTTAGCTCCTGAAGTGGACATATCAGCATCTAAAATGTACATATTAGCACCTAAAATGTACATATTACCACATAAAATATCCATATTATGACCTAAAATGTACATATTAACACTTAAAATGTACATATTAGTACCTAAAATGTACATATTAACACTTAAAATGTTAAAATTACCACCTAAAATATCCATATTATGACCTAAAATGGACATATTAGCTCCTGAAATGGACATATTAGCACCTAAACTGTACATATTAACACTTTAAATGTACATATTACCACCTAAAATATCCATATTAGTACCTAAAATGTACATATCAACACTTAAAATGTACATGTTAGTACCTAAAATGTACATATTACCACCTAAAATGTACATATTATGACCTAAATGTACATATCAGCACCTAAAATGGACAAAAGTTTACCTTTTGAAAAGGTACAGCCCCAGTGACAGCTTTTACCTTTTTTTCTGAGAGTGTAATATACAAGCACCTAACCCTGGTTGTAATCCTAAACTTGATATAATCTGTAAACTTGTCTCTCAAATCAGATTAATTGATTGTAATGTTGTTCCAGGATCAAGAAATATCTTGGTGAAATTACTTTCACCTCCAATGCCCATTTTCTCTTTTAAAGATGCTTCCCTCCTTGCATCATTCTTCATACACCCACATGTAGTGATTTCCTTCAGAAGTAGACAAGATTTATTTTTCAATTGCTTTGTTCTTATTCACGATAACAGGAAACAGGTTTAATGTAGATAAAATGGCCGGGTGTTATTGTAGATATGGTCCTTGAAAATTGTTCCATGTGGATTTATTTAATTTCTTTATGGTTGATAAAAAACGAGTGTGGACCACTGGCTATCGACGCCTGCGGTCATAAACAGAGTCAATGATGAAATGGAGATAATAACGGCTTTAGAGTTTAGTAGACTGGTGTGGAGTCTACCGTCATATAAACACACTCTCTCTAACCTCATTTAGTGCAGAAGAGAGGTCTGATTCAGTTCTGGGAAATTTAGCTTGTCATCTGTTAACACACGCCATGATTCATGTCTCCAATAAGACTCCACACACACACAGCTCACTGTAAACATCCCGCAGTGACAGTCTTACTCATCCATTAGCTCTTTGCTGCAGTTAAAGATGCAGAAACGCTCTAAACTTATGAGGCAAAAAAATGCACTAAAAGAAAACCAATATAAATCTAAGGAAGATGCTTGGAGGTATATTGAACAGCTTGGGTAATTGTTTCTAATTCTTGTCAAGGATATAAGGCATGAGGGGCATGCTACAGGGCACAAGGGTCTAATGTTGTCTGCTATCTAATCTAAAAAATAGCAGCTACCTAATACTTCACAGAAAAGCCAGTCTGTAAAGCCTGACATATGAAATAAGGGTCTGTTTTTAATATATATATATATTTTTTTTTTTTTTTTACCTTTTAGGCCAAATATTAAATATGTAATATGTTAATGATGTTTATATGTCTATTTGTTTTTTTAAATATGCTTCAGGCATTGAAACAATATGCCAAAATTTGTCAGTCAATGGTCAATTGACATAATTTGGCATAATTTTGGCATGTTGTCTGCTATCTGATCTAAAAAATTGCAGCTACCTAATACTTCACAGAAAAGCCACTCTGTAAAGCCTGACATATGAAAAAAGGGTCCGTTTTATAACGTTTATTTTTTTATTTTTAATGGAACAGGGTTTTTTTTACCTTTTAGGCCAAATATTAAATATGTAAATCACATTTTAATGATTTTTATATGTCTATTTGCTTTTTTAAATATGCTTTAGGCATTCAGTCAATGGTCTAGTCAATTCTCCTTAAAACTGCAGTGTATCAAAAACGCTAAAGTTTTCTGCAGTCACGAACATGTAACTAATCCTGTCAACGTGCAGGATGGAGCTTTTCTCGTCATTATCATTCCTGTGGTATTTCCCTGCAGTAAATTTTTTCTTGCTCTGTGGGCATTTTAACACAGTGAGCACAAGAACCTTTAAAAAGAGACAGGAAAAAATCAGTGCATGTAGCAAAATAGAGGGAAAATTATGTATATTACAATGTGTTGATGAACTATATGCCTTTCTATAACATAAAGTGCAGTTGTTGCTCTATATCTCCCAATTATGTCTTATTAAGATGATATTTAAATGCTTAGTTTTATGATCAAATTTATGGCAGTTTTACAATTATGCAAATTAGGCCTTTTCCTTGCTAAAAGAAAAAGTATAAATCAGACAACAGAAGGCATGTAGTATTGTAGGCATATGCATTTCTCATATTTCCAAAACACCACCAGAAAATCCTCCAAACAATGGAGAACAGATTTGGATGGATTAGTGTCTCTTTGTTTCACCCACTGCTGCTGCATCTGGAGGTCCTGTGAAATTCATATGGCAGTCACAGGCCAAAATCTCAGGATTTAGTCTTAGGAATAAGAGGTGCTGTTCATCCCAATATGATGATTCTTCAAAGGATAGTATATGAAGTGCTTTTGTGCAGTGTTTGGTTTCCTGAACTACAGAGTTGTTCACAAGAGGCATATCATAGCTTCATCACTGACAGACTGTAGAATGCATTGCAGAATTGGTTTCAGTGGATTGCAGGTAAATATTTACTTCATACATGACTCTTTTTGTTCTCTTGCCAAGTTTGCTGGTTATGACTCAAAACAGCCAAAGCAAAATACCAGAAACAGACCTTGAAATATTTTCAGGGAAATACTGTATATCCGCTGCACTCTCAGAAAAAAAGGTACAAAACTGGGGCTGTACCCTTTCAAAAGTACACTTTTGTACCCAAAGGCTGCATATTGGTACCTTAGTGGTACATATTAGAACCTAAAATGTACATATTAACACCTAAAATGTACATATTCGTACCTAAAATGGACATTAGCCCCCATATTAGCACTTGAAATGTACATATTATCACCTAAAATGTACATATTAGCACCTAAAATGGACATAGCTCCCAAAATGTACATATTAACACTTTAATTGTACATATTAGAACCTAAATGTACATATTAACACCTAAAATGTACATATTAGTACCTAAAATGGACATATTAGCTCCCAAAATGTACATATTAACACTTGAAATGTACATATTAGCACCTAAAATGGACATATTAGGACCTAAAATGGACATAGCTCCCGAAATGTACATATTAACACTTTAAATGTACATATTAGAACCTAAAATTTACATATTAACACCTAAAATGTACATATTAGTACCTAAAATGGACATATTAGCTCCCAAAATGTACATATTAACACTTGAAATGTACATATTAGCACCTAAAATGGACATAGCTACCGGAATGTACTTTTTAACACTTTAAATGTACATATTAACACCTAAAATGTCCATATTAACACTTAAAATGTACATATTAGCACCTAAAACGGACAAAAGCCCCGGTGACAGCTTGTGTACCTTTTTTTCTGAGAGTGATGTCATACTGAAGCCATAACATAGCTTCACTACTAAAAAGCTACATCATTTTAAAAATAACAATTCTACCACCTCACTAATGAGAAATGTAGTGAACTTATAGCTTTACTACGCTTCAGTGATGTACCGTACAGTACAGTGACAAAGATTTATTTACGATTTGGTGAATTCCATCATGTGCAACATGATGTGACCATTTTTATAAACAAGAAAACTATTTTCAAGTCAAAATTGAAGGCATTTTATTTTTGCAAACATGATACCATTTTCAAAGGCTATGACCTGTTGCACAGTCCATTGATAAAATGAAGGCATCCTGAAATAGAAACGCCTACCAAGGACCAACATTAAAGCAACCTATTGACCTGCAGTGATAAAATTCCAGTCAGACTGAATGAGGTTTAATGAGTGACCCTGTGCAAAATTACTGCACCCAATCACTATCCAGCACATGAGTTCTGTTCGTACACTGATTTCAAAGTAAACCATTTGTGAGAACAATAGGCAGTGATGTTAAACTACACAACCTGTGATGAATATGAGTGCAAAGCCTGTTTCATTTCAGCCCGTTCTCATCCTTTAGCGTCATATAGGTGACGCTACATGTATATGACAAAACGGCGAAATACTACGCACATGGCACCCTTTATCGTTAATATAACACGCGAACCCAAGACTACATAAATCCTTTAGCATGAATATGAGACTACCCCACACCTAAACCTACCCATCACAGTGCATGTTATATTAACGATAACGGGTGCCATGTGCACAGTATAGCGCCGTTTTGTCATATAGAGTCACCTATATGATTCTAAAGGATGAGAATGCGTTGTTCATTTGTGCATTTTTTTAAATATCATTTATCAAAACAAATGACCTTGTTGAACTCTGATAACGACAGAACTTGCGACCATGCACTCTTAGAAGAAAAGGTTCTATATAGAACCTTAAAAGGTTCTATCAGTGCTACGTATTTGGAACCCCTAAAAGGTTCTATACACTCTTAAAAAAGGGTTCCTCTGGGTTCTATATAGAACCCTGGGGTTCCTTACTTGCCCAATAGAACCTTTTACCAAAAAAAAAGGTTCTATGTAGAACCATTTTGGAGTTCCATATATGAAGCGGGGGATGGAACCATTTCTGGTTCTAAATAGAACCATTTCTTCTTAGAGTGTGGTTGGCTAACAATGCTTTCAGGAAATGCACCCCTGGTGGTTTGTGTGGTGTAAAACTGTCCTAGATTGTACTTTTCCCCTATATAATCCAGAGAATGGCAAGAAATCACTGGATTGGTTAAGGGCTGCCCAGAGGAAAGAGTTGAAGAAGAGTTTTCTGTATATGTCTGGGAGTCTAAAGAGCCTCATGAGAGGGACGGGGTGTTATGTGTGATTCTAAAGACATATGTGGGAGAGAAAAGACAGCCTATAATGAGACATTGGAGACTGGCATGAAGGACAAGAGAGGCTGACAATAAACCAGTGAGGAGTTTTGATTGAGCAAGAATGCGACGCATAAGAAAATAAGCAAATGCAGTGACTTTTGCAAGGTGGACATGTGGGTTGGAACTGAATAAAGCCCTATTCTAACATGCTGAGCTTGGCATCTATCACATTGGCCTACTCCCCACCCACTCGTGCTTTATAAAACAGAGCACAACCTTGAGCCATGCTTTCATTTATTTTTCTGAAGCCAAAAGTTATAAAGGTTTTTATCATCATTTTTGATCAATTTAATGAATCCTTGCTGAGAAAAAGCATTAATTTATTTTTTAAAAATTGTGTTGAACCCAAACTTGGTATTGAGTGTTATTCTATGTCAAAAAACTCAAAAATTAGCAATGGAAAGGTGAAGCTCTAGACAGAGTGTGTGGTGTGCTTTGTTCGGTGTTGAAAATTGTTCTCATTCCTTAGTTTATCAAAACAAATGTAATTGCATGTATTTTAGTTTGCAGAATAATGTTAATTGAAAATAATTAAATAAATAATTGTGCTCATAATATAACATTCATGTCCAATTATTATATTGTGCAATCTATTCATATGTTTTAGTTTTAGCAGGACAGATAAACTCTTTAATTTGTTGTATTACATAATGTTTGACAACCTTAAAATTCAGTGTTTATTTGGATGGATTTTCTAGAAGTGCTCACTAAAACAGATTTAGACAGATTTGTGGACAAAATTTGAGAGAAATAGGCCTTTTGTGTATATAGACAAAGTCTTAGATCTTTGAGTTCATCTCATTAAAAACAGTACACTGTAAAAATTAATATGCTTTATCTAATCAAAAATATTGTGGCAACAGATTACAAGCAATATTATTAATTAAACTGAACAAATTAGAATTGAGTTATCATTAAACAAATTCATTCCTTAAAAGTTAAAATTACAATTTTCTTTTTCTGTGATTCTGCTTGTTAACATCAGGTGTCTTCAATGCTGGCAATATAAAATAAATAGTTCTTAATTAATCTTTGACATCGGTCTGTAAGTGAGATATTATTGTAAACATTTTTTGGTTTAAACGTTACTCATTTTAAATGGTTAACTTTTAAGGAATAATTTGATTAATTATTACTCATTTCTAATTTGTTAAATTTAATTAATAATATTGCTTGTAATCTGTTGCCACAATTCTATTGATTAGATGAAGCATTTTCATTTTTACAGTGATATTGTTGGTTTAACTTAAAAAAGTAAGTAACCTGGTTGCCTTAAAATTTTAAGTTGATTGAACTGGAAAAAGTGAGTTAATACAATGAAGGAGATTAATTTAACCATCAGAAACTCAAAATAATAAGTTATCTCAACTAAATAAATTATTATAAAGTTGATTTGACAAAATAAAATATGTTGTGATAACAAATCTTGAAAATATTTTTTTTACAGTGACTAGGGGTGTAACAATATATCGTGCTACAATATATCGCAATACAAAAATACAACATATGTATCGTGGATAGTTCCCCCCAAATAAAAATTACTGTGTGAGAGAAAAAAAAAATCAGGTTTTTAGAGTTTACATTAAACTACTATGTATAATATTGGTTATAATGTATAATAATGCAATGTGGGAACATTTGTAGGTGCTGATAATGCCAAATGTCTGATAAAAAGTGGCCGACATTATTTTAAATATATCTAGTCAATGGAAGCGTGCAAGCATATTCATCTACAATAATTCTGTATTTTCAGCTTCAGAATCATGAATATTGTTATTCTGGTGTCACCATTGTCCTTGGTAAGCACCAAGTCCACGCCTATTCATTTAAACCCACAATGTAATATCAAAGTTAGCATTTTAATCGACAGTACATTTTTGGTTAACCTTATCTCTTGGAGTATTGCAATAATATCGTATCGTGATATGTATCGAATCGTGACATGAGAGTATCGTTACACCCCTAGTTATTACCCAGTAATTGTAGTTACTAAAATAAGTACATAGTGTAACATTTACATGGGTAACTGGACTGTAAAGAAAGCGTTACCAAAGTTTCTAATGTTTCAACTGAGCAATACAATGTTTCAATTTCCACATACTTTTTCCACAATCTTCAAAATTTTACCTTAATGTTCATTACAAACCAACAGCTATACATGTAAAGTCAACAATATTTTACATAGTGCTGCCATGACTGGAAATTTTAATAGGAAACTTTGTTTGAAAGCAAGCACACCCTAAATGTGTTGTGTAGGATGTTTATCAAGCAGCAGATGTTATAGCAGTGTGTGGTAACCATACTCATTAACTCTCTCCCTATGAACACTAAAAGATGCCCTAAATACATACATTGCTTTCAATCTATATATCCCAGCACCTTGTGTTTTTTTTCAGTGCATGTTGGACTAAAATATACAATGCTGTTGCCATCTTCTTTTTGATTGCATCAGCTTCATAAAATCAGGTATCATGTCAGACCAGATGGAATTGACATCAAGACTTTATTGCTGGATTGTCTTTTCAGCACACAGGGCTAAGTCATTATCTCTGGGGGCAAGGGAAGCAGTGAAAATATGGATGAGAAAAAAACTAAATATGAGATCATATAGTTTGTGGAGAGTTCATTTTTGTGTTCAGCATGGTGGGCAGCAATGTCACTTCAGTTCATACAAGAAGGTCAATGAGTCTTGGCTGTGTCAGGAAGACAATAAAATTCAAAGAGAATGTGTGAGTTGATGGTTAGAGAAATCTGGATGTGCACATATAGTACATACACTCAGATAGCAAAGAAATGTTTGTCACTATATGCATACTCAAGAGAACTCGGGCGCAAAATGAACCTTTGGTCCAATAAAACATCGGTATAGGCAATCGTTCTCTGAGATTTGTTTTCATGATAATCGAATGTAAAGAGTTTTATCTCTAAAAACTGTTTAGCGCATAACGCTAGTACTGGGGGCATTTACTAAGTAAATAAAAAGGAAATCGCTAGTTTATACCACTAACAAAACTCAAAATATTTTAGCATTATACGCTAAACAGATTTTAGAGATAAAACTCTTTACATTCGATTATCATGAAAACAAATCTCGGAGAACGGTCGCCTAGGTACCGATGTTTTAGACCAAAGGTTCATTTTGCATACTAAAAAGCATAACATTTATAAAAACGTGTGACTTTACCTAATTTCAGAAGTCAACCACATGATGTACTCTCATGAGTTGTATGACCATAGAAAACATTTATTTGTCTGAAATGTCCCATGGCCTTGGGATAATTGCTGTATCCTTGCAAGATACAGCAATTTGCATTTTTAAGCTTGCTGGCTTGAGTTACATAAGATCTCCTGTGGAAATATGCTGATACAAACAGCCTGAATTCTGTGAGTCAGTTTAACTGGCTCTACAAAGCCCTTTATCAGCCCCTCAGGGCCATTTGTGAGAAATAACTTCTAATAATTTTGACATTTCTGGATGTTAGAGCATATTTATGAATGTCCACAGGTGCAATGAAATGAAATACAAACCCATAGATAGAGCCAGACCGATATTATCGGCCGATATTAGGCGTTTTTCATAATATCGGTATCGGCAGTTATAAATGGCCGATAAATTAATATTTAAAAAATAAAATAAAAACGGACGAAACACGCTTTAATCATCTCTCCAGGCCTGTTGTATTGAAAATGTATGTTTTACAATTTGCAGTATGACGTTATCTATTGCTAAATTATGGCTCATCATAGACTGGCTTATGGCTTATCACAGTGGAAGACTAACGCTAACGTTAACATTAATGAGCTTGGAAACCACAATGAACTTTTTCTGCCTAAAGAAAGTAATGATTACCGTATTTATAACTCGCATATCTCTAGTTACAGTCCCTGCATTGTAAAATGTAAGTTATACTTGCGAGAAGTGAACATTTAGACATGAGAAAAAGTATCAAACGTATCTTGTGCAGAAAAGTTATCTTTTCTTTTACACGTGTGGGAAATCCAACAATATTTAATAATAATAAATAAAAAAAAATCGGCAATATATCGGAATATCGATTTTAAAACCTCAAATTATTGGTATCGGTATCGGCCTTCATTTATATAGCGCTTTCACAGACTCAGTGGCCACCAAAGCGCTTACATTACATTTGCCTCACATTCACTCACTCATTTATACACTGACATCTTTTTTCTTTTTTTTTTTTTTCAGAAGTCTTTGTTTTTGAAATATGTTGTGCAGGATTCATCCATGCATGCTATTCCAAAGACAAAAAACCTTTCTGCACTCCCCGTCCTTCACAATATTCAAGCAGGGCAAGGACGTACGTCACTCACCCTTGCAGTTATTGCATCATCATCATCACCTTGTTTTTATATATTTTCAGGTTTATTTAAAACAAATAAATAAATACCACACCCACTGCATCTGTCCACACTCACACACAGCCACACTTTTGAGAAAACCAACCAGTCTGTTCTCAATGGATTTTCCCTGCAATATGTGCAAAACATGCCTGTCATGAAGTTTAAAACAATTTACGAGTTCAAGATTTATTTATTATTTTAGTTGGGAATTTAGGGAGTATTCCGTCAAACACTGCCATGATAAACCCAATGGGATTGTTTTTGTGTACTGTGAGCTTTATACAAATGTATTGCATTTATTTGCTGGCAGCGTTATTGGGAACCCTGCGATACATATTGCTTACAGGAAGTCAAGTCTAGGATGTTTTTTTTTTCCATCTCTGTGTGTGATTTCCTGGTGTGTCATGCCTCCATGGAAATAAGCCGAGTCCCAGCTCAGCTGAGCAATTACAGTATGTCTTGTGTCAAATTTGCATTACAGTAACATAGCATCAATAAAGTGCTTGCTCATGATCATGTTTGCCCATCTGTTTTTGACCCAAAAAACAAACGCTGCATGAATGTGGCTAATATTTTGCCCAATGACAGGGCTTGAAATGTGCCAGTGTGGAAATGCACAATGTGCTTCCCCAACACGAGTAAGGGCTGATGGGAAGGCTTATCCGGCCTCTTACTGAGTGCACAGACGTTTCAACTTCACATGACTGGGAAAAGAAGGGAAGTGAACAGAAAGCCAGATGATACTGTAGTTCTTAGCCTTTTGTGTGGAAAACAGCTTCTTGAAGGGAAAGCTTAATTATGCAACAGACTGTTTCAAATTAAATGGTGATCTGATCTTAGACAGGCAAGCAAGACAAGAGAATGAAGCAAAGTGTAGTAAAACCTCAAAAGGGAAATATGAATAGCAGAGCCCGACCGATATTCCGATATATCGGCCGATATATATATATTTTTTTATTAAATATTGTTGGATTTCACACACGTGTAAAAGAAAAAGATACGTTTGATACTTTTTCTCTCTGTCTAAATGTTCACTCCTCGCAAGTATAACTTACATTTTACAATGCAGGGACTGTAACTAGAGATATGCGAGTTATAAATACGGTAATCATTACTTTATTTAGGCAGAAAAAGCTCATTGTGGTTTCCAAGCTCATTAATGTTAACGTTAGCGGTCTTCCACTGTGATAAGCCATAAGCCAGTCTATGAAGAGCCATAATTTAGCAATAGATAACATCATACTGCAAATTATAAAACATACATTTTAAATATAACAGGCCAAGGAGAGATGATTAAAGCGTGTTTCGTCCGTTTTTATTTTATTTTTTAAATATTCATTTATCGGCCATTATGCCTGCCGATACCGATATTATGGAAAATGCCTAATATCGTCCGGCCGATATATCGGTCTGGCTCTAATAATTAGCAATATAATTATTATAACTATAATTACTTGACCAACAAAAAAGGTGCAGTTTTCAAGCTCAAATTCACAGAAACTACTGGACTCCAGTCAGCGAAAGGTGGATTTTTTGAGTCAATATGCTGAATTTAGGTGTAAAACCATACACATATATTTTGTATTGTGTTATATATATTAACAACTCATCAATTAAATATTTATCATTGCATATTCTGCATTATTGGATGTTTTTTAATAAACACTGACCAAAAAAAAGGGTCTGGACTATATGATGATATATGAAGAGTTCAGATGCAAAAGCCTCTAAATGCCATTTGAAATTTTCTTCTAGAATTTTTATCAAGCTTGTATATTTAAGTTCAGTAATTTCACTGAAATGGCAATTAATAGGTAATCTTCACTGCCATTTAAGTGAAATTACTGAACTTAAATATACAAGCTTGATAAAAAATAATCATTTTAGAAGAAAATTTCAAATGGCACTTAGAGGCTTTTGCATCTGAACTCTTCATATATAGGCTATATATAACACTGATATAAGTGATCACCCGGATTTAGACCTGATATTGTATTTATATAAAGAGTTCACAGGCAAATTTGCTTTATGTTTTGATCAATATTGCTTTTATTTCCCCGGTGTCGAAATCAGGCAAACATAAATGTCAAGCAACACGATTCCTGTGTGCATGTCAATATCCATGGATCACTAGATCTTTAGTAAGTTGTAAGGAACACTATATTGAGTCCAACATTTAGTTTAAATTGATAAAATTGTTCGTTTTAGTCGCATTTCCGCAGTTTCCCCTATTAAATCCAGTGACGCAGGAGATCTTTAGCCACTCAACCAAGGATTATCCATGGTAAGGAATATATCCAGATGTACAGTTACTTCTCTGGTTCCTGTGATGATTTATATAGTGGTTCATTTTACTGTAAAAAAATACTCAATTTTCCCTGACTGCATGTCACATGAGCTGTACATAAGGGTATTATTAGCTCTCTGTCTGTCTTTTGTTAAATAAGAAGTCTGCTGATTCAGTCAGAATACAAAGTGAAACATTCAATACCAGAAACACCTGACCTTCCAATGCAGCATGTAGAAAAGGTTGCATTATTAATTGCATACAAAACACAGACTCATGTGTACCTCACATAATGTATTTGACAAAGGACCTAATCTGTTTCAGCCTGATAATGACCCTGCCAAACACGAGAGTAGATACAGATGCCATTACGCATATGTGTTGTTATTCATTCTTGGTGGACAGATCTGTGATCTGTGAAGCACAATCTTGCCGAGAAATGGCCTGAGCAGGGTTTGGAGAGACACAGAGCTTTGAAGAGAGGATAGGGAATACATTAACAGCTCAAAGATTTGGGCTGAGTTGTGCTGAAAGAAAACAGCTTTGGAGTTTGGAGAGAGTGGGAGTGGGATGAAAACGTGAAGGAATGTGTCAAGGGTTGATAAAAATGAATCTTATCAGAGGTGCATTCCTCATCGGAGAGATTGAGGCAAGGGAAACATTAAGGAGCAAACACAAGAATATTTGCAGCAAACAGCCAGCTGCTTTCCCTTAGTAGGTTGTAGTTAGATGTGTTTGCAAGGATCAGTATTACTATTCCTCATTTTAGGATTATAGATTTAAACTAGACCGATAAAGGATTTTGAAGGCCGATACCGATACAAATATTTGTTGGTTTTAAAATCCGATATATCGGCCGATATTTTTTTTTTTTTTTAAGAAAACATTAACAGATTTCCCTAACATTAGTTATTTGTAGTTATTTATGAGTTTTAACTAAAATAATATGATGATGCATTTTAAAAAGAAACTTGTTCTTATATTGTCACAACAGAACAGACTGATGATAGTGGCATTAGATGAGCCATAATTTAGCAATGGATTACGTCATATTGCAAATTAATTGTAAAACATACATTTTCAATAAAACAGGCCAAGGAGAGATGATGCGTCTCATTGTTATAAATGTCACGCGCTATTAAAGAAATACTTCAGTCACATCGTCAAAAGTTAAAAGGACAGTCGTCGACTACACTAACAACGTAACGTAATTATTACTAGCTAATTCCGCTTCACTCTCGGCTTATTTAACGAGAGTTATAGTCACAAATTTTGTCCTGCTTATTTGAGTTAAGAGAACTGATGGAGATGTTCTTTAAATTGATATTCAAGCGATGTATGTCTCGTGACCAACTCAACGAGTGTAGAGTGCCCTCTGGTGGACAAACTATACAACTCCAACACTCATGACATGGTTCAAGTGTGTTTTGTGTTTCGTTTTTATTTTATTTTTGAAATATTCATTTATCGGCCATTATAACTGCCGATACCGATAGTTTGGAAAATGTCTAATATCGGCCGATAATATCGGTCTGGCTCTAATTTAAACAGCCTGTTAGCCCTCCATTTTAAATTTTCACCTGCAACTCGTCACACAAATATCTTTCCTGAAATGATGTGGCTTTTTGGCAGAAAACTCAAAAGAAAAACATCTCACTTTATTGTTGTCGTGTAAACATACCCTAAAGCCCTATTCGCACAGGATAATGAAAATGTAAAAATGAAAATTTGTTTGAAATGTTTTTAATTGCAATATTCACAGCTTAAATATTCAACCATGTTGAATTTCGGCGCATAAAAATGCGCAATGCATATTTTTTTTTTTTTCAGTTGGTGCAATTTCAACATGCTTTTGTTTCAAAAACATTTACTTCCATACCGTTCCCAGCTCTGTACAACAGACACGTCAAATTGCAGCTCAAATTTATTAATAATTCCCTACTTATAGTGGATTATGCATATTCACATTATTTTCTTTGACAAACCAGGATAACACTTTTCTTCCCATAGAAAATGGTCCACCTCTTTCTCCTTCACTATTCCTTGCGAGAGCATTCTTTTTCAGCAGTTATATTCGACATAAAGCATTTGAGGAATAGCCCTTAAGCATATAAAATTAAAATTACTTTCAGGATATTTTCTGTAGATTATTAAAAAAAAGATATAATACTAACCTGTGTGTTAAGACGTACACAATAATGTCTGAGTCAGGGAAGAATGTGGCCTATTAAAAGTCTTCAAAGAAGTCTTTCCCGTCCTGTACTGAAGGCCTATACACCTCTCTCTCCTGTCTGATTCCCATGGCATTTGTCTCTGGAGTTCTGAGATCTTGCAGTCTTATTTGGCATTCGTGGCAGGTAGACCCACCTTGTGAAAAGTGCAAAGATAGAGAGAGAGGGGGATTTCTGAAGGATGTAAAATGTAGCTGAAGGGATGTAATGCTCAAAGTTGCAGGTAAATCAATTGTCTGTTTTAAATCCTTTTTTCATGCTAAAGCCAAGAGATAAAGACTGGACACTTTCAACAGCCCTTCATCTGAAATAAGGAAACTATTCTGGCTAATTCCACTACAAAAAAAATTCATTAAAGAATCTTTGGGGTAAGCAACACCATTATTGGGCCTAAAATTTACAAAAGAAAATATTATCCTTGTGAAAATTGTATTTTGAATGTAAGTATAAACTATATATTTAAAAAATAAATTATAGTTTTTATTTTTATAAAAATCTCCTCGAATCAGCTCGCTTTTCGCTCCGTTTTTCATCGCAGACAGTCCTGCCACAAATACTACCCGGTCGTACTGTAAAAAAAAATATATATATATTTTCAAGATTTGTTATCACAGCATATTTTCTTTTGTCAAATCAACTTAAATAATTTATTTAGTTCCGATAACTTATTATTTTGAGTTTCTGATGATTAAATGAATCTCCTTCATTGTTTTAACTCACTTTTTTCAGTTCAATCAACTTAAAATTTTAAGGCAACCCAGGTTACTTACTTTTTTAAGTTAAATCAACAAAAAAAATTTACAGTGTAGTTATCACAACATTTTTTTCTTTTGTCAAATCAACTTAATAATTTGTTTAGTTCAGATAACATATCATTTTGAGTTTCTGATGGTTAAATTAATCTCCTTCACTTGTTCCAGTTCAATGAACTTAAAATTTTAAGGCAACCAGGTTACTTACTTTTTTAAGTTAAACCATCAATATTTTTTTACAGTGTGTAAAAAAAATATTTTCAAGATTTGTTATCACAACATTTTTTTTCTTTTGTCAGATCAACTTAAATAATTTATTTAGTTCAGATAACTTATTATTTTGAGTTTCTGATGATTTAAATCAATCTCCTTCATTGTTTTAACTCACTTTTTTCAGTTCAATCAACTTAAAATTTTAAGGCAACCAGGTTACTTACTTTTTTTAAGTTAAACCAACAATATTTTTTTTTACAGTGTAGCGACGTCCTTCATTCTTCGTTGCCCCTTCAAGCTCTCGTTGGATAATAGTAGCAAGTTTAGTAACTATTTAAAAATGGCGGGGTTATTCTGGATACGATCCTCTCTGACCAATCAGCAGTCGGCATTGTTTTCACATCACATTTTAGTATCGCCTCAGTCAGCCTTAGCTCAGAACCTCGCCGGAGGTGGTACCAAAAAAAAAAATACAACTTTTACACAGTGGAAAACCAAACAAAGGCGAGTCGAGTCGAGCTGGCACTGTGTACTAGAAAAGCACCATGAGAAACAAAAATGAAAACCCCAGCACCTATTGCAGATAGTACCTGGAATTGCTGGTATAGGCTGTTTGACATTAATATGATGTGTTTAGCCTCCTGTGCTAAATGACTGCATCAGGCCTCTGTTTATGTCTCACACAAGAATAATGTCAGCTATAAGTGTAAATGTGCCTCCTGAAGCACTGGAGGATACGGCTTCATGGGCTGCATAAATACAACACTTCCATGCCACCCTTTCCATCTTTAGAAACATTGTGTTGACAATGCAGTTCTTGACAATCCTACAGTGATAGCTCATAATTACCATTCATCACCTACTTGCCTTCCATAGCAGACAAATGTTTTTAGGTTTTCAGATATTAAGGCAGAGAGTATACCATAGCTCTGGCTTTAATCTCCCTGCCAACTGGGCGACGGCGAGTGCCAGACTGACCATTTCGACTGATTAAAGTGCTAATTAAAATCATTTGAACGAATCTGCAGTGTTGTGCTGCACTATGCAATATTGAATGTCTTCTGTTAGTTTTCTTTGTAAAGATGTCTGGTGTGTGGTGGGCATGGTGCTAAATTAGATTATTTAGGCTGACTAGATGTTCACATAGCTCACTGACTAGCCTATAGTACTAACTGTGAAACTACCCCTAAACCTACCCCTGTTCCATGTACTTACCTTATATTAGCCAGTAGGGCTGGGTAACAAATTTCACAATTCGATTCGATTTCAATTCACAAGCTTGCAATTCGATTCGATTCAATATCGATTATTTTGGATATCAGTTACAATAAATGGCAATTTTTCTCAAGGGAATCAAATCTCTTAACTAATGCTGTAAACTATGGGAGTCTAGTTGTAGCCTATAGGCTTCATTAGCCTAATATGAATGTGTTTTGTTGCTATACAAACACTTAAATTACACTTTTATTTATTTTTATAATAATATTATATGAAATATAAACATTTAAATGGTGGCTGTCATAAAAACTTGCTAGATTTATTAAAATATGCATTAAATATTGAAGAACACTAATGAGTGTGGACTAACGAGTTTATGCGGGTTTTCTGAGGTAAAAGTGACGATGACATTGATTACAAGCTGTTTAACTGACGTCTTTCCACGGTTGAAACGCTGATTGAGTGAATCAATGTGACATGATCCGGATTTGGATAAGTTGTCCTCTATCTTTAACACACTTTCAGATGCTCATTCATGTTTATTTGGCGCTGTGACTGGTATTATTAAGCCGGAAGAGAGATCAGCGCTGCTGCTTCTCCAGAGCGATCTCACGCCACAGCGACAAAACACTATTTATGTTTTTGAATTTCTAAAGAAAATGGACGTAATTTGAAATTTGAGACTTTGTTTCATATCAATAGTAACAAAGGACAAAGATTATTGCGACACAATGATCCATTCATTCAAATGAAACAGGATGACTAATCGATTCTTGAGATTTAAGAATCGATATCGGTTCGTAAAAATGAGAATTGATTAATATCGAGAAATCGATATTTATTACACAGCCCTATTAGCCAGTACTTTCTAGGTAAGTAGTGTACTGTAAAAGGAAGCGTTACCGAAACTCTTTATTGTCCTAAAACCCACTGAAGTAAGTTTTATGTAACTCATATTATACGTATTGCTGTCTGGCATCATCCAATCCTGCATAACTGAGCTGAGTTTGGCATTTAGTCCTGAAGCTCAAAGCCGTACGTGGCGGAGGACAGGCTCAGTTCCCCTCCAGAGACTCACTGACTCACCCTGCGTCGCAAGGCGAAAAAAAGCCAAATTCAGAAGACACTGCTGATGAAGTGAAGCTGAAAGCGCTAAGTGACTGTTACTACGAACACAGGCTACACACAACTGTCTGAAACCATCAGTCATCCCTGAGGATTCACAGCTTCAAACAGATTTCCTCTCATTAAAATAACAGATTTAGGTAGCAACAATATTTACTAGATTATTTTACATTTTCTTTTCAGGTCCCTCCTTGAAATGGTTCCATCCCCCGCTTCATATATGGAACTCCAAAATGGTTCTATATAGAACCATTTTTTTGGTAAAAGGTTCTATTGGCCAAGTATAGAACCCCAGGGTATATAGAACCCAGAGGAACCCTTTTTTAAATAGTGTATAGAACCTTTTAGGGGTTCCAAATACGTAGCGCTGCTGATAGAACCTTTTAAGGTTCTATATAGAACCTTTTCGTCTAAGAGTGCACTCTTAGAAGAAAAGGTTCTATATAGAACCTTAAAAGGTTCTAAAGCACTACGTATTTGGAACCCCTAAAATGCAATGCATGTGAATGATCACAAAATTCAAGATATGGTGGTTAAAAAAAAAATTCTTCATTTTTTACCAGTTTTATCTTCCAAAAATCTGCATGATTAAAATGTGATATTTAGTTACTACAATAGTTTAATAAACAATAATTTAATAACAACTACAAAATGTTGCAGAATAATGTAATATATGAATGAATGATAGCCTTTAAAGAACCTTTGAAGTGTTCTTTCTTGTCATTATTGAACCTTTTTTAGCATAAAATGTCCTTTGGAGTTGAGTAAAGAACCCTATGCTACATATATATAGAACCCTTTTTTCTAAGAGTGATTAATGGCCATTAAAGGACGGAGAAAAAAAAACGATCGCAATTGAATATTTTGATTCAAAAAGTCCTCAAATAAGATGGTTACATGATCCTTGACAAGGCAACTGAACCCACAGGACAAGCTAATGGATTCCCTTGAAGTTATTTCCTTGCCTAGATGTGATTGCAGTTCTGGCTGATAGACTAAAAGATTAATGAGTGTATCTTGAAAGGATTATCATCATTATCCCTTAGCTGCATCATCCCATCAATTCTACACACTGGTCTGTGCACATTGTGGAATTATCATTCCATATAATCCCTAATGAGCTCAATGACGGACACAAGTGCCAAATGTGATGACTTGTTAGTAAATCCAAATATATTTAATTCATCCACAACCAGGGCTGGTAGTCTCCACTAAACATCTGACCTGTTTACAAACAGAATTACTATTTTTACAGTTACCAAACCTTAGCTTTAACCACCTCATCTCATTGCACAATCACTCGTTTACATCCACACTCTCAGAAAAAAGGTACAAAAGCCGTCACTGGGGCTGTACCTTTTCAAAAGGGAAAACTTTTGTACATTTTAGGTCCTAATATGGACATTTTAGGTGCAAATATGTACATTTAAGGTCCTAATATGGACATTTAGGTGCTAATTTGTACCTTTAAGGTGCTAATATGGACATTTTAGGTGCTAATATGTATATTTAAGGTGCTAATATGTACATTTAAGGTGCTAATATGGACATTTTTTAGTGCTAATATGTACATTTCAGGTGCTAATATGGACATTTTTAAGTGCTAATATGTACATTTCAGGTGCTAATATGTACATTTTAGATGCTAATATGTATATTTAAGGTGCTAATATGTACATTTAAGGTGTTAATATGTACATTTAAGGTGCTAATATGTACATTTTATGTGCTAATATGGACATTTAAGGTGCTAATATGGACATTTAAGGTGTTAATATGTACATTTAAGGTGCTAATATGTACATTTTATGTGCTAATATGGACATTTTAATTGCTAATATGTACATTTTAGGTGCTAATATGTACCATTAAGGTACCAATATGCACCCTTTAGGTACTTTTGAAAAGGTACAGCCCCAGTGACAGCTTTTGTACCTTTTTTTCTGAGAGTGCATACAGCTGTGTTTTTTTTTTTGGGAGAGCATCAACCACCATACCATATTGATAGAGTTTGAAGACTTTTTGAAGAGCTTTAAGCTGTATGACAAATTTAGCAGAAAGAGAAAAGCTAAATCTGCTATCCGGTTGAGTCTCAATTGGTTCTGCTTAACCTGCAGCTACTGCTAATCAAAGGAATGAAGCACACTGTAATTTCCAGCCCGCGAGAGACTTTCTGAGTCAGGAGACAGCAGAGCGCTGACAGCTAGTGAATATACTGCTGATTCAGAACACAAATCAGATTTCTATGGATTGCAAGTGTGAACGCTTTTATAAAGGAAGAACAACTGTAAAAAGATGGACTCTTGTATTGGTTCATTTACCTTGGTGAACTCGTTTAGGTCCATGACCTATGTGTGTTATTCATTAACCTAATGTTTTAGTTCAGATGGCATTAGGCAGATGGCATCACTTTATTAATCTACTCTAGTTTCACTTTAAATCTCAGACTATAATAGACAATGTAATTGCCAAAAAATAACAGCAATGCTGGGTAAGTTTTGGACAGAGAAAAAGAGTTGGAATGATTAAAAAAAAAAAAAAAAATTATTTTATCCACATAATCACAAATGGCTGATACTTGTCAGTAGATTTGGTTTTGTGTGAAATTCTGAAATGGTCTGACAGTGTAAAAAAATAAAACTGTTATTTTTACGGTAAAAAAAATGCCAACTGTGGTTGCCAGAACTTTACCGTTAAAAATACGGTACGAACATAAATGGTGTTACAGATTTAACTTAAAATTTACAGTAATAAACCGTTTTTTGTTTAATTTTCTGAAATCTGTTGATATACCAATCTTTTAAAAAATTGATTTCTGTTTTGTACCATTGTAATACACTGACAACCAACAATCATCACAGTAGTGATGAGTCACATGATCAATCAAAGCTCATTAGTTCACACAAACATTAAACACCATCATGGTAACACACGTGAAATGCAATAAACATTCATTAAATGTAACATAAAACCCTAATGTACATAACTGATTAGGAAAATAATGAGGAAACATAGTTATTTCAACAAAAATACATCAAATGTGAAGAGTGATGCAGGGAATTGTTGCGATGTCAATTTACGTTTTTTCACTGTAAATTATACAAGTAGTTTTTTTCACTTTCAAAAACTGTAAATTTAACGGTATTTTACAGTAAAACTATATCAATTTAAAGTTTGTTAACTTTTGTTAAAGTTTGTTTGTTTGTTTGTTATTTAAAGTTAAAATATAGTACGGAAACTTTCTGTTAACCAATTAACCGTTTTGCACTGTAGCATTTTTACAGTCTTTTACCGTTAAAATTACGATAATTTTTTACAGTGATTGTACCAGATCTCACAAGAATGTGTTGTTTTCCTTCAATATTAAACATACATTTCTGTGTCTGAGGCAAAAGTGCTACGACACATGGCATGGTTGCAATTCAGGTGACCCGAGTTCATGCTACTTTCTGATGCTCATGGTCCTGTCTCCCTCATTGCTTTCCCATAAATGCTGAAATATACAACTGCATCTAAAATGTTAGAGTATTTGCGAATGTATTTTCCTTATTATTTTGAGTTCTGATGATTAAATTAATCTCCTTCATTGTATTAACTCATTTTTTCCAGTTCAATCAACTTAAAATTAAGGCAACCCAGGTTACTTACTTTTTTAAGTTAAACCAACGATATTTTTTTTACAGTGTAGTAATCACAACAATTTTGCTTTTGTCAAATCAACTTAAATAATTTATTTAGTTCAGATAACATATAATTTTGAGTTTATGATGGTTAAATTAATCTCCTTCATTGTATTAACTCAAAATTTTAAGGCAACCAGGTTACTTACTTTTTTAAGTTAAACCATCAATATTTTTTACAGTGTACAGAAAGATCAACAAAAGGTGTCTATAATACACCTATTTTAAATATTAGCAGTGTTTACTCTAAAAATTATGACAAATTTAAATACTTAAGTCTCAGTTTTATACCAGAACTCACAGTTGCTTGTTATTCTTGCTGATGTTAGTGAATAAGACCCCAGTTTTGCTCTAAAAACCATGCAGAAAATTGGCGCAACTGTTCAGTAAATTCACCCCCTGCCTATAGCCGCATGATGCAATCAGTAAGAAACGAAATAGCATACAAAGCAGAAAAAGGTTTGGAATGAGACGAAGGAGAGAGAGCTGAGATAAAAATAAACGCCACTACTGTTGGCGAAGGTCTGCGTGGACGATAATACTAACAATCTGCTGCAGAACACTGCCAATGTGTACAGGAACTGCGCAGCGAGGGGTGAGGAGGTGCATATGCACATACACACATTCAAATAAAGACTAAAGAAAACTCAGACCAAACCCAAACAAACACTCAAAAACAAAAGTCAATAAATATTCATAAATCGAAAAACAAACAATCCGAAAATGGAACATGAGGACCTTACAGACTCTCTGGACTTGGCTGCTTTTCCTGCACAGCTTTCTGGGTATTGAGCATGGTGGATGCACATATCTGGATGTCTTTTTAGCAACAGATGCGACATGATGGTTTAGGGGGCGTCTGGGTCACAGATGTCACACAAACACACCATGTATATGCACATGACTAAGTGTGGCTGTCGATGTGTGTTGCTGTGTATACAATGGCTTCATAGGAACCAACTTTTTTTTTGAAACTTTGAGGGAACATTTGTGAAAATCTTTAATGTTAATGTTAGTTAAAGGCACAATTTGTAAGATTTTTGGATTAAAATATCCAAAAAACGCTAGAATGTAATATATTTTGTTGACTTGTGTACTTGCATTATCACAAAATTTTCCAACAATGTTTAAATCCACAGATTTAAGCTATTTCAACCAGTGCAGGTCCCCTGTGAATGGGTGGATCTTGGAATAAACTTCAATACAGTATTGTTGCTATACTTTATGAAGGCATTAGCAAATTGTTACGAAACTCGGTGTGATTTGTCGGCACCAGTGTTGGGTGTAGCTAATTACTAAGTAATTAGTTACTGTAATTTAATTACTTTTCCCTTGAAAATGGGATTACTCTTCATTTATCTGTAATTTAAATACAGTTACTTCTGATGTAATTGCGGTAAATACTGTGTATAGATCAATCCGATCTCACAGCGATTCATATGCATTTTATGAGAGGTGTCTAATTATTGTAAAATATGTATGAAAAAAAGTGTGAAATGTCATGAGATCAGACATAAAACAATAGTGGGTTTAACATCAAAATATATTGTCTGATGTTAAAAAGTATGTTTTTATAATGTAACCTTCTCCACCTTGGTCAGTTTAAGGATAAGTCATGCAATTTTATAGTATTTACTTGAAAGAATTAAAACAGATTCATGTCTATCCTTGTATTATTCAGCTGGTTGAGAGTGATATGGGATTTTGAAAGTAATTAGTAATTAAAAGTAATTAAATACTTTTTAAGGAGAGTAATTAGTACAGTAATCTAATTACACTGTTGAAGAGGTAATTAATTACTTTTTTAGAGTAACTTACCCAACACTGGTCGGCACCATGCCTTGAAGGTACTTAAAAAGTTTCAGGGCAGGGCCACCCTGTGGTAAAAAAAAAATGCTAATTACCTTTGAATACATTTGCCTATTCTAATGACACTGGTCTTACCACTCTGACCACATTACATCAATTTTGTAGCTGCACCACCTATTGGTTGAAAGTGATAAACCATTAAAAAAAATTTACAAGCTACTGTATGTATAATTTTTCAGCCATTTTGCTAAAATTCATCTTTAAATGTCTTTAATTGCTCCTTGCTGCAGTTGGTCTGATACTCCCAGCCATGGTGGCATGTCTTGGCCCTGATAATGGTTGCTTGCAGCTATATTTCTCCTTGACTTTGCAGTCCTGTGCCAGTTTGTTGTCTAATGTTTGCTGTTGTTTGTTGACAGTGTGCCTTGCCTGTTCCGTTCCTGTCCATTTCTGTTTGTCAGTCACGTTTTTTCACCCCAGGGGGAATTTTTTGTTGTTTTGTTTAAAAAAAAACTTGACAATTGAGTGCTCATCTCATCCCTTAACCGGCACCCTGGCATAATTACACTTGTTACTTATAATCTTGGTATAACCTTGTTTTTTATCTGAATAAATTAAGGACAATGTAGCAAATTTCACATTCCAAATGTGATGCCATTAAAGAACCCTTTTTGTTCTTGGCGTGAGGAATTTTTGTCATATGATGCTTCTAAAAATAACATTATTTGGTTTAATACAATTTGTTTAAGTGATTTTAGGTTAAAAAGAGTCATTATTTTACACTCTTAGAAGAAAAGGTTCTATATAGAACCTTAAAAGGTTCTAAAGCGCTACGTATTTGGAACCCCTAAAATGCAATGCATGTGAATGATCACAAAATATGGTGGTTAAAAAATGTAATTAATCAATATCACACGAAGAGTGCCATTTCAGTTTGTATCCTCCAAAAATCAGCATGATTAAAATGTGATATTAAGTTACAGTACAACAGTTTAATAAACAATAATTTAATAACAACTACAAAATGTTGCAGAATAATGTAATATATGAATGAATAATAGCCTTTAACGAACCTTTGTGCCAAAAGTGTTCTTTCTTGTCATTATTGAAACTTTTTTAGCATAAAAATGTCCTTTGGAGCTGAATAAAGAACCCTATGCTACATATAACCCTTTTTTTCTAAGAGTGTGTACATACTGTTGCTCCTCTGCCCTGCCTTTCTGAAACATGTTGATTTTTACGAAGCTCATTGGCCTGAAAAAAGTGCGACGTGCTCTGATTGGCCAGCAATCCAGTGCATTGTGATTAGCCCAGAAATGTCACGCCCCCTTACCATATTTGGAACGTCAGCTCCCAAAGCAGTAATGACAGGTACTACCTTATTAATTTGAGCCTGAATCTAAAGAAACCTTTACTTTTAAGAGTATATACTGTATGTAAAGCTAGATCCAGCATAACACTAAACTGTAATCATGACTTTTATTATTATTATTATTATAGTTTATTTAGATAGGGACAGATACAGATAACATAGATACACTTTGACAGTGATCTGATGCATGTATCAATGTTTTTAGCCAAAGCTAATTTACAACATTAGTCCCTAGAAGGGCTTTTTTAGTAAAATGCAATACATGCAATACAATACATGAGCAATACAAAACAATAAGGGCTTTTTGATAAAATGCAGTACAAGAATAAAAATACTAGAAGAGATGAAAATAATGAAATATAATATAAATGCCCCCCCAAAAAAAGCTATGTCAGTGTCTTTGCTATGTCAGTGCACACAGTTACATCAGCGTTAATGATGTGATCTATCAAACCTGGAAACAATGCTGGCAGCCTCAGTGCACTTCTGCCCACAGGCCACAGATGCACTCCAATGTTATAACATCTGTGTCTCTAGAAAAATACAGTACATTAGAAGTCGCATGTCTGGAGAGAGGTTAATGACACACATGGGAGCAAGTGTTGAGGTCTGTGATGTCATCATTATGTGCCAAGATTCAGTGCTTTAGGAGAAGTCACCTTAAGGCAGTGAGGCAGATCAAGACCCGCTGAGCCTATTGAGTAATGGCACCACAAAGCCCTTCATGAAAAGCACCTTAACCAGATTGCAATGACTCTGAGCTGTCTGTGTGTCCTCAACCACAGCTGGATGTCTGTTACAGCTCCATTACGATGTTATAGAAAGGTTGTGATAAAGGAATATAAGCCCTTCTTTACAGTTTACATGATGCAAAACAAAGTACCTAAAATAACCCCAAACATCACTGGATGCTATTATTATCACGATAAAAGCTATCTTTTCCATGTTAATCAGAGGTTTGGCTTAACCAGCTGTGAAGGTGAAATGTGATGTGTGACGAGGGATTTTATTTTTGGACTGGTTTCTATTTCTGCAACATCACTGATGGAACTACAAACAGTGTGTCCAATGACAATGATGATGTGCGTTACATACTTTTAAAAGGCTTTTATTTTAGTTTGAATATCATTGTGTGTGACTTTTACAAGCAAACAAGAACATTCAAACTGTAAACTCTTTTTGAACAAACCATTTATTTTTATTTTTTTTATTATATACTATGAATCCATTCATAGTATATAATAACTATGAATCCATTAAGTTTAAAGTGTGAGACATTGCTTGCAGAGAGATCATAAAGCATTTGCTTTCATAAAACATTGACAAGCCAAGCGTAATATAATATGAGGCCAAAGTCAATAAATAGCTGATCATTTAGAAAAGTGATAGCACACTTCTAGAACTAGCTGTTTCAATTGAGGTATTATTGTCCATGGAACAAACGGTGCTAGATGAACGTTTCGAGATTAAAGTCGAAACGTTTCGAGATTAAAGTCGAAACGTTTCGAGATTAAAGTCGAAACGTTACGAGATTAAATTCGAAATGTTTCGAGATTAAAGTCGAAACGTTTCGAGATTAAAGTCGAAACGTTTCGAGATTAAAGTCGAAACGTTACGAGATTAAAGTCGAAACGTTACGAGATTAAATTCGAAATGTTTCGAGATTAAAGTCGAAATGTTTCGAGATTAAAGTCGAAATGTTACGAGATTAAATTCGAAATGTTTCGAGATTGAAGTCGAAATGTTTCGAGATTGAAGTCGAAATGTTTCGAGATTAAATTCGAAATGTTACGAGATTAAAGTCGAAGTGTTTCGAGATGAAAGACGAAATGTTTCGAGATTAAATTCGAAACGTTTCGAGATTAAAGTCGAAATGTTTCGAGATGAAAGTCGAAATGTTTCGAAATTAAATTCAAAATATTTTTAGATTGAAGTCGAAATGTTTCGAGATTAAATTCGAAATGTTACGAGATTAAAGTCGAAGTGTTTCGAGATGAAAGACGAAATGTTTCGAGATTAAAGTCGAAATGTTTCGAGATTAAATTCGAAACGTTTCGAGATTAAAGTCGAAATGTTTCGAGATGAAAGTCGAAATGTTTCGAAATTAAATTCAAAATATTTTTAGATTAAAGTCTAAATGTTTTGAGATTAAAGTCGAAATGTTACGAGATTAAGGTCGAAATGTTTTGAGATGAAAGACGAAATGTTTCGAGATGAAAGTCGAAATGTTTCGAGATTAAATTCGAAATGTTTCGAGATTAAAGTCGAAATGTTTCGAAATTAAATTCAAAATATTTTTAGATTAAAGTCGAAATGTTACGATGTTTCGATTATGTTTCGAATGTTTCGATTAATGGTCTTCTTGGCCTAGCAAACTTTGTAGGTTTTTTCTCACATGCTTTTGCAACAGGACGCGGCATGCTGCGTCGCACGAGGACGCCCACCTCGGTCAAAATTCAAAATAGTTCAACTTTTGCCACTTGTGACGATTACCAGTGCGGCCATTAGAAACTTTTTGACATCCAAAAGTTTTGAAAACTGACGTAGCGTTACGTTTTGAGTGGATGACTAGCGCGAGATGCCAAAATGGTTTGGGGGTAGTTCCAGGTAAATATGCACAGTTTATTGCAATAACTACAGTAACTAAATGTAACGTGTCACTAGGACACAATAACATAAATGTTACCAAGTCAATCAATGCACAATCCAAACCAAAATTATTTACACTCACTTAATGTGAATCCACTTCAAAATGTGCCCTTGACCACTAGCCTGCATATTAAAACCAAACATGGATTTATAAGAAAGAACAAAAGAAGATAAAGATGGTATTTCTGCACTTCTTCATCACTCCATAACTGAGCAGATTCCAGTGAGTTCAGTGTGAGGCAAACACGGAGAGGTTCAGTAATGGGATTGGAAATCTCTATTCTTCATACTTAGGTGAGTGTTGTCAAGCTCGATTGCAAAACCCAGTGAGCTGTCTTGTTGTCTAATGTGTGTGCAATCCCCAAATTCTGTCTATAGGTAGGCAGTTCACCAGGTTTTGGAACAGATATGCTTGTATAACGATGGATAGTTCCTTTTTTTAAATTAAACCTGAAACGACTTTGTAAGACACCACCTCCTCCACACCGTGGTTTATTTCTCTACAGTTGCCATCAAACAGAATAATGTCTCCTCATGTGTCGTCTGCCCACGTTACCCCTGCAGGTTCTCACAGTGAGGAGTATCTGACATTGTACAAGGACACTTTCTGCATGGACACATTCTTCCAGTGTCACTAGCAACACTCACTTCATTTATTTACACACTGTCACATCTGTTTAGGATTTGTTTCTATGTTTATTGATTTGAAATGTAGTCATATTGCCTATAAGCCGGCATCCAAGAAGCAGAAAGCTAGGAAAGTATTGTCGGAGGAGCAGAGAAAGAGGAATCGGCAGACTGAGCGAGGAGTCAGACACGAGCATGAAGTAAAAGAGCCAGACCGATATTATCGGCCGATATTAGGCATTTTTCATAATATCGGTATCGGCAGTTATAATGGCCGATAAATTAATATTAAAAAAATAAAATAAAAACGGACGAAACATGCTTCAATCATCTCTCCAGGCCTGTTATATTGAAAATGTATGTTTTTACAATTTGCAGTATGATGTTATCTATTGTTAAATTATGGCTCATCATAGACTAACCACAAAGCTAATGCCACTATCATCAGTGGAAGACTAACGCTAATGTTAACATTAATGAGCTTGGAAACCACAATGAACTTTTTCTGCCTAAATAAAGTAATGATTACTGTATTTATAACTCGCATATCTCTAGTTACAGTCCCTGCATTGTAAAATGTAAGTTATACTTGCGAGGAGTGAACATTTAGACATAGAGAAAAAGTATCAATTGTATCTTGTGCAGAAAATTGAGCTTTTCTTTTACACGTGTGTGAAATCCAACAATATTTAATGAAAAAAAAAATATCGGCCGATATATCGGAATATCGGATTTTAAAACCCAAAAATATTTGTATCAGTATCGACCTTCAAAATCCTTTATCAGTCGGGCTCTAATTTGTAGAGAATTGGTTATTTCTCGATTAATCTCTTGCAAAGTATTAGAAGATTTTGATTCTAGTTCATTTGGTTTAATATGATAAATTATAGTTAACATACTGTTTGAGGTGAGGATGCATATAATTTGGATGTGTGATTCTGTAAGTTTAGTATCTATGTAGTCTGTCAAAATGTGACATTATAGCCATCTCTTGTTGGCTTGTATCCAGCCTGAATACATTTTCTGCGTATTGCATTCACTTGAAGAAAAAAAATCTACTCTGTTTTTATGAATTACGAGATAATTTTTCATGGAAAAAAGTTTTTGCTCTGTTTTTCTGAATTAACGAGTTAATTTTTCATGAGAATTTTTTTTTTTTGCTCTGTTTTTCTGAATTAACGAGTTAATTTTTCATGAGAAAAAAAAGTTTTTGCTCTGTTTTTCCAAATTAACCCGTTAATTCAGAAAAACAGAAAAATTAACTCAGAAAACAGAGCAAAAACTTTTTTTCTCATGAAAAATTAACTCATTAATTCAGAAAAACAGAGCAAAAACTTTTTTCTCATGAAAAATTAACTCGTCAATTCAGAAAAACAGAGCAACATTTTTTTTCTCATGAAAAATTAACTCGTTAATTCAGAAAAACAGAGCAAACACTTTTTTTCTCATGAAAAATTAACTCATTAATTCAGCAAAACAGAGCAAAAACTTTTTTTCTCATGAAAAATTAACTCGTCAATTCAGAAAAACAGAGAAAAACTTTTTTTCTCATGAAAAATTAACTCGTCAATTCAGAAAAACAGAGCAAAAACTTTTTTCTCATGAAAAATTAACTCGTTAATTTAGAAAAACAGAGCAAAAGCTTTTTTTCTCATGAAAAATTAACTCATTAATTCAGAAAAACAGAGCAAAAAAAAATTTTCACATGAAAAATTAACTCGTTAATTCAGAAAAACAGAGTAGATTTTTTTTCTTCAAGTAAATGCAATACGCCTCCGTAGTTTTTTTATGGATTTTGATGTTGGTCATTTTGCATCTGAATTTCTCCTTTTGGATCAATAAAGTCTGTCTTTCTCCATACACCACTTTCACTCCAGTATTTATGATTAGTCGATTAGAAAAATCTATTTTTACTGTATGTGTGTGTGTGAGAGAGAGAGAGAGAGAGATGCAGTGCAGTCATCTGAGCTCTTGAGAGGGTCTGTCAGTGTCCGCATATGATGATGAGTATATCATTACTGTCTGTTAAATTGTTTCTGTTGGCTGGTGAGACCCAGGGGCCACTTACATGTCATTGAGACCGCAACAAAATAAATCATACGGCATACATACACTCATAAGCACCTCAATAAAACATTCAGTCGTTCCTTCAACGCCAGGAGGGAGAAATTAAAGCTTCCCTTTCCTTGACGGTACAAAATCACTAGCAGGAAAAATTAAAAAGCAAATAAATCTTTAAATACTAAACCTTTAAATCATTCATTTTTACATATAAATCATACATTTGTGGTCTATATAAAGATCTATTTATATTGTGGTCTATATGTGGTCTATTTTCTGGACTGTGGAAGAAGCTTTGATCTCAATATGTTAAAAGACTTTCAATTCAAAAGATCAATGAAAAGTCTTCATTAGGAAAATGACAGAAATGTTTTAAGAGGCAAATATACTCAAATTTGTATTATAAATAATTGAGTTGAACCAAAGCAAAGAGAAGTATTTCTGTAAGCATTCTGCATGGCTGAGCACACGCCGTTCTCTAGCTTTAAGCCAGGATTGACTTCAATAACCAGCAAAATATACTTGATTCTTTTCTTGAGGTATTTAGGATCCAAATCATGATATGCAAAGTCAGGGGAAAAAATATTACTTAGTGTTGCTTTAAGAAATGCTTGATTTCATGTTTGACTTATAATAGACCTGCTTAGACTGCACACATTCACAAAATCAGGTCCAAAAATAACAATATCCATCAAACACACTATAGAGTGGATTTATTTGAATAAGACTTTCCAGCTTGTGGGAAAACTGCCTCCCTTTTCGTTTAAAGTAACACCAGGGAGTTTATGTTCTCGGGGGTCCCCCTACAGGTGGGAAACAGTATTGTCCTCTACTTCTGTCATAAACTCTGTCAGCATGCGCATTTGTTGACAACCTTGATAGCCCTGAACAACACTGTAGGAGGAGGTTGGCTATGGCAGACGCGTCATTCAACCTATTGTAAGTCGATGTATCATCGCAAGAGACTTGGAAATATATTATGAAGGTTGAAAAGTTCTCTGGTGTTAATTTTTCACCTCTATTTTTTGTGTTTATTTAAAAATTAGACAAATCTGATATTATTTTAATCTCCTATCTGTTGTTTAACAGTTGATATAGTTCTTTAATGCTTCGCTAACTAGCAGAAGACACTAGCAGGGTTTAAACCCCAGTTGTGGAGGCGGGGCATGTTGTCACACTGCGTTACAATGTGCCCCTATTAGAAATATGAATTCTATTGAGAAAACAAGAGAAACATGTAAATAAAGACTGAGAGTCAATGTTCAGAAATTATTAATTATTATTTAGAAAAATATGTATATTTTTAATTATTATAAAAATGCCATTATTTTATATAAAAAAGTTAATAATTGTATTTTATTAAGAAAATCTTTTGGTTTGACTTGTATATGTTTTTGATTAGATCAGATAGCATTTTAAGCTGTCATATGATGATGTCACTGTGTCCCTCACATGTTACAATGTACCCCACCTATGGGGCATGTTGTCACCTTTCACTTCCATTCTTTCAGGGTAAATCAAGAAAAAAAGTATACACCGTATTAATAAAACAAAAAATAGTTCTAGACATGTGGGAAATTAATGTGGGGGAAAAAATACTCTAAACCCTAAGTAGATTTACACAAATTAACAAAGTCAAAAAGTGTTACGTTGTGCCTCTATTAGAAATATGCTATTATATTCTATACTTTTATGAATTCTTTTGAGAAAAGAAGAGAAACATGTAAATAAAGGCTGATAGTCAATGTTCAAAAAATTATTAATTATTATTTTGTTTTAAACTATGCTGTATAGCTGTGTTTTCCGGTGTGTTTGTTGTCAAACTCAAAAAGTAGTATATTTTTAATTATTAAAAAATGCCATTATTTTATATGAAAAAGTTAATAATTGTATTTTATTTAGAACATATTTTGGTTTGACTTATGTTTTTGATTAGATCATAGCATTTTAAGCTGTCATATGATGATGTCACTGTGCCCCTCACATGTTACAATGTACCCCACCTATGGCACCCTGAAAGATATTATCTGCTACTCTTGTTTCCCACAAGATGGCACCCTGGAGTTTGTCTTAAACTTTATAATCTTATATGCTAAGTTCTTTATACACAAGCAGAAATTTAATAAGTCTTCCATGTTTTAAGCATTTTATTTTGGAACTTAATATATTTATTAAATCACACAAACTTGTAAAGAACAAGAAGAATAGAAAACTTTTATCTCGACCTATTCCCCAATTCCTCTTAATATCCTTATTATTTTTCCTCTTTCATTTACGTTGTTGTTTTTGGGGTTTTTTTTGTTTCTTTTCTTGTTTTTGTTCTTTGTCTTTGGTATGGTATTGTCTGTACAATTGCTTGATTGTATATTGATGTTTTTTAATGTTTGTACCAGATATTGTTATCAATAATAATAATAAATAAATAAAAATACCCCACCTATGGGGCATGTTGTCACATTTCATTTCCATTCTTTCAGGGTAAATCAAGAAAAAAGTATACACCGTAAAATCAAAACCACATAATTGTAGGCCTACTAGACATGTGGGAAATTTATGTGGGGGGAAAAATACTTTAAACCCTAAGTAGATTTACACAAATTGACAAAGTCAAAAAATCTTACGTTGCGCCCCGCTCTCCCTAAACTTTGAATTGATCTTCTGAAGAGACAGGCCTACTAAAACTAGAGCACAGAATGGGACAGCAGCCTAAATAAACAACAATCTACTCTGCAATGCTAACTTACGGTTTTTTTTATTGTTTTATTTTTATTTTTTATATTATGTGTCATCAAAACAATCGTTTCAGGACAGATTATCACAGCAATGTCAAGAAACATGTTTTCTGACTAAAAGGGGTTTGTTCCGTCGCATATCTCGCAGCGCCGTCGACACAAAGGCGTGGCCAGTGAGAAATATATGAGGAAGAAAACAGTCTCTTAATATCCATCCACTCGGAAAATTATTTGCGGTGCCAGATTTGCGGAAGACACCTAAGAAGGTAAATACATACATTCATCTGCGCTTTTCTATTCTCTGTTCGTGTTAGGAGGTGCTGTGCGATTGTTTGTGATTAACGTTACACTCACCGAGAGAAGATTTAGAACATTTAGGACATAGCCTAATAATATAACACACCGTTTGTGACAGTAAATTCGGCCTCTTTTTCCGCACATGAACGAAATGCTGGAATTACCACCACGATTATAGCCTATTAAATGATTTCCATTAAAATGAAGAGACTCTGGTCAGTTTTGTTGACTACCTGTTGCTAATGCCGCCAGGTCTTATCTATTCGTTATGGAAATACCATTTACTGCCAAATGTTGTTTTTTTCACTTTAGGATTTTATTTAGGAGCTGGACATGTACAGACTTGTAGACTTATTATTCATTTTAGTTTTCTTTTAGGTTTAATACTATTTACTGCAATTTAATCACAGACTCTTATGTAAATCAATGGGTTCTGTAAAGTTGCTACAATACTGCACATAAACTGTGTGTGCGTGAAATTTTTAGAGTTTTTCCAGATTAAAATGTTTTTGATAAATACAATTTTGTGTTGTGAGTCAAAATTGTTACAATGTTGACATAAAGTACTCAAATCAAATGTGCTATCTTTTCACTGCTTAACAGACTATGATTTTATTTTATAGAAATAATTAGCCTTAACAAACTTCCTCTTGTTTTGTTCTGAACAACTTGATGGTGAGCAAACGGCGTTATGGATGAATTTAAAACGTCACTTACTCATAATAAGAGCTTTAAACTCTATGAGATGTTTCCTTTCACCAAACCCCTTAGCTCTTCGACTATAGAAACTGAGAGGGTTTGGGTGTCACAATTGTGGTTTCCTGTGTGCCTTTATTTCACCATGACTTCTTTCAAAATATTTTTATCAAGTTAAGGGATCTAACAGTGTTAATATATTTGGTCTTGGTGGACTATCTACCATGCAGGCTGCAGATGTTCTGCCATTAGATACACGGATAATAATAAAAATCCCATAGCAGATCTAGATGGGTGGAGCTGGGAGAGGTTGAGGAGTTCAGAGGACCAGTGTTTATTTCATGTTATTTTTCTGTAAATTATGATAATTAGAGCCAGACCGATATATCGGCCGATATTAGGCATTTTTCAAACTATCGGTATCGGCAGTTATAATGGCCGATAAATGAATATTTAAAAAATAAAAACGGACCAAAACACGCTTGAACCATGTCATGAGTGTTGCAGTTGTATAGTTTGTCCACCAGAGGGCACTCTACACTCGTTGAGTTGGTCACGAGACATACATCGCTTGAATATCAATTAAAAGAACATCCCCATCAGTTCTCTTAACTCAAATAAGCAGGACAAAATTTGTGACTATCATGCCCAGTTTTGCTGCTGTTAAATAAGCCGAGAGTGAAGCGGAATTAGCTAGTAATAATTACGTTACGTTGTTACAGTGTAGTCGACCGACTTTTAACTTTTGACAACGTGACTGAAGTATTTCTTTAATAGTGCGTGACAGTTATAGCAATGAGACGTATCATCTCTCCTCGGCCTGTTATATTGAAAATGTATGTTTTACAATTAATTTGCAGTATGACGTTATCCATTGCTAAATTATGGCTCATCATAGACTAGCTAATCAAAAAGCTAGCTAATGCCACTATCATCAGTCTGTTCTGTTGCGACAATAAAGAAGAGTTTCTTTTTAAAATGCATGATCATAATATTTTAGTCAAAACTCATAAATATCTCGCAATTCTGACTTTATATCTCGCAATTCTGACTTTATATCTCGCAATTTTGACTTTATAACACGCAATTTCGACTTTATATCTCGCAATTCTGACTTTATATCTCATAATTGCGAGGTGTAAAGTCAGAATTATGAGATTTAAAGTCGCAATTACGAGATATAAAGTCAGAATTGCGAGATATAAAGTCAGAATTATGAGATATAAAGTCGCAATTGCGAGATATAAAGTCAGAATTGTGAGATATAAAGTCAGAATTATGAGATATAAAGTCGCAATTGCGAGATATAAAGTCAGAATTATGAGATATAAAGTCGCAATTGCGAGATATAAAGTCAGAATTGTGAGATTTAAACTTCTGAGGCGGGGGGGGTTAGTATTTTTTTCCCTTATAATTGGCCTGATAACTCGCAATTGCAAGTTTATATCTCACAATTCTGAGAAAAGATGTCAGAATTTCGACGTAAACTCACAATTATGTGTTATAAAGTCAGAATTGCAAGATGTAAACTCGCAGTTGTGAGAAAAAAGTCAGAATTGTGAGATAAAAAGTGGCAATTCTGTTTTTTTCCAGAATTGCGACTTTATCTCGCAATTTTGACTTTATAACTCGCAATTCTGACTTTATATCTCGCAATTTTGACTTTATATCTCGCAATTCTGACTTTATCTCGCAATTTTGACTTTATAACTCGCAATTTTGACTTTATATCTCGCAATTTTGACTTTATATCTCGCAATTCTGACTTTATATCTCGCAATTCTGACTTTATATCACGCAATTCTGACTTTATATCTCGCAATTTTGACTTTATATCTCGCAATTCTGACTTTATCTCGCAATTTTGACTTTATATCTCGCAATTCTGACTTTATATCTCGCAATTCTGACTTTATAACACACAATTATGACTTTATATCTCGCAATTGCGACTTTATTTCTCACAATTCTGACTTCATATCTCGCAATTTTGATAAAAAGTCGCAATGAATTATTTATTTATTTTTATTCAGTGGCAGAAACAAGCTTCCATAGCTCACTGCACGTGCCTGGATCAATATTTTTTCGGTTCTGTAACAACATTCCTACTGCAACTACAAATAACTTATGTTAAGGAACTCTTGTTAAGCGCGTTTCGAAAAACCGATATATCGGATTTTAAAACCCAAAAAAATATTTGTATCGATATCGGCCTTCATAATCCTTTATCGGTCGGGCTCTAATGATAATGTTTTTTTAAACCCCAGATACGCCAGTGTGTCGTCGGTTCTGGTTTGGACTATTCTGGGATGTAAATTTCTATTCCCCGGTACTCCAGAGATCACCGTGGCAACAATCGTTATGGAGCAGATTGGCCGACTCTTCATTAATCTGCAGCAGTTGAGGCGAGTTCCCCAGATGCTCTCCGAGGCCCTGCCTTCCAAGACCGACACCCTGTGCGACACGGAGGTGCCACAGTTCTTCCGCGAGCGCTTCGTTCACTCCGGCTACAGGGCGCTCCACCAGAACTGGCGCTTCTACTTCCGGTCGCTCTTACAGCGGCACAACGAGACTGTAAATGTTTGGACGCACCTAGTCGGAGCGCTAGCGGTCCTCGTAAAAACCGTCCAGTTATCGGAGACCGTAGATTTCGTGAACGATCCTCATTCCTGGCCACTTCTCATCCTTCTCTTGTCGTCAACAGTCTACATGAGCTTTAGCGCCGTGGCCCACCTGTTGGCCGGAAAATCAGAACTCTGCCATTATGCCTTCTTTTACCTGGATTACGTTGGTGTGTCGCTGTATCAGTATGGAAGCGCGGTGGCGCACTACTACTACGCTATCGAGGAAAGCTGGCATGCGTGTGTCCGAGGAGTTTTCATGCCTATTGCCAGCATCTTGTGTTGCCTGTCTTGCTTCGGCTGCTGTTACGGGAAGTATCGCAATTACAGCCTTCCTCCGTGGGTTCGTAAAATAGGCCAAGTGGTGCCTTCGGCCGTAGCCTACAGTTGGGACACCAGTCCCGTTTTCCATCGTTTTATTATCACCTGCTCTACTTCGTGGTCCAGATCCAGCCCTGCTTTGCTCTTTCACTTTGGCCAAGTGGCGTTCTTTCTTTCCAGTGCTTTTTTCTTCACTCAGCCTGTTCCAGAACGCTGGTTCCCAGGTCAGTGTGACTTCTTAGGTCAGGGTCATCAATTGTTTCATGTACTGCTCGCTCTGTGCACATTCTGCCAGATCCACGCCTCATTTTTGGACTACATGAACCGCAGAGACTTCTATGTGAATCTCCATGCTGACGGCGAGGCAGCGCTCTTCTTTTCCCTCTTTATTCTAACATTTGTCATGTCTGCTCTAATAGCCTTGTTTATGTTGGAGAAAGTCAAAAGATTGGTCGACGACAGGGGGAAGACTAAGTAAAGAATAGGAATGGTTAGGTTTACGTTACTGCAATGATGGAAACAAGGGCATTTTCTGATGACATGGTTTATGTAAGAAAGAACATGTAGCTATAAGCTAACTATGGAAGCTTGTTTCCGCCACAGAATGAAAAATAAAAGTAATTGTGATCTTTTTTTCTCAGAATTTACATCTCGCAATTCTGACTTTATTTCTCATAATTGCGAGGTGTAAAGTCAGAATTGCGTGTTATAAAGTCAGAAATACATGATATAAAGTCAGAATTGTGAGATTTAAACTATTCTGAGGGGGGAAAAAGTATTATTTTTTTTCCCCCTTAGAATTAGCCTGATAACTCGCAATTGCAAGTTTATATCTCACAATTCTGAGAAAAGATGTCAGAATTTCGACATATAAACTCGCAATTATGTGATATAAAGTCAGAATTGCAAGATGTAAACTTGCAATTGTGAGAAAAAAGTCAGAATTGTGAGATAAAAAGTCGCAATTCTGACTTTATATCTCGCAATTCTGACTTTATCTCGCAATTTTGAATTTATAACATGCAATTGCAACTTTATATCTCGCAATTCTGACTTTATATCTCGCAATTCTGACTTAATCACACGCAATTACAACTTTATATCGCAATTTTGACTTTATATCTCACAATTGCGACTTTATATCTCGCAATTCTGACTTTATATCTAGCAATTCTGACTATATCTCGCAATTTTGACTTTATAACACGCAATTGCAACTTTATATCTCGCAATTCTGACTTTATATCTCGCAATTCTGACTTTATATCTCGCAATTTTGACTTTATATCTCGCAATTCTGACTTTATAACACGCAATTGCAATTTTATATCTCGCAGTTCTGACTTTATATCTCGCAATTGCGACTTTATTTCTCACAATTCTGTCAATCTCGCAATTTTGATAAAAAGTCGCAATTAATTATTTATTTATTTTTATTCAGTGGCAGAAACAAGCTTCCATAGCTCACTGCACGTGCCTGGATCAATATTTTTTGGTTCTGTAACATTCCTATCAGCTAATCAGATGTGTTAAAGTTATCATGATCATGCTTTCATGACCGATGCCAAACTGTGCGGACAATCACCAGATTACAGTATGTCACTTCTAAGATGTTCCACGACCTGACAAACAACGATTGAACTTGTTCAACTGGTGAAAATAAGTGCCAACCAATGCCAACAGGTGGCGACAGGGGTAACACACTTCTCTGACAACACCTGACTAAGTGTTGCCATCGGTTGGCATCTTTCGGTGCCTTTAATATTCTTGAATGTATTTTGAAATATGTTTTTTGTTAAAGGGGTATTTCACCAAAAAGTTAAAATTCTGCCATCTTTTTTTTCTCCTTCATATGGTTCTGAACCTGTATGTTTTTCTTTTGTTTTGTTTTTCTGTGAAACTAAAAAAGAAGATATCTGAAGAATGTTGGTAACCAAACAGATTTTGGTGATAAATAACTTTCATTTCACATGCAAAAAGAAAGAAATACAGGTTTGGAACAACATGAGGGTGAGGTTTTTTTTGTGTGAACTAAACCTTTAATAAAAATTGCGTGGTGTATCTTACTTCAGTTTCACACCAGCCAGCAAAGTAAATGCCAATGAGGCCAGCACACATATCTAAATATATATTGTAATAAGTTATAATTGTAGACTTGGTATTGCTTTGATTTTCTTGATGTTTGAGGTACTAGATTCTAAATTGGAGATTGAGTAAAGTATTTTTTTTAACAACAGCAAAGAATGTTATAATATAAATCCTGTAGGTTATCGGGTGGTATAAAAATGACAATCTGTCTAAATAATCAGTCATAATGAGACTTTTCTACAGTGCATATCCAATAAATGTGGACAGTATTCCCAATGCAATTATGATCACTGCTGTGCCTTAATAATCATTTTAGATGAACCTTTGTGACTCTTATCACACACGTCTATAGCAGATAACAGTAGTACTGTATTATTGAGATTGCTTGTATTTGTTTTGAATGGCCAGTGCACTGATTTTCTTGATAGCATTAATGCACTTACTGGTCCCTTATTTTATTGCATTTCAGTAAAACAAACCAGAGCCTCATTAAATAAATAAATATATATATATATATATAAAATTCAAAAATATAGTCAAGTAGAGAGTAATTCTACAAAGTAACCCAAAAGATACTGAAAACAGTAACTGATTACATTTACTCAAATACTTTACACCACTGTGCTTTTAACAGTATATGAATTAGAATGCAAAGTCTTAAAAAGTATCAAACCTACTTCTACATTGTTTATGCCTCCCAAATTAGTGTATAAATGTAGAATGGTCAAAAAATGGTGGTTACATTCCTGAATGGTTGCGCATAATTACACTTCATGTGTGTTCATGAACAAAAGAACCTGAGGATTTATGAGGGAACTGCTGGAGGTTTTGTGATTTGACAGAGATAGTATTTTTTTTATATCAAAATAAAAAGGTAAAACTAACTATTTTTTTGTATTTTAATTGCTTGTCGTGTTACCATTATCCTAGTTCAATAATTGAACAAGAAAGTGTATTGTTGATTGAATTACTATTAAATACAGAATTATTTGGGAATCATGCACTGTGTTAATATGAGGAGATTTTCTTTCTATATTGATATTTTTCACCAGTGTTTTTACTAGTGTGAATTGTATTACGTAACGTATTGTGTTGTATTGTATTAAGTTGTGTAAACTTAAACTTAACAGAACATGTTTTCGTTTGCTGTTACTGTTTAAAAAATATTTGTATTATGAAACAATGCACATTTTAAATAGAAGTATGATACATATACTACTGCACATTCTTAATCTATTTCTCTCAAAAGTTCTGTTAGTGCTTTCATATTTTCCAAATGGTTTGGGCCTGACTAGAACATTATGAAAGAAAGGCCACCTTGTTTGGAGATGGTCATGTGGTTTGATTAAACATTCAAAGTGACGCTGTACTGCCCTCTTGTGTTTTCATTCGAACTGTCATCTTAATGCTATAGTTTAAAATAGTTTTTTTGCATAAATGTGGAAAGGTCAGAAAACAGTCAGATCTATATAGAAATTAAACACAGGAAAAACAGGAAACCGTTGACAGTTTCCTGTAAAATGTCTGCAGCTGGGCTGCATCTGGATTGGAGCAAACACACTGATAAACTTTATCTGAGGGAGGAACTTCCTCTTTTAGAATTGTTACTTGGGGTATTTGGGTCATATCATACATGGCATTGAATTACTTTAAAAAATGTAACTCTGTAATCACACATTAATGTATTATTATGAATTATTTTATCTGCAAGCCACATGCCTAATTTTGACAGATTATGTCTATAGGGATTTTTTTTTGTTTTCAATAATCAGTTGTTTTTTAGGTTGGCTATTAAAAATTGCTCCCTATTGAGTATTGACAAAACACACCTCAAGTTATAAATAAGGAGACTTTAACTTCATCATCATCATTGACGGATATTGTTATATGGAATTCATTTTAATAAGGGAGAGGGGGATAAATAACAGAATATTGTAAATTACAAAATACAAGTCTCCTTTCCATAATTCAGCAAAGTTGGAAACACATGGTTTGAGAACAGAATTATCTTCCACACTCTAAAAAAAGTTCCAATATTTTTTTCCACTGTGATGACATTTTTGATTCACTAAAGAATTTGGTTAAAACAACCATTTTTCTTAGCGTAAAAAACAAAAAACATTTTAATAATAAAATAATAAAGATACTGTATCCCTCAAACCGTGTTCACTTTAATCCTGTAATTGTGGACAAATGTGGGCACAGAGGACTCAGCTGTGATCCTAATTTTTATTTATTATAAATGTTATATCATTGTCTTCAATAAAGTTTGTTCAATCCATTTGTGGTGTTATTTTTTATTTTGGGCATATTTTTGAATTTATTTACTTCAAAAGGTACCATATTTTCTATGTAAATTATGCTTAATTTTATGTTTTATTTTTTTAACTTTATTAAAATGACATTCCAATAAGTTCTCAGAGCTAAAACCTGAAGATGAAGTGACTTTGCTGTCACCTGGTGTCTTATTTTGGCTTATTTTAGAATGCTCTAAATAACAGTTTTCCCCATTCATTTCTATGGGTGCCCATTTTTGACCCAAATACAAGATTAAGGATTTTTTTTTTTTCACCCACTTAACATTGTAGAATTGAGTTTAAAAAAAAAAAGTGTGTTCAGGAGGCAAACTTAGGAAAAGTAGCCAAGTCTTGTAGCGCTCAGATCAAGGGAAGTATATTTTAGACATAAATCAAAACTATTTTAGCCCACATTTGTCCAGAATACGGTTTTAGGGATAAATAGCCTTTTGTTCAACGGAAAGGCTACGCATTATGTTCATGAGGAAGCCAAAATGAGACAGCATTTCCTTATGTAAAATAAGGCGCTGTCTCTTTAAATGAGTGAATAGCGTGTGTCAGTAGTGAAACGGCGACTGTAGAGCAAGAGAACGGGAACTGATCGCCTCCAGATACACAAAGGGACATTACGATTCAGCATCAGCAACTATGGGCATCAAACTGTATTACACCACCGTCACTGCATCAAGAGAGGTGAGAATAAACCTGTGACTATGTGGATTCAGAAAGTAAGCATTATATCTGAAGAATGCAGAGTTAAATACATTTGAAATGGAGGATTAGGCTTCTAGACACACCCAACTGCTACGTTTACATACATCCAGCCACATTTAAAGGCTATAGCGACGTAAGAACGCGTCTAAATGCCGTACTAAAACACCATTGTAGCACTCAAACGTTTTAAGTAATTGCAAAACGTAGTTATTTGTAGATTCCGGATGTGTAAGTTAGCGATTGAAGGAAAGATGTGCATTGCGAGCGGAAGTCATGTTGTCTGTCTGTTGAATGTAGTTGGTCTCGCACTAATGATGAATCGAGTAGGACTTGTATAATATTGTTTTGCACGAGCGCCCATCAGATGTTGCTCATAAATAAACACGTTCGCTTTAAATCGTCACGTCATTGTGGCAAATCCGATCGAAACGATGCATTTTAGCTTCTGCAAGTTACATTTCTGCTTTGTTGAGGTTGTGCACATCTGTAATGAATAAAAAAAGAATGCCAGCGATTTATGACTGATTTCGCTGCATTTTTATAATCGCGGGCCTTCAAGTCACGTGATGAGCAGAACATATTAATATCACATTTTTTGCTTATTAAAGTTTTACAATCTAATTAATGAGCAGCACTTTTGAGAAATGTTATTAAAATGATTTAGTCTACGTGGAGTGGGTCGCCCCTTATGGGTGCCACCATGTTGGGATCACGTGACCTGCCGTATCGTGCAAATTACTTGTTACATATTATTGATACAAACAACAAAAAATAATGACATGTTAGTGCTTGTTAAGGTGCTTTACAAAACACAAGTAATTAAAAAAGCAATTTAAGCACTATAGCAACAATACAGCAGACATGTTTGACCAATTATAAATGCAGGGTAAGTGAAAGGATTGCTGAAAACATGTTTAATGTATGAGATATGCATTAAAGTCCCCTAATTCACCCTAATAGTAGCTATTTTCCCATTTAAATGTAAGTTAATGTTTAATTTTTAACCGGTGAATTGCCTAAGGTGTGGTTTCTGCAGATATGACCCAACTTCCCGAATACAGCCTCGTTGCAAAGTGTTTCATTATAATCAACTCAGCATTTTGTAGTGAAACCTCTGGCACCGATTCATGCGATGCATGATTTATTTTGGTTGGTAAAAAGACCAGATGAAAAGTGTTTTTTTACTGTACCATTTTAATGCATTTCCTGAATTGGTGCAGTAAATTAACTTCCCCAAAAATGTTCATGATCATGTGACTTTTCAGGAAGTTGCATTCACATTTCTATCACTGTTGACCTTTTTATGTTTCAAGGGGCTGGTAAATTATTATTTCGAAGATACTCTTGTGAATCTCTTGTGTATCTTTTGTAATTTGTTCTCTTAAAACGATCCTTGAGCTAAATTTGAATAATTCTAGCGGTGGCTTGAAAAATGCAAATCAGACAACGGCATGGTTCACTTATTTAACAAATAGGCCCTGGAAAGAGACTGTACTGTTATAGTTCTCCTTGTTTCTCAGGTCAAGTCTCAGCAGGCGGAGGTCATGCGTATTCTGGACAGTAAGAGCATCAAGTATGAGTTGATTGACATCTCGGTGGGCGGTGCAGTTCGGGATGAGATGAGGAGTAAATCAGGCAACCCCACAGCAATCCCACCTCAGATATTTAATGAAGACCAGTACTGTGGGGTAAGGAGGACTGGCAACACGGTGTTTCATGGTTCGAATTTAGGACTTCCCTGAAAATAGAAATTCTGTCATAATGTCCATAATGTTGTTTTCTGTGGAGCTGAGATGCATCTTTATTTTGACTTTTTTTCTCCCATATTAAAGTACCATAAAACTAATCCATACTAGTCTTTTGAAGCCATGTTATAGGTTTGTGTCCAAAATTCAAGTCATTATTTACTGAAATTCTGCCAGTGAACACAAATTTAAAAGCAACAGAGAAGCATCACATTTTCAGTGAATAATATCAGAATTAAACCATTCCTTTCATTTTGTCTTCCTAATGTATTTTATTGAATGGTAGTCCACCCAAAAATGTAATCAAACATGTATGACGACTTTTTTTCTTCTGTAGAACATAAAAGAACACAATTTAAAGAACTCTTTATAAAAACTACATTTTTTCGGTTCCTATTGACTTCCAGTGCACTGATTAAAAAAAATAAAGAAAAAAAATAGGGAAGGAAGTCAATGGGAACCAAATCCTTTGGTTATCAACATTCTTCACAATATCTTCTTTTGTGTATAGAGGAAGAAAGACATCAGAGCAAATGATGACAGGAAGATTTTGGTGAAAATATCTCAATTCGCTTCAGAGTTATAGACATTTATATGAAAAAAACACGTAAAAAATGACTGACACATGACTTTGTTTGAATTTTACTACCCCTTACTATCAATATTTTCAAATTTGGGCATTGGTGTTTAGCTATCGACCTATGTTTCCAATTTTCTGACGGTGGTTTCGTCTCGATCGGAGCAGCGGTTTCGAAGATATCGCCAAATGTTTTTTTTTCGCGCTAAATTGCTACGCTACACCAAGACGAAAGACGAAACCCAACATGTTTGGTATCGTTGGACTCGGCAATGATTCAGGAACTCAAAAAGATGACTCCCGTGAAAATAAGTGTACCACACCCAAAGTTATAAGCATTTGAAATTCTTGGGTGAACTATCCCTTTAAATATAAATCATTCATTTTATACAATATATGTTATATACAGAATGTAATTCAATAAATAAAATAAAAATGTGTATTTATCATCAGATTCATTTTGCTTCAGAACTACATAGACACTCATCCCGTGTGTGTGTGTGTGTTTCTCTTTCTTTCTTTCAGAACTACGAGATGTTTTCTGAGGCAGTGGAGGCAGATACAGTGGATCAGTTTCTGAAGATTGCATGAGAGCCAAACCTGGTAGCATCCAACATCCTCTTCTCTTCCCTGGTCCATGTCCACATTCCCAAAGGGAGGCCTGCCTGTTCCCATCGCTCCGCTGGCGGTGCCTGCCTTATATGTCTCAATGCCATGCCATATGCCAAAAACAATCAACAGAAAAGCACATTCTCACTCTGATATTTACCCTCAATCTGAGACACGGTCACTCATTTACACCTTTGTGCTTTTGTTTTGATTATCTCGTTTATTTCCTGTCTTGCTTCCGACGCTTAAACGCCACTAATTTGTCTTAATCTTGTTTGCATCAGAGCGCTTGGATGTGTAGTAATTAGGTCAACTAATCTGGGCTGCAACCCCACGTTTATTCCAGATTGAACTAATTCACAGTCCAAGAAATAGTCCGGTAATTGAATCACTTTGCCAATTTGCATAGATGGCCTTCTTATATTCCCATCTATTGTACTGAGAAATCATTTGGAAATAGGGAACAATTCGCAGGCTGAACTTTTATTGTGTTGGTACCTTAAAAACACGCCCTAATCTCCAACATGATGATGTGAACTGGCTTTATTGGATTCTCTATTAAGCACACTGCTTTGTATGCTCTCGGATTTCCATTTAACATTCCCGAATTCAGGGATTGAAAAAACGTTAAACTGTGCCAATACATTGCTGTATGTGTTTTTCCATAAGCATATTCCTCTATCTTTGAGCTGTGGGTACAAACGTTGGTCTGGAGTCTGTAATATCTGTCGATTTACAGCAAAACACGTCTTGGTCATAACAAATCATATTTTGCAAATCATCACAGTTAAACACAATCTCTAACATAATGAATATTGTTTTATTAAGAGTGCTTTTGTCCAAATTATTTTTATGCAAACAAGTGATGATTTTAATGACTATTATACACACACATACCACTGTTTAAACACTCAAATTTAATTTACATTTATTGTTTTTTTGCATTTCTATAATGATAATTGTGCTCAATTGCAAAATGGAAGAACAAGTATGCAAAATATAATTTAGCTCCTTTTGATTTTTCAGTGAAATATGACCCAGACTCATTTCTTTAGATGCGACGATACTTGCAGAAAAGGTTAATAATGACAACAGTCTGCTTAACTCCAACACATTCCTGTTATACCACAGAATTTCATCTCATTTTATACTGGTAATGCACTAAATGTTGGTGTAAATGTCATCTAGTAGCCGAATCAGTATGTACATGCTCTTCCATTGAGTTCATTGGAGGTTGTAGCATTGACATTTCCAGTAAGTTAGGCTCTATCGTGTTTTGTTGGTCATATTGGTACTTAATTTATACTGTACACTTGGCACAGTCGTAATGAGTCGTGGTCCCACATCTTATTATTGAATTGAATCTGGCATCTGTAATGTCTGCTGCTTCCAGTTAGTCATATTTACAGTGTTCTTTGCGGGCGAGACTGAGGATGTGGGACCTGCTCGCACAGACAGCTGGCTCATAAAAACGATTGTGAATTTTCCTCTGTCGTTATTGTTTGTAACGATTTCTTGTGGTCTCTTTGTGCTGTACTGCTTTGCTATTGGACCAACGCCCTTTTTGGCCAAAATAAAAGAATGATAATTAGGGAAAGAAATGTTGTTGTCTTCCAAGAAGATGGTGAAATTGTGATGTGTGTAGGTCAAATAAAAACTGCAACAAATAACTTTTTTTTTTAATATAGTTTTTTTCCCATGTTGCTGGCATTTTCACATTTATTTGGCAGACATTTAGATTTTAGAAAAAAAGCAATTTTCATAATTAGCAACATTTTCATGGTAATCAAATGAATGTAATGTAGGTTAGATGAGAGATTTAGTGTGTGAGTCAGTGTTTTAGGAGATGCTATGTTACGTGAAGAGAGAACATATTGAACAGTCATTATCAATATATAGTGAATATACAGTTGGGATCAAAACAAACACTTTTAGGATTTTTTAAATTGTAAAACAATTTCTAGGTCACTAATAGAAGGACATTTTTTTGGCATTGGTCATGTGAACTCTGTCAGATGTTCTTGTTTCCACTTGCTCTTTGAATCATTTTTAATCATGCATGATTATCAGGACTGAAGGCATGACTGAAATACATACCAGCATTTCTCAGTGTAGTGTATGTACCGCCGCACCTGATAACTCATTAGAAAAGACTGACTTACAATGAAAACTGACATTAAATGGTCTCTCTACATGATCTGCTTGTACTTGCATATAATCTTTGAACCTGAGCCTGAGGGGAGGATATTGACACATGATCAGGGAGCTGTAGTTAATTATTCATCTCCACTCTCACTACATAAAGTCGTAGGAGAAGGCCTATAAGAATTATTGTGATGTAAAATCTCTTACAAAATATGAAAATGTCTTAAATTTAGCAACATGTGTATATATGTGGTCCAAAGCTGCACTGGTGCTGTGTTGCTTCCTCCAGAAAATTAGATGTCAAAGCGTAAACTCTTAAAATTGAGCCACATGTGGGTTAATTTCAACATTTAAAATATTTTTTTTTTGTCGAACATTACAATTCAATTATTTTAACATAAGAATATCCATATTTACAGCTAGTTTTGATCCAAAGAAATGATACAGTTAAGTAGCCATTGAAACGTAGGTTTAGCAGCTACATTCGTCTGAATTTAAAATAAAAGCGGTGTCTGTCGCTCTCATGTGGGTTTGAAAGGAAACACAACCACTTTTCCACTTTCTCCGTGCTAATAACCATCCAATGGCCAGTGAGCAAATTTTATTAATGAATCAAAAAACAAACAAAAAAAACAAGTTAAAAGTAAATAGCTAGCGCACGCAATCGACAAGCTATTTTGACTTTTGGAAAGTCGCAAAAAATAAGATCTGTTTTCAACAAAGAGTTTTGACCCTTACACGTCAATTTATACATTTTGAAGCCTATTTTAAGTTTTTTTTTTTTTTTTTAAACACAAGCAGACACAATAAAGTTTAAAAAAAATACAAGCAGGTTATAACTGGTGTGTTTTATTTCATCAATCTAATATTTAAAAAAAATATTAAGAGGCTTTTTTAACCACAGACTTCAGGCGATTTTAGCAAAAACCCATTCAAAAAACCCATTGACTTTAGGGCGAGGGGACCGGAAGTGCTAAAATGCTAACTCTATGATGCTAACTCCCTTCCGCGTTTTGGCCTACAAAGTGACGTCGTAACTTCGGCTTCTCTTCACACAGCTTCGTGCCCTTGCGCAGTTACTCAGTTACTTTCAACAAGTGTCCACTTCGAGGACGACCTTAGGGCGTAGTGTGGGTATTGACCATAGACTGTAAAAAAATACAGGGCATGTGTGTCTCACTCAATACTTATTACCCTCTGCTGGTTCTTCTCGCTTCTAGATGGCGCCGTCGGACAACACAACTTCTTTATAAACATTTGCACGTGCTGCGAGTTACTCAACCTGGTTTTACTTAAGAAAGAAAGAAAGAAACGGACTTTTTGGAAATAAAAATACAATAATTTTACGGTAATGTAAACACACTTTACGAAATATAACAATACGGACAGCACAAATTACACGAGCGCAAAATGAACAGCCTTTGGATGGGCAACGTGAGTTCAGCAAATATAACGTATCTCTCTATATTTAACTAAGTGTTCAATTGCGTGTTTACAGTTTGTACAACGATAATGTGACGTTAAAAGTATGTATGTGTTGATAGCTGGAGTCCTACATGGATGAAGAGTTCATTATCAGAGCTTTTGCTCATATGGGAGAAACAGTGATGGGAGTCAGGCTTATCCGAGACAAAATAACAGGGTATCTATCTATCTATCTATCTATCTATCTATCTATCTATCTATCTATCTATCTATCTATCTATCTATCTATCTATCTATCTATCTATCTATCTATCTATCTATCTATCTATCTATCTATCTATCTATCTATCTATCTATCTATCTATCTATCTATCTATCTATCTATCTATCTATCTATCTATCTATCTATCTATCTATCTATCTATCTATCTATCTATCTATCTATCATTAAGTGTCATGATGTTGTTGATCTCTTCAGGAAAATGGCAGGATATGGCTTTGTGGAGCTGAGAGATGACACTGCAGTAGAGAGATGCCTCCGCAAAGTGAATGGAAAACCTTTACCTGGTGCCACTCCTGTAATCATTCACAATTTATTCTAACTTGAAGTGATGACCAGTTCATATTTGTAAAATTTGACATTGCAGAACATTTCATTTAAAAAAAAAGTTTGACTGTTCTATCATAACCTGAAAATTAAAATGCAATCTTTACAGCCAAAGAGGTTCAAGTTGAGTCGGTCCACTTACGGGAAACATGGTGAAAGCTGGTAAGAAATGCATATTTTCCTTTTTATGAGCATTTATTTTTTTTATGAATTGTGCAATATAGTGCTGCAAGCAAATAACTGAAAATGTCCAGGGCAGTCACAAAGTGGTCAACATGAAACTATCAATACGTTAAAAAAAAATGTTCAGACAATTAAGTGAAAGTTAATAAACAGCTAACTTGATGTGATTCATTAAAACAGCATGATGCTCTTACTGCTGTTCCCTGCAGCTCTACGTTCTCCCTCTTCGTGTCGGATCTCACCCCAGACGTGGATGATGGCATGTTGTATGAGTTCTTTAATTTTCATTTTTCATCCTGCTGCAATGGGAAGATAGTTCTGGACAGCAAAGGAGACTCAAAGTGAGACCTGATGGAAAAAGTTCCTGTCAAATGTTTTCCTCTTCATTTCCTTTTGCTGATTCGTGTTGTTTTGTAGGTGCTGTGGCTTTGTGAGCTTCGAGAGTGAGAGAGAGCAGAGACAGGCTCTGGCAGCACTCCAGGGTGCCTCTGGACTCGGGAAGAAGCATATACGCCTCAGTCTGGCTGCGAATAAATTGTGAGTATTTGTTAGTATTGTTATTTGTTTCTCTTTCCTTGTTAATCTGCACACAAATTTTGCCTTTTAAATAAAAAAAAAACACTGCCGTTTAAAAGTTTAAGGTCAGTAAGAATTTATTCAGCAAGGACACATCAAATGGGATGGGCAACGATTAATCGCGATTAATCGCATCCAAAATAAAAGTTTGTGTTTACATGATATATGTGTGTGTGGTGTGTATAATTATTTTGTATATATAAATACTAACACATGCATGTATATATTTAAGAAATTTCTTAATATATCAAATATTTATATTTATACATAATATTAATTATGTATAAATAATAAATATATGAAGTATGTATGTACATGCATATATTTCTTAAATATATACATGCATGTGTGTGTATTTATATATACAAAATAATTATACACACCACACACACATATATTATGTAAACACAAACTTTTATTTTGGATGCGATTAATCGCGATTAATCATTGCCCATCCCTAAACATAACAGGAAAGACACTTATAATGTTGCAAAATATTTCTATTTAAATAAATGACGTTCTTTTGACCTTTCTGCTCATCAAAAATGTATCATGGCGTCCAAAATAAATAAATAAATAAATCTCGTTTCAACATTGATAATAGTAAGATATAATTATTGCACATCAAATCATCATATTAGCATGATTTCTGAAGGATCATGTGCCACTGAAGACTGGAGGAATGATGCAGAAAATTCAGCTTTATCATCACAGGACTAAGTTAAAATATAATATTATTACAATGCACTTTACTATATATTTCAGTAGGTATTTAGAATGTGAATTTTGTCACACATTTTTCACAATATTTCTGTTTTTACTGTATTTTTGCTACAAAAACATTGACGTTAATGTTTCTAATCCTTCCCTACTCCAGGAAGAAGAAAGAGTCGTCTGAGAACAAAAATGGGCAATTCCATGCTGGCAGCTATAATATTCATAACTCATATCTGAACCAGTACTATTACCCAGGGTACCCCAGCTACTCGTCTACATATGACTGGAACTATGATTACAACGGCTTAAATCCTCCCCAAAACATCCTACAGGTACAGTAGATGTGATTTAATATGTGGACGATTTTTTTCAGGACATCAATCATTAACATTTGATTAAATGCAGATTCAATTCTATTCCTATTACTGTCAGTGGTGCTTGTTTATCAGACTGTAAAAGTTAGATTATATTCAGTGTTTTGTTAGCCTTAGTGTCTAATAAATATGTTTTTTTGTAATCACAGGATGAAGAGATGGAGGATGACCTAGAGTGTAAGTTTTAATTTGCGTATTGGACAATGTTATCTAACTTTTTTTTTATTTTTATATATATATATATTTGGATTCAATATTCCACATAAGCACTTATCACATCTTTTAATTGTAACATGATGTAATACAAATGACAGTTTACACTATATAAAAGCCTTGATTATATTACACTTGCATCTTGTTTCTCTGTGTTGCAGATCCAGACTCTGGGATAAATGTGATGGAGGAAAATGAGCGATTTATGGACCAGAGTGAGGAACTTTACAGTGCTCTGATTGGTTGTTTCTTCCAGCCTCCTGAATCATGGGACGGGGTCACCTGCAGTGTTGCCTGTTACCTTCCAGAACCAATTTATCAACATGAGGATATGGACTGAGTATATATACTCTTGGTTTTTCACTCGTCTACTGTTTGTTTATATTACAAAGAATCCAATGTTAAGGTAAATGAGGACGATTAGTTGGACATTTAGTTGATTTTTTTTTTTTTTTTTTTTTTTTTTAAGAATGCAGCTTTTGCAGTACTGTATGTGATTTAAAATGTCATTGAAGAAGTGTATAAATGAAATGAATTCAGGTTTGTTTGTTTTGCCACGTTCTTTTGTTTGGAAGTGTATAATAAACAGTTAACACAATAAATAACTGATATAAGTTTTGGTTTGAACAGCAATCTCTTGTTTTTTTCTATTAAAAGATGGTTATGGTATGACTTATTTCATCGATCTAGCTTTATGCATATACCAAATCAAAATAAATCCAATAATAACCCAAAAGGGGTTTGCTAATTTGGCACCATCTGTTGATTTGTACTCACCCACTGACTTATTATTATTTAACTTATTTTTATTTAAGCTTAAGTACAGTATAGGCCAAAAAAACGTGTAAGCTACAAGAAAAAAAAACAACAGCAAATATATCATTTAAACTACAAAGTGTTTCATTCAGTGGTAGCAAATAATTATAAAAGATTAAATAAAATAAGGTCGTTTATATAAATTTGAAGATATAGAGAAAAAGACTTGTGCATTGTTTTTATTAGTGTAGATTTGAGCTATTTACGGTTTATTTCTTTAAATCACAGTGTGTTTGTGTACCCGGTTTTGTTATCACGTGCTGTTGAAGGCACTGCCCCTTAGCGGAAGTACAAAGTGCATCATACCGGAAGTCCCGAGTAAGGAGCGGCCCTGAACTCAAGTAAGACCATTACGTTACATTTATTCCTCAGAAATAATAATAACAACGCAATGACTGGTTTAATATGGACAAGAAAGCGTCTTTACATGTCAGACTTGGCTAAATCCGTATGGTATAATGCAGCATTATGTTGCTTTTGTGTCAGTATATTTATGCTAATACTACTAGGGTGTTGTTTTGTGCTTTAACTGGTTTTTGTTTGAATTGTAAGTTAGTATTTTTTGTGGTATTTAAGAGTAAACCAGTCTGTTGACTTTTTATAAATAATACCGAATCATTTATCATGTAACAACAAAAGTTTCCAGCGGCGTTTTACGTCATTAGTTAGTTAACGTTAGCTCACCAACTTAGCATTCACTGTTCTGGTGTCAGTTTCTCTATAACATACTTTTATGGTCACCTGAAAATAAATAAACGACACATATACTAGTAAAATAACGTAAATGACTATTAATTGTTAGTACCACCTATTTAAGTGTACTATGTAACGTTAACGTACTATTATTGGTTATTTGCATATATATCATGATGATCTTTTGGTTATTTGCACATATAATTATATTATTTAAGTATTTAATCCTTACTCATCTGCCCAGAATAACGGTAATAGTGCTATATATAGACTTTTACTGCATGTTTAGTGTGATACTGGTGAAACATACTTGTTGACTCTGCAATATGTGTAAGCTGTTTAACTCTAACATTACATTGTTTCTGAATAGTTTTTTTTTTGAGATAATAAGAAATTTAATATCATGATGATAGAGACAAAAATGATCACAGTGTTATTGATTTAATGTGCTGTTAATGTTCAGCCTTCATGTTATTGTTCAGTCATTTACAATGATGGATGAATTTTACATTAATTAAAAATATTACTGGTGTGACTCTAAACATAACTTCTAACATACTTCATGTTTAATAAATTGACAATGTATATAAAGCCATTTCGGCCTTAAGAAAAGGTATGATGTGCATTTTATCGTGCATAAAAAAATGGTCTGAACAAAAACAGTCAAACTTTTCTGAAAAAAAAAAAACAGATGACATTCATTCAATTTATTAATTCTTACATTCGTTCATATAATTTCCCTCAGCACTCGATTGTAAAGGTTTTTGAAAGTTGTAGTAAAACCTCTTACTCCTTCCACCATGTTTTCACACAAAACAAAACATGACAAGTATTACTGTGAGTTTTTCAAATTGTGGAATTCAAATATGGCTTTAATGATAATTAAAGAAGTAAATAGTATAATACTAACCATTGGGGATGGTTTTTCATCAAAACAGTAACCTTTTCATCCCTAATGGTGTTAATGTGTCAGACTTTTAATTTAATATTTATTTTGGTTATCTTCAACCTTTAGTAGGTGAAAGTTATTCAGGCAGTATATAGCTAATACAGTTTCTAGGCTTTACAGTGCACACTCATACTGTGATCTGGGCTGTTTAATGTCATGTATCATCATTGCCACCGAGTGTGTAAGGTGACTACACACTGTTCCTTACACTAGTTAAAGGCACAAGGTGGTTGCAATCAATGATAAGGCATTATAGTGTGTTGTAATATAATTGCTGTTTCTCTGTCTGCAGCATTTTTAGGCACTGATATACACTTCCTGCTGTAGTTTCATCCACCCTTTCTCCCGAAACATCCATCATCGGAGCCAGCAGAATATCCTGGAGTCATGTCGTACGGAAGGACAGAGCAGCGCGTCCCACCGAAAGACTTCATCAGCCTCATTCAGACATGCAGCTCCAACATTCAAAAGATCACACAGAACAGTGAGTGTCTGAGACTGCTGGATTTGTGTCGGTTGTCATTTAGTTAATTAATCAATTAAGAAAGCAATTAATCTAAAGATACTACCAGGGAGTATATCACATAAATTTGACAATATAGTGAATGGTTCATGATGATTAAGCTCTGCATTAAACTGTTTCACCCTCTGGGGTTCTTAATTTAATTTGTTTTTTTTACTTTTTTTCTATTTAAAAAAGAAAATCATAATTGTTTTTTATAATATTTTTTCTTTTTTGGTGTTTTGAGAAAATTTCAAAAAATAAAAAAATTTATAATTAGTATTAATGCAATAATTATGACCAAATTTTCCCCCATTGAATATAATAGAAAAAAATATTTTAAAAATAATTTTTTTTTTAAAGCTGTATTTCATTTTGGAGTCAAGCCTAGGCCTCATAAAAGCAATTGGACAAACTGAGCTTTTTAAAAATGCAAAACACATGTATAATCTGAATTTTTTTGGTGTATAAAGGTGTGTGTGTGTGTGTGGATGTGTCTGTGTTGCACTCTTGATGTTTTATAGATTCACCCCTTCACTGTTGTGTGCTTTCTTCAAGATCGTTGCTGATTTGTAGATTGTACGCACAAAAAAACTCAGTATTTTCACATTTTTGCCAATTTCCCATTCATTTTCTATGCAGGTCATTTTTGCCCCGAAGGTCCTGAGTGTGACTATTTTTTATGACCACTTAGACTTTTCAAATCCTGTCCCCAATTTTTTTTGGGTGTTCATATACCAAGTACCATTAAAGTCACCAAGTTTCGAACCATTCCGATGAAGCTACGATTTTTAACATTTTTTTTTATTTAAATGCTTCGGGTCATTATTGAAATCCTGGCAATAAAAATCTGTGCTTGAACATACTGAAAGGACTACATCTGACTGTCAGCTTGCACAAGGAGATAACTGTTTATTTAAGCAGATATATGGGTCTATATTCGTCATTTTAAAATTAGAATATCTAAAATTAGACCAGCCTTCTGTTATGCTTTCATCACTTTTTCTCTTACTCTTGTGCACTGATTCGTTCGCTAAATCGAACAGCCAATCAGTGTTCTCTCTCTCACTGACCCCGATTCTACATGGGGGGGGGATTGCATCTGACTAGAGCCAACGGTGCCGCTGACCATCGGCTTTAGTGTGTCCCTGGCTTAAGATTGAGAATGAAAATGAAGTGGAAAGTAACTTTCTGAATTGTCTGACATCAATTAATTTCTTGAAGTACATGTAAGGAATGATTGACGACAGGCCGTTGAATTATTAGAAACATAATGCACACCCGAGGTGGTAATGCGGTCGAGTGGCCGTTACGCCTCGGCTGTGCATTATTTTTGAAATAACTTAATAACTTTTTTAAGAAGTCTTATGCTTACCAAGGAATTTATTTAATCAATTTATAGAGAAAAAAAGTAATATTCGTAAAACATTAATTTTCTATATGAACATATATTTTAAATGTAATTTATTCTTTCAACGACAAAGCTGAATTCTTATCAGCCAGTAAATGCATTATAAATGTTACTATACTATTCACTGACCCAATTTACATTAATATGCATCATTGATGATTAAAATATTCATTAAAAAAACTTTTGAATGAGCGTGCTAGTGATTCTTTAATAATCTCTGAACTCTTGATAAGATTGGTTTTATTAAGAATTTCAAAATGAATTGGGATTTTTTTTAATTGTAAATCAAATGTGATTTTATTTCTCACTAATTTTGCTTTGTTTTTTTTTTCTTATTTCCATGCACAAAATAATATTTCTTCTTGTTTTGATGTTAACTATGATTTATACATTTGTTAAATAGATTCACACTACCGTCCCTATTTGCCTTCTGCGAGGGACCGGCATTGAGCCTGATTTTAGAGTAACATTTTTTTAATTTATTTTTTCATTAGCGGCTCAAATCAAGAGCATGGTGAACCAACTGGGAACAAATCAAGACACCAGTGAACTGCGTGAGAGACTGTGAGTATTTAACTCTTGACTTAATTCTAGCTGTTCAGTTCACTTGTATTGTAAGTATTTGTGATTTGTATACAGTCAGCAGGTGCAGCACTACACAAACCAGCTGGCCAAAGAGACCAACAAACACCTGAAAGACCTTGGCGGACTCTCTCTACCCGTCTCCCTGTCTGAACAGGTGCGTTTGTATCTGCAGGCTCACAGAGTGATGTTTACATGAAGCCTAATGAAATAAAAATGAAAAGGTCCGTTAATACGGAGGCGTATTGCATTCACTTGAAGAAAAAAAATCTACTCCGTTTTTCTGAATTAACGAGTTAATTTTTCATGAGAAAAAAAGTTTTTTCTCTGTTTTTCTGAATTAATGAGTTAATTTTTCATGAGAAAAAAAAATATTTTGCTCTGTTTTTCTGAATTAATGAGTTAATTTTTCATGAGAAAAAAGTTTTTTTCTCTGTTTTTCTGAATTAATGAGTTAATTTTTCATGGGAATTTTTTTTGCTGTTTTTCTAAAATTAATGAGTTAATTTTTCGTGAGAAAAAAGTTTTCCAATTTTTCATGGAATTTTTTTTGCTCTGTTTTTCTGAATTAATGAGTTAATTTTTCATGGAATTTTTTTTTGCTCTGTTTTTCTGAATTAACGAGTTAATTCAGAAAAACAGAGCAAAAAAAATTCCATGAAAAATTGGAAAAAAAATTTTCTCACGAAAAATTAACTCATTAATTTTAGAAAAACAGCAAAAAAAATTCCCATGAAAAATTAACTAATTAATTCAGAAAAACAGAGCAAAAACTTTTTTCTCATGAAAAATTAACTAATTAATTCAGAAAAACAGAGCAAAAAAAAATTTCTCATGAAAAATTAACTCATTAATTCAGAAAAACAGAGAAAAAAATTTTTCTCATGAAAAATTAACTCATTAATTCAGAAAAACAGAGCAAAAAATGTTTTTTCTCATGAAAAATTAACTCCTTAATTCAGAAAAACAGAGCAAAAAAATTTTCTCATGAAAAACTAACTTGTTAGTTTAGAAAAACAGAGCAAAAAAATTTCTCATGAAAAATTAACTCATTAATTCAGAAAAACAGAAAAAAATTTTTCTCATGAAAAATTAACTCATTAATTCAGAAAAACAGAGCAAAATTTTTTTTTTCTCATGAAAAATTAACTCCTTAATTCAGAAAAACAGAGAATTTTTTTTTTCTCATGAAAAATTAACTCATTAATTCAGAAAAACAGAATTTTTTTTCTCATGAAAAATTAACTCGTTAATTCAGAAAAACAGAGTAGGTTTTTTTATTCAAGTGAATGCAATACGCCTCCGTAAGTTAAAGGTGGTGTGGTTAAAACCAATGATTTTCATCTTTAAACAGAGACAGCAGAAAATCCAGAAGGACCGGCTGATGAATGATTTCTCCGCTGCTCTCAACAACTTCCAAGCGGTGCAGCGCCGAGCCGCGGAGAAAGAGAAGGAGTCGGTGGCCAGAGCCCGAGCAGGGTCTCGCCTCTCTGTAAGATATGCTTATCGGTCCTTTAAGAGTAATGTTTCCACACTAGTTCTGATCCAAACCCTTGTGAAACGTCTCCATAGGTTAGGCCAGAAACCTAGGTGACACTGACATTCATGATCGCCATGCAAACACTGCTCCACATGTAAATCGCACAAGGCTCGACTACATTTACATTAGTTTGCAATAGAGCCTGATGTTATAATCAGGAGCTCAGGGCAAGAAATGTCTAGAGCAAGTACATTTAATAAGGTAATCATAACAATAACCGGTAACACTTTACAATAAGGTTCATTAGTTAACATTAGTAAATGCATTAACTAACGATGAGCAATGCATTAGTAACATTGTTTAGTTCAGTGCATTAACTAATACAACCTTTGATTTTAATAACGTATTAGTACATTTTGGAATTTATATTAAGTAAGATTAATAAATGCTGAAGAAGTATTGTTCATTCTTATTCTTAATACATGTTAACTAATGAACCTTATTGTAAAGTGTTACCCAATAACCTTACAAAAATCAATCTCTCCTTATTTGAAAAGTTCTTTTTTTTTTTGCCCTACACACAAATATTTTATTAAAATTTATCAAGTCTTTTATTAAATAAATGAAAATACTTGAGATCAAACACTGTAAAATCATTCATTGTGGCATGGTACATCTACTTGGTTACACTATTCAAACAATACCCAGTGGGGAAAAAAAAGAAATTCTGCCCTTTTGTGCGTGCTCGGCAAATAAAATGAGTTGCTGACGCTGACCTATGTTTAAGATATTAAAAAAGTATTCTTCAGTATGTATTGTTGACGTGCTTTTGTGTTGTGATGTACTTTAGGCTGAAGATGGAGGTCATGAAGAGCAGCTCGTCTCCTTTGATAAGTATGTGTCAGATATTCCCTGATTGTGAGCTCCCAGCACTGAGTAAAAGCATTGCAGTTGAAAACATACTGTGTGTGTGTGTGCAGTAATGATGACTGGGGTAAGACCACCATTCAGACAGAAGATGTGGCCATAACAGAGGAGGATCTGGAGCTCATCAAAGAAAGAGAAACGGCCATTCGACAACTTGAGGTCAGTTTGCTCTTTTCCTGCCAGCACTACCTGTTTTGTTTTGGGATATTCAGTGTGTCAGTTTAAAACTAAAGATGCTGCACAAATATATGCAAAGTCACTTGGACAATCTGTAGTTGTCATTACACACTACATTTACCCTGTTTACACCAGCAGTGTATTTTTGTATTCTTTGTGCTGTCATCTGTAAGTTTGCTCATTACCTCGTCTGTTATTGCAGTCAGACATTTTGGATGTGAATCAGATTTTCAAGGATCTTGCTGTGATGATCCATGATCAGGGTGAAATGATAGGTGAGTACTTCAAGCAAACATGAAAATTCAGATTTTTTTATAGAAAAAGCATGTTGAAATGTATCAATTATGAGACATCAGGCTTTTGAGGAATGTTTATTTGTACATATCTCTATCATCACAAACTGTGTGATTTTTACCCCCATCTAGTGGTGAAAAGGTATATGACCATAGAGCGAATATTAGTTTCTGTTCCTCTCAATTCTGATTTCGTTTTACCACACACACACACTGAAGACACACGTGTGACGCTTGCGCTGTTTTTTTGCCTATATGAAGACAGAAATGATTGAACTTCCTCTCCAGGCTCTAGATCCACTCTGAAAGTCACTTCGTGATTATTTAACCGCTTCATTTGTGAAACTATCATCATGACGATTATGACAAAGTTCGGTTTAACTTGACCGAAATATATTACTGTTGTACAGTAGAAATAGAAAATGTCCAGATGTAATAATGCATTAACACTAATACAAATAAATTATTATTTTTTTTAAACAAACAATTTTTAATTTTAACACTAAAGCTCATTGTGCAGCACATTATTTGACAAAAAGTTTATGATAAAATTAGTGTTTAATGGCTTAATTTTATTACCAGTAAAAACACAGAATTAGTGTGATTTTTTTTTTTCATATATCTATATATTTAAAAAAATTAATAATACATGATTTGAATTATTATACATTCTTTTTGATGTCTAATAATAATAATAAAAATTACATGCCCGCTCCGCTACAGTGGCAGGTAGTGTAGTGTAGTGTACTTTTACCCCCCCACCCCCACATGGATGGTCTCGGGGTGCTTCTTATTGGGCGATATAATGACAACTGATATTTATATGCATTTTATTACAGATAGCATAGAGGCTAATGTGGAAAGTGCAGAAGTGCATGTGGAGAGAGGAGCTGAGCAACTACAGAGAGCAGCTCAGTATCAGGTACAGTACATCTCACACACACACACACACACGCACAAAGACAGCTATGGCATTTTTTAAATATCACAAATGCATTCTCGGTTCGAAGAACACCTGTGTCTTTCAGTTTTTCATGCACTGTTTTCTAAGTCATTTTGGGAGGACAACACCGGACTCCACACTGTGCCCAAATGCATTTTGCAACCTTTTTTCCTGCCAGTGCGACTAAATTTAGTTAGAGTGTTGAAACTGAAAAGAGCCGCCATCTCTGTTGCATATGAGAAACGGAGAATTCTCTGCTGTGTTATTAAACACCACCAGATCTATTGAGAAGCATTCAAACTGAGTGCAGTTCTCTGTTATACATCATAAAAAGTCAGATCAAATAGCACTGACGTGGAAAGCATGAGAAAAATTGTGCCATGAATGAACACAAATCCACAAATCTAACTGTAATTGCTAACTGTAATGATTTTGTGGTGGTAGTAGTCTAATGTTTTTACATTATTTCAAGGTACAACCTTTTGAGAGTGAAATTCAAGCATTTTTCAGGGACACTTTTTCTAGCACTTTAGAGCCCTAAATATAATGTAATTTTAATGTGATGACCAAACAATTTGGGCTATAACCAGTAGATGACAGCAGAGGAGCAGGTATTGGCTCATTAGCCATTTCCACTCCCTAATATTTTTTTTTTTGCCACACATTATGCTTTTAATTTATTTTGAAATATGGATTTCATATTATTGAAACATCAATTATCAAGTCATCAGGAAATAAACTTTTGACAAGGTTTGAAAGTCCTCAAAAACGTCTTCAAATTGCAAGTAAAGAGTGGTGGTCCTTTAATCTGGAGGCCTGCAACATCAATAGGGGTTATGCCGAGCGCCCGGCGTTCGAACCGGAAAACGGGTGTAAGCATTTCCGGTTTGCAGTGGTTAGGTGATCTCTGAGGTAACTTACAGGATTAGTTAAACTCAAAATGAACATTTCCTGATAATTTACTCACCCCAATGCCATCCAAGATGTTCGTGTCTTTCTTTCTTCGGTGCAAAAGAAATGTAATGTTTTTGAGGAAAACGTTTAAGGATTTTTCTCCACATAATGGATTTCAAGCAACATGTTGAAGTCCAATGCAGTTTAAAAGGGTTTTGAAGAGCTTCAAAGGGCTGTGCATGCTCCCAGCTGAGGAATAGGGTCTTATATAGCGAAACGATCGTCCATGTCCTAAAAAAATAAACATTTATACTTTTTGTAACCACATTTGTTCGTCTTCGCGCCAGGTATTACGTCATCACGTTGGAAACGTAACAATATATATATATATATATATATATATATATTAAATTGAAAGATTAGATCACCTCAAAATGAACATTTCCGAAATAATATATATATTTTAATATATATATTTTTATTATATTTTTTTATATTATTTTATATTTTTTTAATATATATATTTTTCGGAAATGTTCATTTTGAGGTGATCTAATCTTTCAATTTATATATATATATATATATATATATATATATTAAATTTTAAATTAAAACAAAGATGTCGGACGACTTTGAATTTGGATGAGAAAATGAGATGGAATTTTTCGCTCTTTTTTCGGAAATGTTCATTTTGAGGTGATCCAATCCTTCAATTTTTGCTTTTATAATACAATTATTATTTCTGTTTTAATTAAAATGTCACGAACTCTGTAGTATCAGAAACGAGAACGTCCGAACAGCAGTTTTTGTTGTGTGCCGATCCGTTCTGTGTCGGGGGAAGACACCACTGTCTTACATAGCTTCATAATCATGAATAAATGAGGCGTAAAACTTAAACCCTTTGTCTAAGTGAGTATTTAGGACTCTGGATGTCCGATTGGCAATACTGATGTACATCTGAAATGGATAGAATGGGTAGCTCCTGTATACACCGACAATAAATGTCGCCATTACTACGCTGTACGCTGTTACTATGTTGCGCATAACCCCTATTAGAGTTTCGATCAGGGCAAATGCATCAAGATCTGAAACTATGCATGTTGCATACATTCTATTTGATGATGATAATGACAATATTTTCTTTCCATCACTGTAGCAAAAGTCTCGTAAGAAGATGTGTATCCTGGCAGTGGTCCTTTCCATAGTGATCCTCATCATCAGCATTATTATCTGGTATTATTCCAAATGAAGATCCTTCCTCCACCCTTCCCCTTTTCCTCTCATTTCTTTAATTTATTTTCTTGCTTGCAAATCCAACGCCATCCACATGTGAAGGGAGGTCAATGGCCCAGTAGGTCCATCTCTGTAGGTTTGCTGGGTTAGATGCAGTATGAAGTGGCTAAAGCGAATGTGACATTCCATAGCCTCTCTCCTCCGGCCCGTAATCGAGGAGGAATTAGCTCACGGTGTGGTGATATAAGATTACATATAAGATTACTTGTGATACATTTCTAGCACTAACACTACTTTACATTTCTTAATAAAACCAGGTTATTTCCTTTTGAGATAAGGTGTAAAATGGCATTTAATGACTGAATTGTTTGTTTTTACATCTTACTGTAATATAATTTGGGCTTTAGATGTCTTGTATAATGTACATTTCAAATATGTCAAACTTTTCAAGTCACTCCAAAGGTTAACAGCAAAATGCTTAGATGAGCTGCAGAATTAATCGTGCATTGTTGCTGATACCAGTGATGACAGTAGACCAGGAGAATTGCAAGAATGAAGCAGCAATGATACCTAAAGCTCAAACATCTCTGTACTTCAGTTTCAATACTGTTTTTGGTGTCAAAGCATAGGTCTATTAATCATATAGCTGTATATGTGTTGTATAAGCACTTGTAATCAATATTATGGCTGAAACAGATTTGTATATTTCAACATTAAAAATGATGTAAAAAGAATTGCACTCATACTTTTAGAACATACAAAAATGAATGTCTTTTTTCTTTTAAACAAAATGATTTATATGACTGCTATGAGTAAAGAAACATGTCTTAATCAAGTCTGCCTTCCTGATTCTCTTTTATAATTATTCAAGCCAGATTTAGCAGTGGTGAAATGAGCACTGTGAATGTGACCAGTCAGGATATTCTATATATTTCAGAAAGTACACACGGCATATGCTATATCAGCCCAGCATTCAGTTCAGTCTTTTAATTGGCTTTGGTTGTGTGGGTTAATTAAAGTTAAGGCTTACCTTTTAAAAATAGCAGAATATTAAAGTTTGCCGGGCAACTAGTGTCCCACATCGTTTTTGCTATGGACGTAAGGGTAGGTTTCAATGGGATAATATTTAACACGGGATATTCATCTGGTGGGCAATTGAATATAAGAAGCCAGCCAAAAACAACCGGTGGGTACATAATAGCCACCTTGGTAACCTCGTAGCAATTCACTGATCTTGTGACGGCAAGACATGCATGCTCACAATAGAAATATTAGACTTGACAGCAGATGTCAGTGTTAGACTATTTTTGGGGTTTAAAGGGATAGTTCACTTTGAAATTCATTTTTGATATGTTTTAGCTTACCTCAAGGGCATCCAAGATGTAGGTGTCTTTGTTTCCACAGCATTTTCAATTTTGACATTTTTTGGTCAAACCGTTGTTGTCTGTGAAGGGGGTCCTCAATCGTTCACCTCAGCTTGCACAGAGAAGTCAAAATTAAACATGATTTAGCTAGTGACTTGTAAATGTAAGTACACACTGATTGCCTAAGACATGAAACGAGCGGTTTGTGAACAGTATTTATATCGTTTTAACCTCTTGTTAACAGCCGTCTAACTATTTCAACTGAACCGTCTACAGAGACGTCACGCCGGAAGTGATCTCTCGCGCGTCTATGTCAAGCATTGTTTACACGGAGATTTCGGAAGTTTTAGCTTTCACTAAACGTATCGAAATCGTCTGCGATTTCCCGTATATCTAAATATGTTTAGTGAAAGGTAAAACTTCCGAAATCTCCGTGTAAACAATGCGTAACGTAGACGCGCGAGACATCACTTCCGGCGTAACGTCTGGAGACGGTTCAGTTCGCTTCAGTTGGACATCTGATTCAGATCAGTGCACGTAGCTGTTAACAAGAGGTAAACACTATGTAAATACCGTTTCGTGTCTTAGGCAATCAGTGTGTACTTACATTTACGAGTCATTAAATCATTTAATTTGGACTTCTCTGTGCATGCTCTTTGAGGTGAACCAATTGAGGACCCCCTTCTCCAGTGTATGACTAACAGACAACAACGGTTTGACCAAAAAATATCAAAATTGAAAATGCTGTGGAAACAAAGACACCTACATCTTGGATGCCCTTGAGGTAAGATAAAACATATCAAAAATTAATTTCAAACAAAGTGAACTATCCCTTTACCTCTACTGAAGGTATACCGCTCAGTACTGGCTAAAGTCTTGTGTGTGTTGTGCATTCTTTTATTTAGAATTGGTACTTTTATGTATTTTATGGAGTTTGTTACAAAGTAAACTGCTACCAATGTGAGCTTTCATTTGGGCCTGAAATAGTCACATCAGCAAAACACAGAATTAAAAACACGTGCATAAACCGTGTCATTTAACAAAATGACTAACATTTAGTTCTCCTCATCATCTGACTCGATATTTGTCGACTGAGCCTCTGCTTGAACCCAGAAATCATGATGGATGTGTTGCTCACATTCTGTGGTGGAACAGTCAGCGGCGGTTAATGCCAAGGAGCAGCTTGCCCTTTGCAGACAAATAACTGATGGTTATAAAAATACTTTTATAGTTTTATTATATAAATGCTGCTATGCTTCTCTTTGTTGTCAGTGAATTATGACGTTCACAAAAAAAATAATTAACTATCAGTTTATGTATGTCCAATGTGATTATTTCGGATGGCCATATCAAGACATGTAAAGTTAGCAATTATGAACATGGTTTAAACATTCAAATGAGGCCAAATACAGGGTCTGTGACCTTATGTAGCCCCGCCCCTTTTCAGAGCTGCGCTCGTTGTCTTTTGACTTCCGGTCTGTATTTCCACAGCGATCTTGCATAGGTATGAACGAACTACTCGTAAATTAATTCCCGGTCGACATTTGTTAAGACATCTGCTTTACAATGCTTATGATAAACATTACAATGCTCATGATAACTTTTGTTAACTCTACAATAAGTAAATCCACTTCACCAGCTAATTACTCCTCGACAGCGATGCCATAGAAATATGCAAAGACAATATTCTAAAGATGACGGTGCCCACGTTTCTCTGGTGCATAAGGTCTATCTATAGCAGTGTAAATTCCTTTCTTGGTTACACACCACTGTCTCCTCAGTCTTTCCCATCAGTTTCCCACCAAATTCTCAAACGAATCCTGGAAATGGCTTGGGATTCATCAGGCTGGATAATGAGTGTGGATACGGTTCAAGACTTTGATATTGTGCTCTCCTCATGTGCATCTGTTGCTTAATCTGGCTCCAAACCTCCAGCTGAGCTGTCCCCATGAGCCCAGAGTGCTCACTTGTTTGATCTTCAGTGAGTGGACCAAGAACATCAGGCTTTTCTGATGTGTTTCTGGAAGGTCAGTAAATAATATTTAGGAACGAGTAGTTTCAATTAAACTCAAATTTATTTTTATAGTGCTTTCCACAATACATTGTTTCAAAGCAGCTTTACAGAAAGTGCATTTCAGAAATGTACATGGAAAAAACACATTTAGTTATTTTAGGGCATAACATATCGCCGGCGTTTAGTCGTTGGGGGGTCTCAAGTCTCCGTGAGAGGCTGGATACAAACTGGAGCTGGCGAACGCCATTTTTCTCGAGACTAGCATCCTGAGATAACAGCAGAAAGGCAGATGGGAAATAATTATGAGCTGATGTTCATAGGGATGGCCAACGATTATTTGCAATTAATCGCATCCAAAATAAAAGTTTGTGTTTACATGATATATGTGTGTGTGGTGTGTATAATTATTTTGTATATATAAATACCCACACATGCATGTATATATTTAAGAAAAATGTGTTCTTAATATATCAAATATTTATATTTATACATAATATTAATTATGTATAAATATATATAAAGTATATACATGCAAATATTTCTTAAATATATACATGCATGTGTGTATATTTATATATACAAAATAATTATACACACCACACACACATATATCATGTAACCACAAACTTTTATTTTGGATGCGATTAATCGCGATTAATCGTTGCCCATCCCTAAACTCCCAGCGTCTTCAGACACAAAATGTCTCTGAAAAGTCTGTGTATGTGACAGGTTTTGCTTTTTTTTTACTTCAGCTGTGATAAAATATGCAAACGCAGCTCGAGGAAGCAGAAGCAACACATCTCTTGTGATTTTGTGGGTGGAGCTATCAAGAGGGTGGGATCCTTATGGGTAGGGGTGTGTTTGGTTTGGTGGTTTCAACTATCAGCAAACGTTTCTCAGAAATTGCTTAATGCACCTTTTTACCTCATTAACTTAGCATTGAGCAAGTCTCATTTAACTAACTCCATGCTTTTTTGCCTGTTCCTTAAAGACTGTTGCAATATTTTGACATTACACATTCCCTGTCATCTGTCTCTCGGCCAGCAGCGGCGGGTTTGTGGTTTTGTCTTGGCATTCTCTCTCTCTTTAATTGAAGTTAGTGCAGAGACTAACACTCCAGCTGCACACATCTCTTGCTACAGGGTTACATAACCCAACCACAAGTGACTTTCAGAAGTTTGGTTTGTTTTCCAGACCTTTTCATTATGTCTTCATTCATGTCTTGTTTCTCCCTGCACTTTTTATTGGCCAATAAACTGGCTAAGGGCATGCATTTTTGCAGCTCTGACTGGTCTTATCAGTGTGAGAGAGGAAAGATGGGACTCCACAGAGAGCATGGGACTACATGTTTCCTCAGTCAAGCTTTTTTTCTGCATAATATGGCCATCAGGACAGTAGCATGTGACAGGATTTATACCAAAGCAATAAGACGTTTTGAAATAAATCACAGATCACTACACCATCACTGAAAAATCTTGAAGTAAAGCATTACAAGCACATAATATACTGTACATGAATACATAACCTTCATTGAGGATTGGCACAACTGATGAGGAAAAAATGAGCATGCAATTTATCATAACGTAGCTAAATAACAGGCATGATCAAATGTCAGGAGAAGAGGTTAAATTAGGTTAATAAGAAAAACAGTTATGCCGAAATTCATGTCAGGATGTCTTTGATATTATTAGAAATGAAAAAAAAAAAAGAAAAGTATTTTTCATAAGAAAATTTTATGACTATGCTTTAACCAGGTTGTGGATTTTTAATCATTACTTTTCTCTCGTTTCCTTTCATTTAAATTCCCGTAATGTTAAAGGGATATTTCACGCAAAAAGGAAAATTCTGTCAGTAATCACTCTCCCTTATGTCGTTCCAAACCCGTGAGACTTTGTTCATCTTCCGAACACAGATTAAGTTCTTTCTGATGAAATTTGAGAATTTTCTGTCCCTCAATTGACAGCTACGCAACTGCCACTTTGACGCTTCAAAAAGTTCATAAAGTGATCGTAAAATTAGTACATGCACTCTCAGGAAAAAGGTACAAAAGCTGTCACCGGGGCTGTACCTTTTCAAAAGGTACACTTTTGTCCATTTTAGGTGCTAATATGTCCATTTTAAGTGTTAATATGTACATTTTAGGTGCTAATATGTCAATTGTAAGTGTTAATATGTACATTTTAGCTGCTAATAAGTACATTTAAAGTGTTAATATGTACATTCCGGGAGCTATGTCCATTTTAGGTCGTAATATGTCCATTTTAGGTGTTAATACGTACATTTTAGGTGCTAATATGTACATTTCAAGTGTTAATATGTACATTTTGGGAGGTAATATGTCCATTTTAGGTACTAATATGTACATTTTTGGTGTTAATATGTACATTTTAGGTGCTAATATCATGTACCACTAAGGTACCAATATGCAGCCTTTGGGTACAAAAGTGGACCTTTTGAAAAGGTGCAGCCCCAGTGACAGCTTTTGTACCTTTTTTTCTGAGAGTGTATGAATTGAGTGGTTTAATCCGAAGCAATTTCACAATTGCTTTATATGATAAACAGATTGAATTTTAGGCTTTTTTGAAGCATCAAAGGTGTAGTTGCATAGCTGTCAAAGGAGGGACAGTAAACTCCGATTTCATCAAAATGATCTTTATTTGTATACCGAAGATGAACGAAAGTCTTATGGGTTTGTAATGACATGAGGTTGAGTAATAAACAACATAATTTTCATTTTTGGTTGAAATAACCCTTTAAAACATACTACTTGTCTGCCTAGGGTTAGGGTTATGTTGAAAGGTTTGTTTATTGGTAACACAGCACAGTGTAGTCAAATTAAACTGGATTCATGATGGTTTATCACACCCTGTCAATACACCATAATTGCTTCATCATTTGGAATCATTAGGTTTCGCAGAATGTGGAGTTTATTTGGATTGTTGGGATAAATCTGCTGGTGTCTGTGAGATTGGTAGGTCTTTAAAGCCTAGACCCTCACCGGAGACAGCTGGGCCGCAGACCTCTGGTGTGACCACACAAACGTGTTCACTGTTGTGGAGATGTTTCGATATTTTAGAGTCAATGTAGCCTGAATAGAAACACGAAAATGAAACATGAAAAGACTGTGTCACTTCCTGGAAAAACAGGAGAGAGTGAATCAGGTGCCTGCCCAACAATGGAATGATTCTAAACGTGCACTCTTAGAAGAAATGGTTCTATTTAGAATCAAAAATGGTTCCATCCCCCGCTTCATATATATGGAACTCCAAAATGGTTCTATATAGAACCAATTCTTTTGGTAAAAGGTTCTATTGGTCAAGTATGGAACTCCAGGGTTCTATATAGAACCCAGAGGAACCCTTTTTTTAACAGTGTATAGAACCTTTTAGGGGTTCCAAATACATAGCGCTGATAGAACCATAGAACCTTTTCTTCTAAGAGTGTGGATAATTGAAATAGGATATGTGCTAATGATAGGGACTCGTGCTGTCTGTCTGTATTAAAACGATTACAGCCAAGAGCAAAATGAGGAAAGGAGGAAAAACAGAACAAAATAGAGTTTGCTGCTCACGCAAGAGAGAAAATAAATGGGAGTTCCCATTGGGTTGTGTTTACATTCCAGCTGGTTGTGTCGTATTTTCCATGAGGTTCACCCGAGGATAATTGGGGGCGCAATGGGTTGCAGATGTTGGTTACACCTTTATCCTATGGGCCCCTGGGTGCCCACTCTGGTTTTGTCACTCGGCTCCACCACGCTTCAGAGGATTTAACCGACGACCTCTGACATGTCCTTCAACTGCTCCCTTTCAATCCATTCACCATGTGATGAAATAAAACACGGTTTAATCCAGTGCAATATAACACTAATATGTCACACAACTCAACCACCCAAACAGAAAACTGCTCATTACCTCATGCACAATAACATATGGAATCATTTGTAAATGGTGAAGTGTTTCTTTCAGTAAGGAATATTCACACCGAATATTCATTTTTGTTGTAAGCAAGCAGGTGAATCTTGATTGAAAAAAATAGTTCTTTCAGTCTTGGGATAAATAAACATTTCTCACATTTGGTGTAAGAAGGTCTTTGTCTCGACAAACCTCACAAGTTGAGGTATTTATCTTCAGATGTGGATCATCAGTTCAGATGTTGGAGCTGGAAAAATATTTCAAAAAAACAGTTGAGTTTAGAGATGCACTCTTAGAAGAAAAGGTTCTATAGCGCTATGTATTTGGAACCCCTAAAAGGTTCTATACACTCTACTTTAAAAAAAGGGTTCCTCTGGGTTATATATAGAACCCTGGAGTTCCATCTTGGCCAATAGAACCTTTTACCAAAAAAAAAAATGGTTCTATATTTGGAGTTCCATAGATGAAGCGGGGGATGGAACCATTTCTGGTTCTAAACAGAACCATTTTTTCTAAGAGTGTGTTCACAAAGTTTGGTGTTAATGTTACAATGGTGCACTCAGAACAGTTCATGTTCATTTAATTATTTGTAATATACAATTTACTGCAATGGTTCTATAGATTTCAACTTTAAAGTTTAAGAAAGCAATAAAGCTACATTGCTCAGTTCCTGGTCTCTTATATAGGACTGTTAAAATATTGCTGACTATGTATGTAAGATGGATTAGAACCACAAAAATGTCCAAACGTGTCCAAAGAGTTGTCATCACCAGTATTTTTAGGAGAACGTATAAAGATGGTTGTCAGACAAACATCAGCCATTCCCATGTGTCGTTCATGAACAAATGCCAAAGAGCAACTTGATTAATTGCTGGGTGGTAAGAAGCTTGACATTGGGAGTTTATTCACTTAACTCCCGATCCCAGTTTCTGAATCCATTGCCTCATCAGCTGTCACGAAGTTAAGTGCTTTTGTGTGAGTTTCTCAGTTTTTGTGTCGGTTTGGCCCACTGCTGCAGGAACTGTATGAATTAAAGTGTTGTAGCGGCACCATAATGGTACCAAATGGTAAGCCCATGATACTTTGATATACCATGGTACTAAAGGATTGCCATATTCATGTACCTTGGTTCATGCCACTCCAAGGTAGAAATATGTGCAAAAAAGTATTACGTTTTGTTGCTTTTCCTTAATGTGTGCATTAAGAGGGCAGAAGAGCATGACACAGCATGTTGACATTACATTGATAAAGCTTTTTTACGAAGCAAATAATAGTGAGATCCTGGAATGCAGTTGAATAGTTACCTATTTGCCTGATCCCTCTATTAAAGGTCCCGTATTATGCGCCTTTTCACAAGATGTAAAATAAGTCTCTGATGTCCCCAGAATGTGTATGTGAAGTTTCAGCTCAAAATACCCAACAGATCATTTTTTACAGCATGTTTAAATTGTCATTTTTTGGGGCTCAGAAAAACGCGCTGTTTTAGTGTGTGCCCTTTAAATGCAAATGAGCTGCTGCCGCCGACACAGGGGGCGGAGCTTCACGAGTCTCTCAGGACAAGTTCATCTCACGGAATGACGATAATATCAGAAAATCTCAGTAACGGTGTTCATTTCCAGTCGGACAATAATGCCTACAGAGTCAGAGTGCTGTATAGAGATAGTTTAGTAGTTTAATTACGGTTATTATAACGTATTTGTCATCTGATTGTATGTATCCATTATTTATTAATAGCCTACAAGTCTGCTGTTTCGCATCAAACATATACTGATGAGTTTAATCAAGTTTATTGTACATCACACAAAAGATGAATCGTCAGTTTTACTTCAGAAAATCACCGTACACTCTTAGAAGAAATGGTTCTATTTAGAACCAGAAATGGTTCCATCCCCGCTTCATATATGGAACTCCAAAATGGTTCTATATAGAATCATTTTTTTGGTAAAAGGTTCTATTGGTCTAGTATGGAACCCCAGGGTTCTATATAGAACCCTTTTTTAAGAGTGTATAGAACCTTTTAGGGGTTCCAAATACGTATAGCGCTGATAGAACCTTTTAAGGTTCTATATAGAACCTTTTCTTCTAAGAGTGTAAGAGCTGAGTAAACACAGTAAGTTATGGTGAGGGAGCGTTCCTGTGGGCGGACGTTAGTCAAGAAACTGATGTAGTCCAAACGGGCCGTTAGATGGGCTACTTCTGTTAAATAAAATATCTCGCTTGGCATTGAACATTGAGCATTTTACAGATATTATTTATACTCTAACAACAACATTACACACTAACTAAAGTTTGAAACATGGGATCACGAAGAACGGGACCTTTAAAAATAAAACAGACACAATGAGGTCTTTGGATCTAAGCTGTCCCTGAGCATCAGTTTGGTTAAAAATTACCAGGCTTTACCATGGGGAGATCAACTGTACTGAGGCTGAGGTGATGCCTTTTTTATATTTGGTCTCTTTTGCTATGACCCCATTCTATCTATCCATCTAGCTCTTTTCCATCTCACATTCCATGGCTCTTTAACATGGATTCCCCATGGAAGCTGATCTTTGAGCTGTCATTGAATATTTTTAACCTGTTTGTGGCAGGGGCGGATGGAAACCCAGCTATCATTTGAATGCATGGGCGGTTGAATCATCTCTCTATTTATTTTCTTCTACTATATAGGGAAATTAGATGTGTGGCAACATGTGTCTAATGTTTCAATCAGAGAGTCACGATTAGTCTTGCACATGTACCTTTTTGTCTGTAATGTCTAATGAAGGTTAGTGCACATTGTGTGAAAATAGATGTGGTCTTATCCAGCAGGACATTCGCCTCCCTTTTACCGAATGTACTTTAACATTTGCACACCTAAAAAAATTGTAGAATTATGATGGCTAATGTTTGCCAATACATCAATTCATGAACCATTCATAGATTCTGTTCTGTATGAGCCTTCAATTCTTTAAACTCTTGGGTCTTGAACTGACTTTTTAAATTTTATTATATTGTTGTCTGAGGTCAACTTATGACGTTCGCTTGGTTTTTGCATTCAAAAACATCAAAATGAATAAGTAATAGGCTATTTTGTACCCTAGTTTTGAGCCTAGCTGAAAAACACATGGTTTTTATGGGTGTCTCGTAATGAAGACTTGGAAGTAAATGCCCACTGCTGTGAGTGGATAACAGTTTTGCATATTATAATGAGTTTCGACTCACCTCGTCGGTGTACGTGGGGGAAATTTGTTTTGAAAACGTCCAATGTTGTAAAATAGCAACCGGAATGATTCGCCTCAGAGTCCGTGTGTTGCACCATTCCTGTCAGATCCGTTCTTTACTCTAAATCCAGTCTTGTTTACAAAACAATCCTCAGTGAAATGATGCGAACAGACGGACGATGTTTTACCTCATAAGCTGAACGTCATTAAAAATAAAGTTTATCCATGCAGTCCTATTGGAAGCTTATGCAGTGACTGTCTTTTTCCACAACCAGGCGCTGCACAATATTCTGTATCTCTCGGTATCTCGATCCGGTTTGTCATCACGAGGTAGGCATCTATGTTATTTAGCTATCCGTGTAATGCGTGAATCGGTGGGCGGGGCTAAACCGGCCGTGTTGAAGTAGGCGTTGATCTTCTTCTGCGGGGGGGTGGTGTTTTATCCTCTTAGACGTCATAGTTCCCCACTTTGAAAAACGAGTCGTTTGCTGAGCCTGGTGTCAAAAAAAGCTTTTATTGGACTAACAAGGACGTTTTCAGTTCTGAAACTCACAGGATATTCGTATAATATGATGACCTCTTAGAAAAATGAAAACATACGAGACAAGAGCACATCACCAGTGAATGAACATTCAGCCTGTACACACACACACCAAGAGACAAAACATGGAGCATGAATGACATGGAACAAAAACCAAATTAGACAGTAATGCCTGGATCCGAACACCGTGCTTTGCACATTAAACAAAGCACGCAGAAGAGATTGCCTGAGCACATTTGTCAGGTCAAGACGATACATGAGTGTCAAGGCTCTGTCACAAAACCAAGAATGTACCAGAACCCTGACAAGCATTACATTTAATCTGCCATGATCACGTGAAAGTCTTGCACTTGATGTTCCAAGAATGTTTTTTACGTTTAATGGAAAGACAATTAATCATAAGAAAACCTTGAATCGAAATCATCAAAAGGCCCTTATTTACGTCTTGGCATTTGTAACACAATACTTATCTGATCGCATGTGGATGTGTTTAACATTCCCTCTTCTCATCTCCTGTTCCCTTGATTTTATTTATCTTTTCAAGGTTTTCCCCCACCAATGCAGTTCTTTAAATGCGCTTGATGCCTCTCGAAAGTGCAGCCAGGGGCCGCCTAAAAATCCTCTAAAAGCAGCCAAGATCTCCCGGAGGAAACACTTCACCCTCTGAAAATAGATAAAGGGGTCAAAGGGCACAGGAACATTCTAAAATGATGTCAGAGGGGTCATTCTCGAAGGTAAAGTGTGATGGAGCTCTTCCTCTTCTTAAAAGCTCCCTTCGTTCATTTTATCATGAATGATTGTGAACAAAAGAGCAGTAAATACAGGTCATACACTCAGAAAAAAGGTACAAAAGCTGTTACTGGGGCTGTACCTTTTCAAAAGGTAAACTTTTGTCCATTTCAGGTGCTAATATGTACATTTTAGGTGCTAATATGTACATTTTAGGTACTAATATGTACATTTTAAGTGTTAATGTGTGCATTTTAGGTGCTAATGTGTGCATTTTTAGTGTTAATATGTACATTTCAGGAGCTAATATGTCCATCTTAGGTGCTAATATGTGCATTTTAGGTGCTAATATGTTCATTTTTAGTGTTAATATGTACATTTTTGGAGCTAATATGTCCATTTTAGGTGCTAATATGTACATTTTAGGTGTTAATATGTGCATTTTAGGTGCTAATGTGTGCATTTTAGGTGCTAATATGTACATTTTTAGTGTTAATATGTACATTTCAGGAGCTAATATGTACATTTTAGGTGTTAATATGTACATTTTAGTTGCTAATATGTACATTTTAGGTGCTAATTATGTACATTTTTAGTGTTAATATGTACATTTTAGGTGCTAATATGTACCACTAAGGTACCAATATGCAGCCTTTGGGTACAAAACCTTTTGAAAAGGTACAGCCCCAGTGACAGCTTTTGTACCTTTTTTCTGAGAGTGTATCACTCTTCAAAACAGAAGTCGGGTTCTCTCATCAAGGCCTCATAGTCATTTGGAAGTAAAATTACTGTGGATTTGAGATAAGGCTGTAGAATAAGGGTAGCTAACCCCTGTTTATTGAGGGCTATACCTTCACGCAGATTTCATTTTCAGCCCTGTTTCAACACATCTGCTAAATATTTTCAAGAAATCCTTGATTTGGATTGATAGCTACTTACAAAAGGCCAATCTCATGATCATTCTTCCTTTTCTTTTACACCTGCTCAGCTCTAAAACATAAGCCACTTTCACACAGCGGCTTGATCGTGGGAAATTACCGGGAAATTGCCAGAACACCTTCTGTGTGAACGCAAACACGACCAGGGATTGATACCGGCATCGATGCCGGCTTGGGGATCTAGTAACATTGCCGGAATCAGTCCGCTCTTAGAAGAAAGTTTGTGTTCGTCAGAAACAAAGAAAGGACAAACAAATGTCTGCAAACTGGAACGAAGCAGAGACCAGAAGCTCCTCACTATCTATCCGTGCTGAAGCTGAGATTGTTCACCAGCTTTGTGGAACGCAACCTCAATGCGTACGTTACACGTCTCATCCTGACGTCATGTGTCTTTCCGGGATCTTTCCGGGTTGTGCGTGAAATCACTCACAGATCCCGACAAATCACTGGCAGTGTGAATGAACCATAATTAAACATTCCCGGGACAAATCCGTTATCCGTTTTCTTCCAGAATCTCTGTGTGAAAGCGACTCTAGTGAGCTGCATTAATTCCAGGCAGTGGACTGAACTGAACCATACTTTTGTTTTATCGCAGCCATGCTGAAACCACCTCCGCTGGCCACCATGCTTGTTCCCAGGGTTCAATCTTGTTTGTTTTGATGAACTTGTCATTCTTAGAGACAACCTGTTTAAATATTTTAAGACCGGCGCACCACCTCTATGTTGCCTTGGAGTTTTTCTAAGGTATCTCGATTTCAGAGCTGAGAATGGTGCGCTTCATGGCCTTCTTTCCTTTGTTTCCAGATGCCGACACCCAGTCCTCACGTTTTTCAAATAACATCAGTGTTAACTTTCAGTACAAGGTCTGTGTCAATATTCTGGCAGTTGTACAGCACCGCCCCGGCTCCTCGCTGCTTATGTCAACTCCTCTGTTAGACCTCACCCAGAAAATACTAGCAGCCCAGTTCCTTTGGAAAGCTCTCAGGTCACTAACATGTAGAAGAAACCCATTAATCTTGAAGATGTTTCTGAAAAGCATTAAATGTGCTTAATCTGATCTGGCAAGTCATTTTGATTGATCGAGGGCCAGCTGGCATGGGCGCCTAATATTTTGGCCCTTGATGCAAAGGAAGTCTTGGGAGAAACATCAGAACGGAGAAGGTTAAGAGGTCTTCCAGCGTTCACTTAATCATTAGACTACAACCAGAGTCACACTAACACCCTATAAATGAATATGAAATAGTTCAGGCAGCAGGCCATCTGAGTGTTGACAAGTTTTGCCTTTCTACAATGCAAGGTACCTTTCAACAACACTGCAATATTGGATTTGTAAATCATTTCTTTTCTACGTTTTTGGTTGGTGTGACAGGCCAGGCAGATGACATAAGCTAAAGACACTCAAGATGCCTTTGGGCCCGTAAGGCGCACAGAGCGAAACTTAAAGTCGGCATGAAATCAAATTTGACAAATCTTCTTTTTATATCTAATATTGTAGTGTTTATTATAAACGATTTATCCGTGCACTTCATTATTTTTTTAAAATTCATGTCAAGGGTTAGTTCACCCAAAAATGAAAATTCTGTCAGTATTTACTCACCCTCATGTTGTTCCAACCCCGTAAGACCTTCGTTCATCTTCGCAACACAAATTAAGATATTTAAGATATTAAGATCGCTCCATAGGCTTCTTGAGGGAATGACTCTTGCTGTCCTCAAAGTCATTAAAGACATCGTTAAAATAGTCCAAGTGACTACAGTGGCTCAATTTTAACTTTATCAAACGACGAGAACACTTTTTGTGCGCAAAAACAACAAAAATAACGACTTTATCTCAACTATTCACTTCCTTCTCCATGAGCCTGTAGTCAGTTAACGTAGTGTGATTGCGTAAAGCTACGTCACACGTAGGCTCACCATTGGCCGACGCTGGTCATGTGTGTGATGCGTGTGAGGTACAATAACAGAAGCTTACGCTATTAAACTAGTAACCTGACTCGCGCAGAGGGAGAAATAAACCAATAGTTGAAATAAAGTCGTTATTTCTTGTCATTTGATAAAGTTAAGATTGAGCCACTGTAGTCACTTGGACTATTTTAACGATGTCTTTAATGACTTTTCGAGTCATTCCCTCAAGAAGCCTATGGACTAGTATGCAGGAGCGATCTTAATATCTTAAATATCTTAATTTGTGTTCTGAAGATGAACGAAGGTCTTACGGGGTTGGAACAACATGAGGGTGAGTAAATACTGACAGAATTTTCATTTTTGGGTGAACTAACCCTTTAATGAAATACATTACCCTTCCCTCCCCCTTCGAAACGACCGGCCAGATCCGATGAAGAATTGCATTCAAATTGTTTGCAACGCCCAACCTCCAACGATCCAATCAATTCCCGAAGGATGAAATCAAACCCTTCCCTACATTTTTTTCTAATTTCAGAAGCCGTCGTCACGACAAGGGAAAAAAAGACAATCTCAACTTCTGTTTCACGCTGACTTTAAGTCTTTCTTAGTCTGGAGTGAGAACCTACAGTGAGTCAGTAAGCTGATCTCGAGAACCAGATCAATAGAATTCAGGAATGATTTATTGAGATTAACCAATTCATAAAATATACCTCACAAACTAGGGTGAACTGTCCCCGGCATCTTAAAGGGATAGTTCACTTTGAAATTAATTTTTGATATGTTTTATCTTACCTCAAGGGCATCCAAGATGTAGTTGTCTTTGTTTCCACAGGATTTTCAATTTTGATATTTTTCAGTCAAACCGTTGTTGTCTATCAGTCATACACTGGAGGCTAAGGGGCATGCACAGAGAAGTCCAAATTAAACATGATTTAATGACTCGTAAATGTAAGTACACATTGATGGCCTAAGACACGAAACGAGCGGTTTGTGTGAGAAAACGAACAGTATTTATATCGTTTTTACCTCGTGTAATCCAAGTGATCTGAATCAGTTGTTCAATGTCCAACTGAATCAGTTCAATGTTACGCCGGAAGTGATCGCTTGCGTGTGACGTCACTCAATATTTACACGGCGATTTCGGAAGTTTTACCTTTTACTAAACATATTTAGATATACCGAAATCGTCTTCCATTGTGATTTCCCGTATATCGAAATATGTTTAGTGAAAGGTAAAACTTCCGAAATCTCTGTATAAACAAAGAGTGACGTCGGCGCGCAAGCGATCACCTCCAGAACGAAGCGCCCGTGCCGTCAGATCATTTTGTCATGGCTATAGTATGATTACAACAGGTAAAACAATATAAATACTGTTCGTTTTCTCACACAAACCGCTCGTTTCGTGTCTTAGGCCATCAATGTGTACTTACATTTACGAGATATTAAGTTATGTTTAATTTTGACTTCTCTGTGCATGCCCCTTAGCGTCCAGTGAAAAATGTCAAAATTGAAAATACTGTGGAAACAAAGACACCTACATCTTGGATGCCCTTGAGGTAAGATAAAACATATCAAAAATTAATTTCAAAGTGAACTATCCCTTTAATGACTACCTTGTTTCCAGAGAGTTGTTCTTCTTGAGAACAAGGGACTGGCCATGAAGGTGGAACAGGGGGAGATGGTAACGAAAGAAGAGCTTAATTCGGATGGGGTGTGTCTCCCTGACTCCGGGAAAATTGGTCCGACCATCTCGTCCACCTCCCCCACCCTTTAATTCCTTCCAGACAGGCTGAATGTTGAAGCTGGAAGGCCTTCAAGGGCCTCTCCTGTCTGGAATGCGTAAACGCACTTTGGGGGGAAACAGTGAGACGGGTTATTGGGCGCTGGAGAGAAACAGGGCAATGTGATATGCCACCTCAGCCTCTGCTGAGCACCTGTGGGATTTAGTTTGGATGGAAAAAATTCCCCTGCTTTCATCCTTGAGGGCTGTCATCTCTCTGAACACTCGCTGTCCACCGCCTCTACTGTAGCCGATGTACCCCGGCCCCTGCCTCCAGCCCTGGTGCAGCATTTCATCCATTCGGCTCAATGGAGACCCACCCCAGAGTCAGCCTGTGCTGTGCCAGAGGTATTTCCGTGCAAGAGTATTTCCAAGTCAAACCTCTGGGGACGGAATAGTCCCTGCCAGCATGGAGCAGTCAAAACAACCCTCTACCCTGTGGGTCTAACTAAACCAACCGCTCTTACTGTTTACCAATAGAGCAACGGCCGGATTGTTTTTTTCAGGGTGTTTTATAACTTTTCTCATTAGCAAATGTACTGTAAAAAATGAATATGCTTTACCTAATCAAAAAAAATTGTGGCAACAGATTACAAGCAATATTATTAATTAAATGTAACAAATTAGAATAGAGTAATACGTAATCAAATTAATTGCTTAAAAGTTAATTTAAAATGAGTAAAACTTACAGCAACAACCAAAAAACATAAATTGAAGTCACCATTGTGGTGATCAGTGTTTGCTTGAAAATGACGGTTTTCTCCTTCAGTGATTCTGCTTGTTAACATCAGGTGTCTTCAATGTTGGCAATATAATTGAAGGCTAAATTATAAAAATTATTTAAAAAAAATATTTATTAAAAAAAATTATATATATTTTTTTAAATAAATTAATTATAAAAAAATGAATATGCTTTATCTAATTAATATAGTTGTGGCAACAGATTGCAAGCAATATTATTAATTAAATGTAACAAATTAGAATTGAGTAATAATTAATCAAATTAATTCCTTAAAAGTTAAGCATTTAAAATGAGCAAAACTTACAACAACAACCAAAAAAACATAAATTGAAGTCACCATTATGTTGATCGGTGTTTGTTTGAAAATGCCGGTTTTCTCCTTCAGTGATTCTGCTTGTGAACATCAGGTGTCTTCAATGTTGGCAATATAAAATAAAGAGTTCTCAATTAATCTTTGACGTCTGTCTGTTAGTGAGATATTTTTGGTGTAAAATTTACTAATTTTAAATGGTTAACTTTTAAGGAATAATTTGATTAATTAATACTCGATTCTAATTTGTTACATTTAATTAATAATATTGCTTGTAATCTGTTGCCACAGTTCTATTGATTAGATAAAGCATATTCATTTTTACAGTGTGTGATGATAAATATGTCAGTTGAGAATATGTCTGTAATAAGGTAAGGTGCTCGTATATAGGCGATGAATGGTAAAGTTGGTAAAATTCACCCGATGTTCACCATCAACACCTTTCAACTGTAAAAATGAATATGCTTTATCTAATCAATATAATTGTGGCAACAGCAATATTACTAATTAAATTTAACAAATTAGAATTGAGTAATAATTTGTCAAAAAGTTTACCATTTAAAATTAGTAAATTTTACACCAAAAATATCTCACTAACAGACAGACGTCAAAGATTAATTGAGAACTCTTTATTTTATATTGCCAACATTGAAGACACCTGATGTTAACAAGCAGAATCACTGAAGGAGAAAACCGGCATTTTCAAACAAACACCGATCACCATAATGGTGACTTCAATTCATGTTTTTTTGGGTTGTTGTTGTTTTACTCATTTTAAATGGTCAACTTTTAAGGATTTAATTTGATTAATTATTACTCAATTCTAATTTGTTAAATTTAATTAATAATATTGCCTCATTTTTTTTTTATTAGATAAAGCATATTCATTTTTACAGTGTATTGTATCTCCATTTCTTCTTGAATAACCTAACCAGTTGTAGAGTCCAAAGATTGTGATTATTATTCCAAAGGGGGAAAAATGAAGGGGGATGCAAAATTTTCCAATGAGAAAACAATTATATAATGCAATAAATGTGTTCTGCAGTAGATTCCTCACTGTATACGGTGTGTGTTTATATTTTAATAATGCATATCACTTACATGAGGGGAAGACTATGTTAGTGACTTTAATGTCTCAAAGTTATTAAGCATTTAAGACTGTTTTGAGACTGATTTGTCCAGTTCAACCTTTCTGTCAACTGTATGGTGTTGTACGTACAGTCTATTCACCACAACAGTTCCTATTTTTTCCCGTCTCTTTCTCTCTCACACACACACACACACACACACACACATAGACAGGCTTGTGGAAAACCATGTCTGCTGCAGTGCTTTGCATTCCTGTGGTTTGACTGGCTTTTCCTGCCTTGAACGCAAAGAGCGGCTGCACCGAAGAACATTCCTTGATGCTTTTTTCTCCATGTATTTTTATTAGCTCAGTTTGTCTTTGTCAAAACGCACAAAGTCCACGCAAACCCAGAGGCAGTGATTGTGTGTCCATGCTGGATGTTTTAGCTTTGCTCTGGCCATGAGAACAGCTCACATAGTCGCCATCCTCGTTGATGCTAGACTAGACTGATAAAGATGATAACAAGAGTTGCGAGTTGACGCAGACGCCCGAATGTTCTCATATCTGTCTCATATCCAGCAGTGAGAAGGAGGTATTTTAAAACTGTTCAAACAGAGAGAGGTCTTTTAAAACTACAGCCAAGGATGCAAATGCAAGACCACGTGTTTTTCTAGTTGGTACATAGTGCAATGACTGAAACCATTGAGAACTATGGTGGGATAATATATTTGTATCCCACCCTGAAGATCTTCCCTTAGCCTGGCGTGCCAAGAAACCATACGTTTATTGAAAAAGCAGCATGAGTTACATATGATCTCACTGTTAAAGCACAATCCTGGAGATAACCGAAGCGTTACTCTGTGAACAATAGTCTGTTCTGTTAAAAATAACTAGTAATTACAATCAATATGAAATTAAATCATTAAATGCATGTAAATCAGGTCATAATATTCTAAAGAAAAAAAAAGATTTTCCTCATAATCTTACATTTGCCTTAGAAAAAAACATTCGCTCCATTTTGTTGTTTGTAATTTCTTTTTCTGAAGGATTAAATCAAGTCATGGTTTACATTTCTTCATCCCATTTTCCTCAGAAATATTTCAGATTATGGAATGAAAACATGTAGGGATGCACCGATATGAAAATTTTGGCAAATACCGATAACCGATAATTCTTTATATTTGAAAGCCGATAAATTTAAATCCTGATTGCAGAAACAAAAGTCTCACAATTAAATCCATGTCCCAAGTGCACGATTATAATGATGTTCTCATTATAGTGTTGTTTAGACGATATGACAGATTTGCGCTGCACATTTTTTTTAAAGAGATTTCAATCATATTTCAAGAAAATCAAAAACATAAACAGTGCTCAACAAGTGTATCAGCTGAAAGGAATAATATATTTATCGGCTTTAATATATCGGCCACATTTTCTTACCAGGCCGATAACGATAACGTTAAAAATGAACATAAATCGGCCGATACCGATATGCTGGCCGATATATTGTGCATCCCTAAAAACAGGTTGATGATGGCATTTGGTCATGTTGAACAAATTGTAAAAGTATGAGTAACAAGCTAATGCTACTCATTGTTCATGTTTTGAGGGTTAGTAGATGTCCAGGGGACTCAATTATAGCACTTAAACCCTTAAAAAATACACACTTTTAAAAAATGCTGGGTTGTTTTAACCCAACTTTGGGTCAAATATGGACAAACCCAGCCATTGGGTTAAAGTTTTTATTGACATTTTTAACCTAACGTTTGGGTTGGTCCATATTTGACCCAAAGTTGGGCTTTGAGTGCTGAGAAAAGCGCTATATGAATGTAATGAATTATTATTATTATTATTATTATTATTAAAACAACCCAACATTTTTTAGAGTGTTGTTTGTACACATCTAATATAGCCTACTTGGTTATACTGATACTCGCACATGCACAAACTAACAACAGTTAATTGTTTTGTTTTTGTAAATGTTAGAGACATCTTGTCTGTATTAAACAACGGAATAATGATTAAGAGTTTGCAGAAATAAGCCAAAAGGGCAAAACAGCAGAAGACTCATTTCCAGGAAACAGACCCCAAGCTGAATGTTCAACCTTCCTGTTGTGTCTCTTATTCTAGCCTCATTACTACTGTAGGTCATTTCACAGGGTCAGCTAACAGCAGCAGATGCGTGTTACACTGGTTATTATATTGAATATGAACTCATAGCTTTCAGATTTGGTTTGATGGTTGACCAGGCACAACGCAAACGAACAGGAGGGTGACTGTGGACGGATGAGGATGAAGGAGTCATGAGACTGAGATGTTAATGAGCATTCAGAAGCTGAACATTCAGCGAGCACGTGCAACAATTTATTTGCATGAGAGAAGTACTTTTCACAAGTCTGAAAAACGTTACATTACATTACCATTCATTTTTAAGTCTCGTATGCTTACCAAAGCTCCAATTATTTGATCTAAAATACACTGGGTTGTTTTAACCCAACTTTGGGTCAAATGGACAAACCCAGTCATTGGGTTACATTTTTAAATTACATTTTTAACCCAACGTTTGGGTTTGTCCATATTTTACCCAAAGTTGGGTTAAAACAACCCAGCGTTTTTAGAGTGTATAGAGTAATATCGTGAAATTATGGGAAACATGCTGCATGTTGTAAAGAAGTTCATTTTGTCATTACTGTTGGTGGTGTAGATGCACTTGTAGAGTATACACTCTAAACAAATGCTGGGTAGTTTTAACCCAACTTTGGGTCAAATATGGACAAACCCAGCCATTGGGTTACATTTTTAAATTACATTTTTAACCCAACGTTTGGGTTTGTCCATATTTTACCCAAAGTTGGGTTAAAACAACCCAGCATTTTTTGAGTGTATAGAGTAATATCGTGAAATTATGGGAAACATGCTGCTTGTTGTAAAGAAGTTCATTTTGTCATTACTGTTGGTGGTGTAGATGCATATGTACAGTATACACTCTAAAAAAATGCTGGGTTGTTTTAACCCAATTTTGGGTCAAATATGGACAATTGGGTTATATTTTTAAATTACATTTTTAACCCAACGTTTGGGTTTGTCCATATTTTACCCAAAGTTGGGTTAAAACAACCCAGCGTTTTTAGAGTGTATAGAGTAATATCGTGAAATTATGGGAAACATGCTGCTTGTTGTGAAGAAGTTCATTTTGTCATCACTGTTGGTGGTGTAGATGTAGAGTATACACTCTAAACAAATGCTGGGTTGTTTTAACCCAATTTTGGGTCAAATGGACAAACCCAGTCATTGGGTTACATTTTTAAATTACATTTTTAACCCAACGTTTGGGTTTGTCCATATTTGACCCAAAGTTGGGTTAAAACAACCCAGCATTTTTTGAGTGTATAGAGTAATATCGTGAAATTATGGGAAACATGCTGCTTGTTGTAAAGAAGTTCACTTTGTCATTACTGTTGGTGGTGTAGATGCATATGTATACACTCTAAAAAAATGCTGGGTTGTTTTAACCCAATTTTGGGTCAAATATGGACAATTGGGTTACATTTTTAAATTACATTTTTAACCCAACGTTTGGGTTTGTCCATATTTGAACCAAAGTTGGGTTAAAACAACCCAGCGTTTTTAGAGTGTATAGAGTAATATCGTGAAATTATGGGAAACATGCTGGTTGTTGTAAAGAAGTTCATTTTGTCATCACTGTTGGTGGTGTAGATGCATATGTAGAGTATACACTCTAAACAAATGCTGGGTAGTTTTAACCCAACTTTGGGTCAAATATGGACAAACCCAGCCATTGGGTTACATTTTTAATTTACATTTTTAACCCAACGTTTGGGTTTGTCCATATTTTACCCAAAATTGGGTTAAATCAACCCAGCATTTTTAGAGTGTAGAGTAATATCGTGAAATTATGGGAAACATGCTGCTTGTTGTGAAGAAGTTCATTTTGTCATCACTGTTGGTGGTGTAGATGCATATGTATACACTCTAAAAAAAATGCTGGGTTGTTTTAACCCAATTTTGGGTCAAATATGGACAATTGGGTTACATTTTTAAATTACATTTTTAACCCAACGTTTGGGTTTGTCCATATTTGAACCAAAGTTGGGTTAAAACAACCCAGCATTTTTAGAGTGTAGAGTAATATCGTGAAATTATGGGAAACATGCTGCTTGTTGTGAAGAAGTTCATTTTGTCATCACTGTTGTTGGTTTAGAAGCATATGTACAGTATACACTCTAAACAAATGCTGGGTTGTTTTAACCCAATTTTGGGTAAAATATGGACAAACCCAGCCATTGGGTTACATTTTTAAATTACATTTTTAACCCAATGGCTGGGTTTGTCCATATTTTAGGCTAATCTGAGTGCATTTAACAGTCTGCAATTGAGAATGCTCTTCCACAGCCAGATTTTACGTAAATGCACCCCCTGGATCTCACAGCAGTGCCGTTATGTCATCAAAGTTTCCACAAACATAACTCGCATGTGCATTTGTCTCAGAGTGGAATGAACAGTCCTGTTTGACTCATCACAGCTCCACGTCAGCAATGCTAAGATGCATTAGTGTATTCTTTAATTTTAAGACCCTTAAAATGCGTATGAAACCCTTCCACCACTAATAAAAACGAGTCTTCCTCTATGTTCAGAAAATAGAGTTCAATATGATAATGACAGGGGAAATTAACAGTCAAACCACAGTCAGGCTGATATTAACGTTGGATATAGTTTTTTTTTTTTGCCTCTGAAAATACACAAGTTTGGGATGAGACATAATAAGACCACCCTGGAGCTTTGGTGGAGTTTCGTTCTGGGATGGAAGCACAAATCTTCAACTCAATATTTTATGGAGGAGTATATAATTTTGAAACAGCAGTGCTGGATATCTCTCCTTTACCTCCCACGTAAAGCGTACGATTGTGTGGGAGAGCTGAGCGCATGCCAAATGAACAGCAAGAAATCAGCTTAGTGTGCCATAAATCACCTCAATGTTTGTAATTAGCACATGGTAATGGTTTTCACAATGCCTGCAAACACAGAACGTTCCCGTATGGTTCCCATTTGGTTATTTATTTGGGAACCAAACAAGAAAGTTCCCCGTATTTTATTTTTAGGTTTAATTTATAACCTAAGGAGAACGTTCTGGGAATGTTCCCTGTAGGTATATACTTATCAAATATTTAAGTACTTCTTAGAAATATACAAACTTATAGCCACTGAGAGAAAAGTCCAAGTATTTTTCAATCGAGATATACTTAAAAGTATTATTAAGTAGGCTATTCAAACTTCATAGTATACTTGGCTCTTTTCATTCAGTACTATTTTTTTCATATACAGTCTAATAACACTTACATTGTTTGAAAATATTTATTCGAATATTGATCTAAAACAGATATGTTTCTAATTCTGTGTATCTGAATTTTCGTGTAGGCTAGTCTACTGGCAGTGTACTTGGGAATTTAATTGAATTTTAATTTACTCTTGACTGATTTTCCAGCTATCCATGTTTTCACTGATGCGGCAGGGGGCGCTATTAGACATCTTCTAGTACAGACTAGTATCCGGACCAAAACACAGAGAAGAAGAAGAAGCCGAAACAAGTGATCGAAGATTGCTGACCCAAATATAAAATAATGTGATCGTCAAACATTAAACAGCATGGAAATTAAAACTGTTACCAACTGTAATGTCGAACCCATGAAGAGGAAACGACTGTGAAGTTTTGGTGGTGTTGGACTCAATTCAACTCTATCTGTGTTTTGATGGTTCCGAATCTGATCAAGGCGAGTCTTTGACAAAAGGTAATTTTCTTAACTTTCTTATTTAAAATGTTGCCTTTCTTCTTTATGAAACTTACCAACAGTCAAGTGTTGATAATAAGGTTTGCATGATGAAGCTAATAAAATGTTTTTAAAATTAAAGTACAGTAAAGGTATTTTTCAAGTAAGAAAAAAATATATCTACATTTGAACATAGTAGTATACTGCAAGTGCAAAAATAATATATATAGTAAACTATAAGTATAAACTATACTTGCAGTATAAACTAGGCTACTAGTTTCCTGAGAGTTCATTTCAGTGTGTAGCCTACTTTCATAAACTAAAAAATGTACTACTTGTATTATAAGTTCAGTACAAATACATAACAAATGAGAAACCTAGTTGTTTACTAATGTTACACTAAAAGTGGGCCAATTTAGTCCCAAGTTATATTGAAAAGTACACTTACTACAAGTACTGTTATTTAGTATACTTACTACATAAAGTATACCTAAAAATATACTTTGCTTAAAGGAGTAGATCACTTTTGAAAAACCTTTCGCTGCTAATTAACTCACCCCCATGTCAAAATGAGTCAATTCGTTCGTGTCGGTTCGTTGAATGAGCCAAATGACTCGGAAAAAGATTCGTTCATTTTGACGAACAAGAGAGTCAAGAACTCGCGTCACAGAACAGAGCGAGGTGAGCATTTGAGCTTATAAAACTTAAACTTTGTTATCAATTTATTAAATGAGCGATCGTTTCACATGATAAGACCATTATTCATCGTCTGGTGTCGTTTAAAAGCCCTTTGAACAGTTTGCACTCCACTGAAACTGACTTTTGGACCACATTGAAGTCCTTTGAAATATAAAATATAGTCTTCGATAAAATTCAAAAGGTTTTGGCTTTTAGCATGCCCCATTTTTCTTGTTGAATTTCAATGTTTCATGGTGACTGTAACTTCATTCCTAGTTGCTGCTGAACTTAAGAACAGGGGTCTCATTTGCAGTTCAGAAAGGGTTGCATATTAGTAAATATGTTTAGACCACCTGTCCTGTAGGCTGAAGTGGTTTACAGGTGTTTTTACATGCATTCTCTGTGGATTTACATGCTTTCAGTGTTTCTTATGGCAGTTAGGATTATTGTCATCATGTGGCAGCTTTAAAAGGTCAAATGTCTGTGTAGATGCTTTAGAGAGGCACATCTGGGCTGCAGACTTGAGATCTTTCATTGGTAATATTGACATTGGTGGAATCTGGAAGCACAGGATGTTCCGGAATTAGTGGAACATTGAACATTTAAACACTCCATTTTCCTTTTCATGTTGGGGGCCCCCAGTAAAATCTCCACCTTTGTAACAAGCAGGACTTTCTCAAGTGCTCGAGGATGCATTGATTCCAAGCCAATAGCAAATCACACCCAAGATCATCACCTTTACTTGCAGATAATAGAATATTAATTAAATAAAAGGCCACTTAAGTATGCATTCACAACTTTGAAATGAAACTTTTTTTGTTCATTTTAAGTTATATTGTTTAAATGATCTAAAAGTACTTTTATAATGTAAATGTGGTGTGTTATTGAATATTTAATTGAAAATGAATCCTGAAACTCTCAAGTGATCCTCGTGTGCATTTCATTAGTTCGTCATACAAACAACTACATTGAGCTCTATTATACAGTGATGTGAATAAGTTTGGACACCCATGCTAAAGTTGCCTAAAAAGAGGAATAAAAAATCATCTTTTGGATATTGATCTTAATGCCTTAATTAGAAAAATGAGGAAAACTCCAACCTTTAAGGACACCAATTTTCTTTGTGAATGAATAATGTATCATAAATAAATAAATGTTTTTCCTTAAAATACAGGGTGCATAAGTAAAGTCAGGACACCCCTGTGTTAAATTCCCATAGAGTCAGGCAGATTTTTATTTTTAAAAGCCAGTTATTTCATGGATCCAGGATAATATGCATTATAAAACCATACCAATCTCTAGGTGTGGTGAATGGTGTGTGATGATGTGGGTCTATTTTAAATTCCAAAGGCCAAGGGAACTTTATCAGGATGCATATTATCCTGGATCCATGAAATAACTGGCTTTTAAAAATAAAAATCTGCCTGACTCTATGGGAATTTAACATAGGGGTGTCCTGACTTATGCACCCTGTATTTTAAGGAAAAAACATTTATTTATTTATGATACGTTATTCATTCACAAAGAAAATTGGTGTCCTTAAGGGTTGGAGTTTTCCTCATTTTTCTAATTAAGGCATTAAGATCAATATCCAAAAGATGATTTTTTATTCCTCTTTTTAGGCAACTTTAGCATGGGGGTCCAAACTTATTCACACCACTGTACATGATTTAACAAAGGCCCATTTCCTATAGCAAATCTCAGAGGCGAATTACAGCAGTCTTAATTCTCTTTATCCTCAGTGTATTTATTGCATCATGCATCCAATATAAGATCCCAGGCCAAAACATAGAAAACATTTTAATTTGAAAAAGAATCAGCCGTCTAAACTTTACTCATCACTAGACGATACAGCAGAACACCACAAAACCACAGGTATGGGACACAAAGTGCTTCTCAAAAACCATCCACGTTGAGACAGGAGGGAACGGGAAAGTGGAAAGAAAAAAACAAAACAAAAAAAAGAGATGATGATGCAGACAGGCCAAGTGTGTAAGGAATGTACCAGCAGCTTCAACAACATCCTGAGGGAAAAGAGAAAAAAACTATTTTTAGCAGAGTACGATTCACCTCATTAGAGACAAGGTGCTTTTGTCATCACAGTGGGCTACAAGAAATTGTATTACATAAATCCTTTATTACATAAAGTCCAACAACGTGGGTTGCTAAAGAAATATTTCATCTAAAAATGGAAGTCGTGTCAGCATTTTCTCATGTGTTTTCAAACCCATTTGATTATTACTGTGGAACACAAAAGTTGTAAAAGGTGAATATTTGAAGAATATATTGGCTATATTTTTCAATGCAATGCAAGTTAGAGTCACATTTTCTCAGTCTTCTGAAAGATCAGTGAATTACGACTTCTAGTCAAGTTTGCATTGCAAAAATAAGATAATCAATTTCCAAAAATGTGTTAAGCAAACTGAACTCAAACAGATTTTCCTTTAGTGAACAATGCATTGATTTCCACACATTTATATGGATTTTGTCTATTGGAAATGTTTGTCTACTATAATTTTTTCTCTTTTACTTTCTTACTTCTTTACGAGAAATAATTGACAGCCGTCTTTAGTGCACTTGTGTTCAGTCACAGATTGAATGGGCTCTTTGTGTGTGTTGGGAAATTACGTTGTTGTTGTTTTAGATGTTGAACGTACTCTCTCTAATATTAAATTAGCTTTGATGGAATTGCGCTTGACCATTTCAGACAGATTGACATTTCAGTTATTGATGCAATTCATTACAGCCAACCAAAACTATTTGAAAACCAGCGTCAGTATTGGATTTGTACAAGGCTCTCATTGACAATATCTTACATAAAAGTTTTTGGAGTTGGATAAAAGAAAAAAAGTTGGACTCCCTCCTGTTTAAAAGAATGTGCCCAATAAAATAGCAAATTGTTGGATTTCTTTAGATGGGTTTTGGGGGGGAAATGATTTATAATGTCACAAATCTGTTCCTTTTCTTTTCAATATGCATGCTAAAGTTTACAGCAACCAATGAATCTCCTGTAATGTGCATTTGGCTTATAGATCAAATAGACAAGAATAATGACTTCTATCTTCCGTCATTAACGTCATTATCCTCTTTAACTCGAACGCAAATAAATAAAGGTTCTAAAAGAGGGTTTTCATAGCTTCTGGTTCCTCAAAGAGCTTTCAGTGGACACTTCTGAATAGAGCCTGACCGCTAAACGATTTTGAAGGCCGATACCGATACAAATATTTGTTGGTTTTAAAATCCGATATTCCGATATATCGGCCGATATTATTAGTATTATTATTTCAGAAACGCACAACAAAATATTGACAGATTTCCCTAACATTAGTTATTTGTAGTTATTTATGAGTTTTAACTAAAATAATATGATAATGCATTTTAAAAAGAAACTTGTTAAAAAGAACATCAAAATATATTAAAGTTCTGATAAATAAAATAATAATTAGCCAGATTAATAATAATAATTGTTAATAATAATTGACAGATTTCCCTAACATTAGTTATTTGTAGTTATTTATGAGTTTTAACTAAAATAATATGATAATGCATTTTAAAAAGAAACTTGTTAAAAAGAACATCAAAATATATTAAAGTTCTGATAAATAAAATAATAATTAGCCAGATTAATAATAATAATTGTTAATAATAATTGACAGATTTCCCTAACATTAGTTATTTGTAGTTATTTATGAGTTTTAACTAAAATAATATGATAATGCATTTTAGAAAGAAACTTGTTAAAAAAATAAAATAAAATAATAATTAGCCCCTACATTGCCTTATAGTTATAAACTGCGTGATTCATTCGTTTTTATTTTATTTTTGAAATATTCATTTATCGGCCATTATAACAGCCGATACCGATATTTTAGAAAATGCCCAATATCGGCCGATATATCGGTCTAGCTCTACTTCTGAATTTTTTTTTCTTAGTTATTTTAACAATATGAAGAACTTTTTTCCACTATAAATTGAAAGATGGATGCATAGATGTCAATAAAGAACCTTTATCTTTAAGAGTTAAATGACATGCCCATGCTCAGGCTCACAATTAGGAGTGAAAGCAGTGAACATGCATTGGACTTATTTACCTCACTTCTGAAATCCACCATTATGTCTCTTTTAAGTCTCTCTTTTGGGTTGAAGGCCAATTTATACTTCTGCGTAGGGTGCGCGCAGTAAATACGGCGTAGCATACGCACAGACGCGTACCCTTCGCCGTAGCCTGACGCGCACCTCCTCAAAAATGTTACTACACGTCTTGACGACGCGGACCGCAAGATCTGTGATTGGTCGGCTTGGTAGCATCGCATTTCCTCCTACGCATTTCCGCACGACGTCTTCTCTCGTTTCTGCCTTTTAGTTTTAGTAATTTCACTAAAATTAACTGATTTTCCACCCCAATAAGCTCCAATTCCAACATGATCCGCTCTCTTTCAGTCGCCATTGCTTGTAGTAGCCTAAACACAGCGGAACATTAAAACCCTCCGCCGCCAACTAGTGTTTCGGAGCAGTACTGCAGAGCAACCAAGACCTGAACGCAGAAGGATAAATGCTCACGACGGCACATGTGCGTAGCCTACGGCGTTCCAGAAGTAAAAATTGGCCTTTACTCTGAATAAAAATGTCTCTACTTTATTTTTTAATAGTTTTGTACTTGCTCCACCCTCATTTACATATAAGGCGTCCATTTACTACCACAGTTCTAAATCCCTAAAAAAATGCCGGTGTCCCCATAAGTAAAGGCCTCTTAACTTGCTTAACCAGCAAGACTTCCTTGGTCAGTCAGCTTCAGCAATCCACCTTTTGCTCTCCTGAAATCCCTCACCGTTAGCAAGAGGAGATATGGCCATGTAGAGATCAGATGGAGATTAAAGCAAAGCAAAGGCAGGTGTGAGGTATGACATACTCATCATGAGAACAGGTGCTTACATCTGCATTAAATCAAAAGGAGAGATTAACTAAAACAAGAGCCGCCTAATGGAAGTACCTTTGACATAAGCATGAAAATAAACTCAAAGCTCTGCCCTGTCTGGGCCTCTCTGAAGTGGGAGGTAATGAACTGAGTACAGGATAAGTGCACTGATGCTGAATCAGAGATCTTTACATAGATGGCATTTACCCTGCTGTCCCAAAATAAACTCATGGACGTGAACACCTCTGATCGAAGAAAGAAATACACTCCTTTCTTTTTAATTTATTTCCAATGTTGGTTCAGTAAGTAGCACTGTTGCCTCACAACAAAAGGGTGTGTGTGGAGTTTGCATAAATGTGTGTTTTCGTGGTAAATGTCAGTGATGTTTTTCTGAGTCACGTCCTGGGCCTTCCCGGTCAGAAGTGACCGGAGGCCTAAAAATGAAACTTCTTCCATCCCAGTAAAACCAATGCAATTTATTTTTGTTCTATAATATTTATTCTTTATAATTTAGTATTTTGAGACAATTTGATTGAATTTATGAATATTTATGCAATATTTATGGTCTATTTTTTCAATAGAAATTTATGTATATTTATATATATATAATTTATTTATTTTTTTATTTTATTCTTAATGCAGTATTTTTGTTTAATATAGAGTCTAGGCCTGCAGAAAAAAAATATATTTTTTAAAGAAAATTAGCACCATCTGGTTACAATATAGAGAAAAGGCGTAGAATCATGGTGTAACCACTAGATGGCATGTACAGCTCTCTATGGAGAGGCATGTGAATTCCCCAGCTGTTTACACTTTTTTTTTTTTTGGTGGATTTGAATATATAGTTGAAACAATCTCAAAAACTATTTCTTATTTTAAAAAATTGTAAAATTTTTACTTTTGTAAATTGTGAATTTTTGTGTTTTTGTCAATTTCCCATTCATTTCCTATGGGGGTCATTTTTGACCAAAGACCAAAATCGTGACTAATTTTTTTTTCACTTACACGCTCGGATCATGAACTCAATTTTTTTGTGTTCACATCCCTAATACCAGAAATGTCACCAAGTTTCGTAACATTCAGATGAAGCTGTGATTTTAAAATTCAAAACAGATTTTTTGTAGTCTGAATTTATTGGTGTGTATGTGTATAAAAGTGTGTTTGTATGTGTGTGTGTGTAAATTTTTTGCACCCTTGATGTTGTAGAGTGTCACCCCTTTACTGCGGTATACTTATTTTAAGAATCGTGGCAGATTTGTAGATTGTACAAAAAAAATTCAGAGAATCTTTGTTGTTTTTTTGTAAATTTCCCATTCATTTCCTATGGGTCGGTCATTTCTGACCGAAGACCACGAGTGTGACTATTTTTTTTAAGACCACTTATCATGCTCAGATCATGACCTCATTTTTTTTTTTTTTTTTTTTGTATTCACAAACCAAATGCCAAAAAAGTCACCAAGTATCATAACCTTCCTATGAAGTTGTGATTCAAAACAGAAAATTATTCGGTCAGAAGTAACCGAGGACCATCAGAGGGTTAAATGGATCATAGAAACTACAGGCACCAATTATATATACATACAGTATCTACTGATGTCTACTTAGGTTTACAATAGTTTTGGCAAACAGTAGGTTTCCACCATGTCTTATAAATAGGATAATGACGTACTGTATATAAGATGGATGAATTGAATCATCCCTGTAGCAAAGGGTGGTAAAGTGGCTATTAGCATAATATAAAGTGCATCTATAAAGACTTTTTATATAAAAATTTGAAGACCTTGTTTGAAATTTACATTAGCCCTTGTCTTTTTAGCACTATATCAGTTTAAAAATAAAGAAGTTTTATACTGGGGTTCCTCAAGGCTTACCTTTAGATCCTTTACATCTCTAAATTTGGCTAGAGCTGAACATCTCACTCGCAATGAGCTTCAATTCATCAGTACATCATTATCCTCCTATTTATAGGACATGGTGGAAACCTACTGTTTGCCAAAAGTATTGTAAACCTAAGTAGACATCAGTAGATACCATGTGTATATATAAGATCATGATGCTTTTGAGAAAAACATCACTGGACATTGCTCTGAGAAAAATGATGATTTGCTCTGAGAAATTTTTTTTTTGTATTTTTATTGTATTTATTTATGTCTTCGGTCAGTCATTTAGAAATCATGTCATAAATCATGTAACACAAAAAAGAGAGAGAAAAAAAATAAAATTAAAAATAACTTGCACACAACAGGTTTGACCACTACACTTTTGGCCTTTTTTGTTTGTTTTGTTCATTAATGAGCATGCAAACAAAAGGGTAAGATCAGAGACTGATGTTGGGTGGTTTTCATAAGGAGAGAATCTCACTATTTGTAATCATGTCTTAACAGAACAGAATAAGAAGTAATATTTGACATGATGATACAAGCTTCTCCTAATTATGGAATTATCAATGTTATCAAATGGAGGAGCATCTAACATCTGGGCAACATGAAATGCTGTGTGTGTCCCATCCTGCTGTAGTCTGAAAGCGGACAGAGCATCATAGACTGAGAGTCCAGTTAGCAGCAACTCCACACTCACACAGCTTGAGGATATTTATGGCACTCCTTAGTTACGGTTCTGTTTTGAACTTATCATGACCATAGCGGAGTATCCCGTTGTCAAAGCACAATCCCCATCCCACCACGCCGTATGGGAGGAAAGAGACCTGATGTTGCATTCCTGCACCTCGAGTCTCCAGCCCCGGGAAATAAAATTCCTGTGAAAACAAGTGACCTCGTAGCAAAGAACAGCATAATAAGGCCTCTGTTTGCTGCAGATATCCGCACGTTTTAGTGGGCCAAACGTTCACTGTTATGCAAGTGTTTTGGTTTTTGGTGGGATGAATTTGTTTTGCTAGCATGCAATTTGAATAATTCCAAGTAAAAAGTGCATTCAGTAGTTTTGGAGCTAAATTAAAAGGTTTTATACTTTAATCGCTGGTAATAAAGGACAACACTTAAGCTGTTTGGGGTCAGATTGACCCAGACTTTTAAAGAGTGATTGCATAAGGAAATATAATTTTTTTTATGGGAAACTATATATTATTTTTTTAATTTACTTCTCAACTAATCATTTATGCTGTGTGGTGTTTTTGTGTGGATTTTTTTTAAAGTTTTCTACCTGTTTACTGCACAATTATATAACTAGGCCATAAATTGGCTCATGAAAAATGTTTTTTTTTAAAGAAAAAATCGCTGTTAAAAAAGGACAACACTTAAGCTGTTTGGGGTCAGAGTGACCCCAGACTTTTAAAGAGTGATTGCATAAGGAAATATAATTTTTTTTTAATGGAAAACTATATATCATTTTTTAAATTTTCTTCTCAACGAATCATTTATGCTGTGTTTTTATGGATTTTTTAAAAAGTTTTCTACCCATTTACTGCACAATTACATAACTAGGCCATAAATTGACTCATGAAAAATGATTTTTTTTTTAAAGAAAAATCACTAAAATGATCATAAATTAATCTTAATAGTTTTTGGATATTGCTCTATGTGTTAGGGATAGAATACTACCATCTGGTGATTAGTCGAAAAACAGTTTTTCTTATAGTTAAGGAATTAAAGTGCAATGACCTCATCTATCCAATAGGGGTCCATAGAGACTCATTCATTTTCACTTCATTTTTCTTGATGCTTCAAATTCTCCTCACAACTTGATATATGTGATATATATATATATATTGGGAATTGCACAAAATAATTTTGTCAAAGTTAGAGTTTGTTGTTGTTGTCTGATATATTTTGAATGATTTGTTTTTGCAAATTATTATACATACATTTGCATAAACATTACAAGTCAGCACTATGACATGACTGTAATCACACACTATTCATTTTAGAAAATGTTCATCAACAAATGTTTGTAAATATTTATCAACAATTATTACATTTTTTAGAACAAGAGATTTAGAACACAATATAAAAGGGCTGTGCAAAATTTAATTGCGATTAATCGCATCCAAAATAAAAGTCTGTGTTTACATAATATATTTGTGTGTGCTGTATATAATTATTTTGTATATATAAATACACACACATGCATGTATATATTTAAAATGTGTAATTTATATATAAAATATTTATATTTATATAATATAGATTATGTATTTATATATATATATATACAGAATTTAAGCGCAAATAATTCTTAAATATATACATGCATGCATAGGTATTTATTTATACAAAATAATTATATACAGCACACACAAATATATTATGTAAACACAGACTTTTATTTTGGATGCGATTAATCGCAATTAACTTTTGCACAGCCCTAAAATAAATTTAATAAACCAACTAAATAAACCAATATAATACAAAACAACAGCACTAATAAACTGTAATGAACAGGATGCATACATATCCATATATGTGTGTGTGTGTTTGCACAGAAGAAATTAAGGTTTACAATAACAAACAAGAGACAATATCACCAGATTTGGGAGTAGACATCTTTTCATTCAGAAATGTGAAAGTCTACGGTAGTTTGAAGTCCACTTGAGGAGCACATTTTGTCTATTTTCTGACTGACATGCTTCAGGAAATAGCTGCAATGCGGGAAACATAAACAATGTTTCTTTCTCTGCACCTGACGGATTTCATGAGCTTGTTTTGTACTATTGCCACTAAACACACTGCCTCTGTGTAATTTTGTCCCAACAAACATTAAATTGTGGGCCCTGCAGGCCTGTGTAACATGACATCATGTGGTGGGAAATATATATATTAGTTTCGCACATCACTTGTATCACGTCTAAACATTGTTGCATTGCGACAGTATCTGATTAAACATTCTAATATCATCCGCCGAAACATCTTTAACCATCCTGTAGATTAATTTTCCAATAAACGGCAGTTAAAGCATGTGCGGGAACCAGACGTTTTCCCATGTGCGCGCTCTGGAATCTGTGGTATGATTAATTGAAAGGCTGGTCGACAGCATCTTTTGCTTTTTCAAACATTATGGAAAACCATCTGGAATTGAAATATTTTCACCCCTCTGGGTCGCGTGGCATGGCTTGACTCCGGTGGGCTACACCCCGTTCTGGTGGTATTTAAAGAGGGGCTCTCTGCTCTCCACTTCACAACAGTCCTGCAGTCTAACCGTGATCACACACACACACACACCAGAGAATCAAAACAAACCCGTGGAGTGTGCTTTGAGGAAATGGCTGGAACAGGATTCACCGGATCATGCGTCGCTCTCTGCTTGCTTATACATATGGTGAGTGAACACATCAATAATATATTCAAAGAAAAATGACCTGTATTGCTTTAATTAAAGGAGAAAAACTTTTGCTGATAATTTACTCACCCCCATGTCATCCAAGATGTCCACGTCTTTCTTTTTTCAGTCGAAAAGAAATTCTGTTTTTTGAGGATTTTTCTCCATATAATGGACTTCAATGGGAACCAAACGGTTCAATGTCCACATGAGAGTTTCAGTGCAGATTCAAAGGGCTTTAAACGATTCTAGGCGATAAATAAGGGTCTTATCTAGGACTCTTTGAGTCATGACTCGAAAAAAGATGAAAGAAAGAGTTCGAACAGGAGAGACACATCACAGTGCATTTGAGCTTATAAAACTTAAACTTTGTTATTTATGTTTTAAATGAGCGATCGTTTCGCTTAATAAGACCCTTATTTATCGTCTGGAATCGTTTAAAGCTCTTTGAACAGTTTGCACTGAAACTGTCATTTTGACCTTGAACCGTTTGGTCCCCATTGAATTGCATTATATGGAGAAAATTCTGGAATGTTTTCATCAAAAACCTTAATTTCTTTTCGACTGAAGAAAGAAAGACGTGGACATCTTGGATGACATGGGGGTGAGTAAATTATCAGCAAACGTTTTTTTATGTGGAATTGACATGAATTAGCTCGTTTGTTATGTATTATTTTACTATCATTTCAAATTACACAACAAGACACATTAATTCAATGTACAAGTGTATGTTTGTGCCACTATCTGCATAGTGAGGTGGTTAGCTGGGGGTGTGTTTAACATCTTAACTATAGTTTTGGGTTATTGGTCTAATTAGGTCTCATAACATGGGGGATAACTGGTTTGTGTTCACTCAATGCAAACTGGATATTCTGCATACTTTTAATGTATAATGCTGCATTTAAAAAAATATGTATTATTTTCACTTTTTAAACCTGTCATATTTTTCTACACCTTCTATGATTGTAAACATACGGAGGCGTATTGCATTCACTTGAAGAAAAAAAATCTACTCTGTTTTTCTGAATTAACGAGTTAATTTTTCATGAGAAAAAAAATCTGTTTTTCTGAATTAATGAGTTATTTTTTATGAGAAAAAAAGTTTTTGCTCTGTTTTTCTGAATTAATGAGTTAATTTTTCATGAGAAAAAAGTTTTTGCTCTGTTTTTCTGAATTAACAAGTTAATTTTTAATGTGAAAAAAATGTTGCTCTGTTTTTCTGAATTAACAAGTTAATTTTTAATGTGAAAAAAATGTTGCTCTGTTTTTCTGAATTAATGAGTTATTTTTTTATGAGAAAAAAAGTTTTTGCTCTGTTTTTTTCTGAATTAATGAGTTAATTTTTCATGAGAAAAAAGTTTTTTGCTCTGTTTTTCTGAATTAATGAGTTAATTTTTCATGAGAAAAAAGTTTTTGCTCTGTTTTCTGAATTAATGAGTTAATTTTTCATGGAATTTATTTTTTTTGTTTGCTCTGTTTTTCTGAATTAATGAGTTAATTCAGAAAAACAGCAAAAATAAATTTTCTCCTGAAAAATTAACTCATTAATTCAGAAAAACGGAGCAAAAACTTTTTTTTTCTCCTGAAAAATTAACTCATTAATTCAGAAAAACAGAGTAGATTTTTTTTCTTCAAGTGAATGCAATAGTAGTAACATGCTTCATGTGTAATTCCAAAATATCGTTTCTCATTTCATCCCACAAAATCTGTAATGCATTCTATCCCCCCCATGTGGCCATCAAGAGGAGTTGCACATGGACTGTGTGATCTATTAATTTGTCCCATGCAGATTTTAGAATAAATCTTTTGCTCTGTGCATGCTATGGTATGATAAAACTCTTTTATGATGGATTTCTAAATCTGATGCAAGTGTGTCATCTCTCTATGCAGGTGATGTGCCAGGAATGCTCTCAGCCCTGTGACTGCCCAGCTGAGGGCCCTTTATGTCCGGTGGGCACCAGTCTAGTGCTGGACGGCTGCGGCTGCTGTAAAGTCTGTGCCCGGCAGGCAGGAGAGCCCTGCTCTTTCCTGGAGCCATGCGACCATCATAAAGACCTGTATTGTGACTACGGTGTGCTCAGTGACACTGAGACGGGCATCTGTATGGGTGAGTATATGATGTGTTTTGGAATGTAATTTAGGGGTTACTCGTTTGCAGTACACTTTTTGTCCACAAGAGGGAGCCTGTCATTGTTATGGAGTTGTCTCATGTCTGTTGTGTGTGTCGCAGCTCAAGAGGGTCAAACGTGCGACCTGGGCGGTGTGATTTACCGCAGCGGGGAGACGTTTCAGCCCAGCTGCAAACATCAGTGCGTCTGCATGAACGGGGAGATTGGCTGCGTACCAACCTGTGCAAGCAACATACGGCTGCCCTCTCCAGACTGCCCCTACCCACGACGTGTCCAAATCCCCGGCAAGTGCTGCGAGGAGTGGGTGTGCGACCAGATCCCACAAGAAGACACCTTCCAGTCAGCAATGGCTGGTAGGTCAATCGGCAAGTCAAATTTTCTTTTATTTTGCTTCACCGTGTTGAAACAGCTGCTTCTTTATCCAATCTCCCGCAAGCCCTGTCATTGGGTCTGGGGGACAGCAATGAATAACATATAATGAAATATGGTCCTTATTTAACCCCTTAGCTGTCACCCCCCCTTTTGAGAATGGGGGTTAAAATGCACTATTCAAACTTAAATGTTGGTAATTTAAGAATGCTTTGGAATATACCCAAGTTTGGTCTTGTTTTAAAGAAAACACTCCGCAGAATATTGCTGAAGTGAAAACACTTCAAAAAATGAAAGTATGAAAAAGTTATGGAAGTTTAAATATACTGTACTATATATATTTTATTTTATATAAAATATATATTTTACAAAATATTTTTTGCTCTAAAATTTCTATAAAATCAAAGCCATAAATCTTGTCAAGTTATGTTATCACAAAAATTGAAGTTCCCGTGAGATTTTGTTTAGGCGTAGTACCAAAAATAGCCACCGGGTGCCATTGAATTCCATTGAATTTAGTTGTATACATTCTGCCTTAACAAATTAATACATTCTGTCCAAATATCAATTCTGTCACAAAATTTGGAACCTTGAGACTCTGACCTTTCTAACGATATCAATTTTGTCAAGATTAGAAAAGGTTTTGATCATAAATTATGAAATATAATGACGCCAAAAAGGGGAGGAGCCTGATAAAACAAGTACCGTTTCTATGGTAATGCAGTGATCAATTATAAAACAGTTTTCACACGATGAATTCTGAGTTTATAAGCTTTCAAATGATACCTAATTTATGATAACTACTAAAATATGTGATATAATAAAAAAGGCGATAAAAAAAATATATTTTAGAGGATAATACATATAAATATTATCATTTTTAGAGGATAATATTATTCTATAATTTTTTATTTTTTATTGAAAAATACTAGATTATATGTTTTATTATGAACTTTTAGCATAAAAACAGAAGTTTCAATGATTAAAAGTGGGTGCATCGACTTTTTGTGACAAAGGTCAAAACTCCTGTTATGATGCAGATTTTTTTTAGGTGCACTCTTGTCATAAATTCATTAATTACTCTTCCTACATAATTTTTAACACAAAACAGGGGTAGAATATCTATTCAGAAGTCTTAGACCTTTCCAACGATATATAATTTGTCATAATTAGATTAGGATTTAATAGAAATATAGTGAAGTAAATTTAGGTGTCCCGGTACCGGGACGGTGACAGTAGCCACTCTGCATGACAACATTATGCTTTCCATTTTTGTCATTGGCACATGGATTTAACATCCACTTTCTCTTCTTTCAGCATTTAGAGAAATAACTGATCAGGGTGTCCAGTCTGAGAGCGCAAGGGACAACTGCATCGTCCAGACCACTGAATGGAGTGAATGCTCTGCAACTTGTGGCATGGGTGTGTCCTCTCGTGTAACCAACGACAACGAGCAATGCCAGCTGGAACGGCAGACCCGCATGTGCATGATCCGGCCCTGCCACGCAGAGCTGGAAAAGGACATAAAGGTAAGAAGGGTTGAGAGCACAAAGTAAAGCTGAAATATGCTAGACTAAAGGGAAATATTCTTAAATTATTTCCGTCCTCTATGTAGTGTGCATGCACTGAATGTGTCCACCCATGCATTTGATAAGTTTGGACCCCCATGCTAAAGTTGCCTAAAAAGAGGAATAAAAATCATCTTTTGGATATTGATCTTAATGCCTTAATTAGAAAAATGAGGAAAACTCCAACCTTTAAGGACACAAATTTTCTTTGTGAATGAATAATGTATCATAAATAAATAAATGTTTTTCCTTAAAATACAGGGTGCATAAGTAAAGTCAGGACACCCCTATGTTAAATTCCCATAGAGTCAGGCAGATTTTTATTTTTTAAAGCCAGTTATTTCATGGATCCAGGATAATATGCATCCTGATAAAGTTCTTTGGAATTAAAATATCCCCACATCATCACATAAGATCATCTTTCAATGCAAATCAAACCAGCTATTAGGCTAACTGAAGTAAAACCATGCCAATCTCTAGGTGTGGTGAATGATGTGTGATGATGTGGGGATATTTTAATCCCAAAGGCCAAGGGAACTTTTTCAGGATGCATATTATCCTGGATCCATGAAAAAACTGGCTTTTAAAAATAAAAATCTGCCTGACTCTATGGGAATTTAACATAGGGGTGCCCTGACTTTACTTATGCACCCTGTATTTTAAGGAAAAACATTTATTTATTTATGATTCATTATTCATTCACAAAGAATATTTGTGTCCTTAAAGGTTGGAGTTTTCCTCATTTTTCTAATTAAGGCATTAAGATCAATATCCAAAAGATGATTTTTTATTCCTCTTTTTAGGCAACTTTAGCATGGGGGTCAAAACTTATTCACACCACTGTACTTCAGTCACGTTGTCAAAAGATAAAAGGACGACTACACTGTAACAACGCAACGTAATTATTACTAGCTAATTCCGCTTCACTCTCGGCTTATTTAACAGCAGCAAAACTGGACTCGATAGTCACAAATATTGTCATGCTTATTTGAGTTTAGAGAACTGATGGGGATGATCTTTTAATTGTTATTCAAGCGATGTCAACGAGTGTTGCCAACAGGAACGGTGTAGAGCGCCCTCTGGTGGACAAACTATACAACTCCAACACTCATGACATGGTTCAAGCGTGTTTCGTCCGTTTTTATTTTATTTTTTAAATATTCATTTATCGGCCATTATAACTGCCGATACCGATAGTTTGGAAAGTGCCTAATATCGGCCTGCCGATAAATCGGTCTGGCTCTACTTGGTTCTTGAAGAAAATCTGAGCAATTTAGTTAATCAAAATAAACTAGTTGAGCAGGTTAGTTAAACTGTCAACATGTTTAGATCTATTTAATGGCACAACATTTTATTGTACAGCCCGTCTGCATGCGCGAGTGATTTGAGCAAGGAAAATGTCGTCGGCCTTTACTCCATCGCCTCCTTGAATAGGAATAAAGTTTGTTTCGGTAAAATGCATGCCTAATGGACCCCAGTGCATGAACCCGAGAGTTTGTTTATCAAAAAAATATTAATAGCCCACCTCCTCCCCATTGCAGAGAGGGAAGAAGTGTGTGCGGACCCCGAAGAGCCAGCGCGGGATGCGTTTCGAGTTGTCTGGATGCCAGAGTATCAGGCTGTATAAGCCAAAGTTTTGTGGGGTGTGTACAGACGGCCGCTGCTGCACTCCTCACGCCACCGTCACAGCCGAGGTGGAGTTTCGCTGTCCCGAGGGCGACGCTTTCAGGAAGAGGATGATGTTTATTAAGACCTGCTCCTGTCATCACGATTGCCCCCGTGAGAACGATATCTTCCTCGCCTCACACTCACGGAGAATGATTGGGGACTACGATAATGACATGTGAGGAGCTGTCCAGTGTAACACTGACAATCAAGCACACGTGCACATGAGGCAGCTCCGTGTTTTACTGAACCCTGAAATACTCGCGTCCTGTGAGCATAGAAAACTAGAATGTTTGACATGAAGTGGGCATCGTTAATGGCCCTCAACTTCTCTTCTCTTGTTTGTAATTTTTGATGCTCTGAAGTCATCTGGCTGTTTGACTGGTCATGCTGGCCTAAAGCAGACCTGAAGCACTGAGAACTTTGTGTTAATAGGATAGTTCACTCAAAAAGGATAATAATAGGGTTACACAACAGTGGAGTTTTTGAAGAATCTTGAGGCAGCTCTTTTCCATATGATAGAAATGTGTTGTGATCACATCTGTAACTCAAAAAAAGGACCACAAATCAAAAGACATACAATTTTTACATTATATCCGAAATATTCTCAAGTCATAACGTCGTTCCGCATAATGAACAGTTATGATAACAATTTGATCACTATAAACTGTTATTGTTGAGAAGGGGTGAATGAAGATTCTTTAAAAATATATCTTTTTGTTGGTTGGGATGACGGAATACTGTGAGGTTAAATAATAACATGTATATTTTTGGGTGAACGATTCCTTTAAGACATCGTGTACTAATGGAGTAGTAACGTTTTCCTCAATACAGGAATAGATTGAAATGACAATAATGTAATCATACACTTGATATGTATTTTTAATTTGTAAAATGTCAATGGGTCATCATTATTTACAATTATGTTTACCCTACAACAAGGAATAATATTTAACAACTGACATAGTAACTTTTAATGTTTGCATCTAATTGAACACAAGTATGAAAATACAAAAGTATTTTTTGGAAGAAAACATTCCAACAAAAGAGGCTCAGATAATGAGATACTGCCTGTGTTGTTTACTGATTATTTAATATGGAAAAGAATTGAATGATGACGAATACACCTTGTGTAAATAATGTTAGACCGTGTACAGATTGTACTAATTTATCGTTTAACTCTTAAATGTAGTTTTGTACGTGTACTGTGTACTATTGTAATCACCTGGCAATGATACCAGTGAGTTATTTTCTGATGCACTTTTATTTTCCAATAAAGAAATTATATTTTTATATATACTCTGTGGAATATTGAAATCACCTAATCATATCCCGACAAAAGGCAACTGCACATTTAATGTGGTTAATACATAGGTTAATACAGTTATAGAGGTCTAAAGAGGTAAAAGTGGTGCTCTGTCACCCAAGCTCACAATACCATCACTTTGGCCATACTTACGAAAAAGTTAAGAAAACGGTAATGTAAAAAATGGAGGTTACGTTGTAAGTAAATGGGGCCAGTTTGGCCAAAACATAAAATAACAGTTAGGCTTCTACAGTTAGTTGTGCTCCAAATGATTTTTGTTTTTAATTTTTAGTGTGATCACATCTTTACAAAATGTCTATATAGTGCATCAATGGTAAACATTCTTTTAAAATATTGTTTTGAACTTTTGAAACTTGACAATTTTGGTTGTGCAGATTTTCAGTGGATGGACAAAATGACGAGAATATATATATATATATATATATATATATATATAAAATATAGCATTTTCATTTGTGGGCAGAAGTGTTTGGTAGCTAGCCTCAATGACGGTGAATAAATTTGGAAAGAATTGTATACCACATCCCTTTAATGGTAGATATCATACCATTAAAGGATACTGTCCAAATTTTAAATTCTGTCCAAATTTATTCACAGTGCAAAAATTAATTAATGCTGAATGAATGAATGAATGAATGAATGAATGAAGGCTTCAATTTCATTATACTTTTATTCTTTCTTTTGATATTGTTGGAAATTGCACACAGGCATAGGCTACTATAGGCTCTGTAGTATCCAACGGTTAAATGTTTTTATGAAGGGCTCAGTTCGTATTAAGGATTTTAATCTACAACCATTTTCCCAGTCAGATATTTAATCACTACAACCCACACCGCAGAAAAGGAATCGTGATTTGAACATTAAGGGGGCATCATCACCAGAGAAGAGCTGTGACGCTGGCCTACGAAAGAGCACAGCGTCGTCGACAGAAATATTATACTGGAAAACCACCGCACAGGGAGAAAGGACAGCGCCTTTTCTCTGCCGCAGGTAAACACTTGTTCTGGGTTATACATTTAAGCCAACTGGTCAGAATCATGAAGATGAATATCACCGACTAGTATCGCTATTTCGAGGACAGCAGGTGCGACTGGCCATTTCTGAGGGGAAAAGTCAGTGTGTGAGGCTGATTGACAGATAATGTTGCTATAGTTACAGTGCTGACCGTTAGAGCGGTTCGCGCTGTCAGCTGGATCAGCGCGTGCATTGAACGGATATAAATAAAACTCTTTCAGCTGGATTTATTACGGAAACAGAGAGAAATTATCATTTTGGTCCTTGTTAGCACGTTTACTTTTGCTGCATTAAGCTGTCGTGAGATCTCCCATTTCGAAGTCGTGCTAAATTGCTGTGGTCATTTTGTTTTATTTCGTATATAGGCTAATATCCGACCATGTACGTTCGGTTAGTTTTAGTCGTAAAAAAACATTTCCCAGGGATGTGGCTCAATTTCTATTTGTGTCAGTTTTTTTAAGTTAAGTAATATGCATTATTGTGGTGTTATTTATTCACACTGCAGAGAAATTAGCAATATCACGGCCCTCCCGCCAAAATGTCGTGTAGATTTAACGTTAAACGTGCTGAAAGGGCAGAGGATATTATTACATGATATTAAATGTATTAAATTAATTTGTGATATGTTTTAGCTTACCTCAATGGCATCCAAGATGTAGGTGTCTTTGTTTCCACATTATTTTCAATTTTGATGTTTTTAGGTCAAACCGTTCTTGTCTGTCAGTCATATAATGGAGGTCTATGGTCACCACCTCAAAAAGCATGCACAGAGAACTCCAAATTACACATGATTTAATGACTCGTAAATGTAAGTACACATTGATGGCCTAAGACACGAAACGAGCGGTTTGTGTGAGAAAACCAACAGTATTTATATCGTTTTTAGCTCACAGTGTGAATGCTGATTGTCAAACCATATCTGATATTATGCAGTCTTTCATTTTTAGCAGTGGCGGCTGGTGCTAAAAAAGTTTTTTTGGGGGGGAGGTGAGAGTCGGACTAAATTTAAATATTTAATATTTGTTTAATAACCATTTAACGTGATGTAATAATATATCACTAGGCCTACTCCTTTGCTAAAAATGGTCGTTGAAAATTCAACTGTTAAATCATGAAATAAGGTACCACGAATCAGTGAATTTGAGTTTAATGTGGGTATATTTCAGTAATAAATGAATCATAAACCAATCTGAAACGTTTTTTTTTTGTTGTTGTTGTAGAAAATCAAAGATGAAGGCCATAATACTAATGTTTTCCACAAGAGGGAGCCACAGGATAACAAATAATTTTTTTAAATCTGTTCTGGAAATTGATCAATAAATTGCTAAAAAAAGGATTTTGAAATTGCAAATAGGGAAATCGCATCAAGGTCAGTCTAAGCTCCACAATCCTTATAGTTTTTTATTCATTTGAATGCCTTGTAAAAGGATTTTTTGTAAAAAAAATTAAACCGGATTTACAATAATCTCGGAAGAAATATCGCACCTACTTGAAAGTTGAGAATGGTCCTATCACAATCAACAATATTGATTTGCTAAAATCAAATGAGGGAGGGACAATCTGAAACAAGCCAATTAGAGCTCAGCCTCGACTCGAGTCACATGTTTCGCAACGTTTACTGACCTACATACAGTAGACATGATGTCGCGGGTCGTGTCGACCTGTGGGTCGGGTTGAAAGGGAAAGAAATTTTTAATTTATTTAAGGGGTGGGTTATTAAAAAGTAATTAAAAATAATAATAATAATAAAAATAAATAATTTCCAGCCTATATAAAATATTTGGGAATATCTATTTTCATATTTTATTAGGTTTTTTGATGAGGTTAAGTTATGACATCACTTTGTGGGCCAAAACGCGGAAGTGAGTTACTTATAAATTCAAAGTTCAATATTAAAAAAATAACATGCTTGGTTTTTCCAAATGTCTTTTGAATTTCAATAGTTGCATGTAGTTTCAAGTATAACAAAAATGTTATACTACTCTTTGTCATGTTTTCTGTCATTTTGTTCATGGTTCTTTAGTTTTTTTAATGAAGGCATGTCAATTTCTACTAAGTGGCATTTGATTGAAACAAAAGTTTACTAAATAATACACTTTTATATCTTGTTGTATATGTATTGATACGTTTTCTCTGCCTCTCTTTTTCATCTTTCGCATCCTGGATTGGATTATCCTTCATTGGCTGATGATTTTGCTGAAAATGACTCGATGCGATTTGTGGTGAGTTTGTCATTCACTTCCTTTATTTATATTGAGATTTGCAAAGCTCAGCTGAACAAAGACTGGTGATTCATTGTTTCGCGTCACATCATGTAAAGAAAAGTAATGAAATTGCTTTTAAAGCAAGGATTCAGAAAGGACCAATATCAATCTTTCATCTGAGATGGACAGATGACACTGTCTGAGAATTAGATCAGTCTTATCTGTGCTGTCAGTGATGAGAACTGAAACACAAAACCTCAGGCTGAAAGGGTTATCACATCTCAATAAAAGCTTTTTACACTCTTCAGACACTGACAGATGATGGTGACCGGGAACAACCGATAGATAAAAAGAGTGCAATGCAATATTTTACATGACACTGCTCAAGAAAAAGGGTTTGTACTTTAAGAAATTCTTATTAAATTCATCATCATTATTTTTTTTTTTATTTTCTTCAGAGCATTGGTGATATGATAAAGCAGTATATCAAGTACACACTAAGCTTTATTTTGAATGTGAATGTATCCTGCTGGTCATATGAATGTTTGGGTCAATGCCAGTCATTTTGTTTTATACGGTCATTTTATTTTGACAGTGTATAATATATGCAGAATTTCTGACTTTGAAAAACTGGAAATATTGCATATATATAGGTGAAAATAGTTTGAATCCATAGCAACGATAAAATTTGTTTCATTTATTTATTATTTGTTTAATTTATTCCTTTTTTCTACATTTTCTAAGGAATGTAATTTTATTGTGAAGGATAAAGTTATATTTTTTTTATTTAAAAAAAGACATTATTAAAGTATTAGCTCCCATGTAGTTTAACATAATGTCAGCAGATGGCAGCAGAGAGTCTGGTGGGGAAATGGAGGAACAGGTGGTCACTGGCTTGAGCTCTGGATTAACGACATGCAAACAGAAAGAAAAAAACATCGGTGTAACTCAAAAACACCCAGAGGAAGAGAACATTTACTGTGGATGTTTTCATCACATGCACTTTTGAACAACATTTCCCCCAAAAAAACAACAACAAAAACTTGCTTTTATATTTATATAATTCATCAACAACATATGATGTGATCACATTTATTATACAGTTATTTGATAAATAAAATATATTTTTCCATTAAAACATATTTATATATTTAATATTTATTTTATTCCAGATTTGGAATTTTGTATGATGCCCAACTGTTTATTACTTTATATTTTGTTATTGTCTTACAACCATGACTTATTCTATCTTACCTCCGAGCAATGAAGTCCTGGAGTCTAGAACTCATGGAAAAGATATTAGCCTATTTAAAGGAGTAGTTCACTTTTCAAAAAAAAAAAATTTGCTGATAATTTACTCGCCACCATGTCACCCAAGATGTCCATGTCATTCTTTCTTCAGTCGAAAAGAAATTAAGGTTTTTGATGAAAACATTCCAGCATTTTTCTCCATATAATGGACTTCAATGGGAACCAAACGGTTCAAGGTTTAAAAGACAGTTTCAGTGCAAACTATAAACTGTTCAAAGGGCTTTAAACGATTCCAGGCGACAAATAAGGGTCTTATCAAGCGAAACAATCGCTCGTTTAATAAATAAATAGTTTTATAAGCTCAAATACTCGCCTTGCTCTGTTCTGTGATGCATGTTCGTGACTCTCCTGTTCGAGCTCATTCATCAAAATGAACTAATCTTTTTCTGAGTCAATTTGTTCGTTCGTTCGTTGTTCACTTATTATATGTCATTTTGGTGATCAAAGATGAGTTTTAAGGGATAAAACTATTGACTGCAGGGGGAATTTAAAGGGATACTCCACTTTTTTTTTTTTTTTTTTTTTTTTTTGCAAATAGGCTCATTTTACAACTCCCCCAAAGTTAAACATTTGAGTTTTACCGTTTTCGAATCCATTCAGCCGATTTTCTGATATTTAGAAAAATGTCCTATAACCAGAGAGTTTCTGGTCTCATTGACTTCCATAGTAGGAAAAAAATATACTATGGTAGTCAATGAGACCAGAAACTCTCTGAAATTTTTCTTAATATCAGAAAATTGGCTGAATGGATTCGAAAACGGTAAAACTCAAATGACGGAGTTGTAAAATGAGCCTATTTACAAAAAAAAGTGGAGTGTCCCTTTAAGAAAATAATGCTTATAATATTATTCATAAATATACATCCACATTTATTATTGTTAGGGTTTTTTTTATATGAACACTTATGATGCACAATATACAATGCAAATAGGTCCAATCTTTGACATGAAAACCATCAATGCTTTTGTTTTGTTGTATAATATTTTATTTTATTTCTGTATTTTCATTTTATTGATGATAGTTGTTATCTTCATTACTATGTGTATGCAATGACTAAAGACCCTCTCCCTGTAATGGATTATGGGTGTAATGGGTTGTTTGTTGACAATTTTTGGCTGCACTAATTATCCCCTGAATCTCTTGGCCATATTGGTGTGAGCATGTCTGACATGACATCATTCATTCAGTTGGAGGTCAGGTTCGAGATATTGGACTAATGCTGTGGTGGTTGACAGAGCAGTAATTAGGGGTTTGGTGCCCAGCTGGTGCCCACTATCACAGCTGTTAATGGAGAAGATCTGGGGGTGGGGAGGAGATGCAGAAGGTTCTAGAGGGACAGGGTGGTGTGTGTGTGTGTGTGTCTCCTCTCTGTCGCGACCATCTCTGGGGACTTTGACTGTCTGGTTGGTGATGTCACTTTGTTTTAGCAGATGTATTGCAAAGCACCTGCCCATGGGAACTTAAAGGGCCAACGCTCCTGATGTAGGAATCCACATTGGACAGTGACAGACAGAGATGCATATACTATTAATTATACATGAAACCAGCCACTGATAAAAGATCAAGTTTTGTTTTAAGAGCCAAAAAAGGTTCAGTGATATCCTGCTACTGATTAGGTCCCTAAAACAAAAACAAAAATACATATTGTAACGTTTTTCAAATGTATATTTTATTTTATTATTATTCTTGAATAAACAAAAGTGCACATGCACTTTTTGTTTGTGCAGTTACGAGGGCGGCACTACTATCATGCATTATTTACTAGTAGTGATGGATGATGGCTTGTTTCGAGGGCATAGGGAACACACCCAACCCTCCAGACATGATTATTGTGTGGTTAGACAAAATGCTGAGATTTACAATCCTATGAAGTCATTATGTGTCCATTAATAGCAGGACAAACCTCATATATCTGATTTATCTGAACCCGAACTACACTATATAGGCTAGTTTTTAGCTGTGATTTGTGGTACCAATACATTGTATTATTTTGGTTAAAAAAATAAAATATTATACACTCACACACACTCAAAATTACTAGGATGTGCATGGGAACACTTTATTACAGTGTCCTTGTTACGTTATTTATACAGTAGTTGACATCTGAAGTGGATCAAAAGCTTTCATCAAAGTTATACATGCATTTTGAACAAACCCGTTAGATACAAGATACAATACTTCAGACTTTGAACTGAAAGTGTCTTGTTATTGTAATAAGTAGTTAAAAGTATAAATAAAATAAGTACAATGTAAAAACACGTAGCCTATGTAGGCCTACACAAAATCTGCATTGTATCGAATTATCAAATTATCAAAATTTAACTGAAATGTTAACTTAGGAGGCTACATGGAAGTTAACGACACATATAAAGAGAGACCAAATATTTACATTTTCAGTGGAAGAACAAATTGCGGTCACTATCACAAAACAACAGAACCTATTAGGCTATGTCATAGTCTGTGTGTCTGAGATTAAAATCATCCAGTTGAGTCCGTTTTTTTTCACCTGAAATTTCCAACGCATTTGATGGGAGATTAGCTAAAAGCTGATCAAATATTGTTCATTTTTTATTAAGTCATGACTAATTTGGAAATAAAGTAGCTAGCAGCTAAAATTAAACCGTTAGCCTTTAAAACGAATTTCTAAGTCTCCTTGGTTACGATGCTGCTGCAGCCTTAGCGCCAGGGACCGAAGCTCAGTTATCTCACATCTGATTGGCTCTTGTCCACCTCTGCTCGTCTCCCATTTGTCACTTTTACAAATACGCTCGGCTCATTGCATAGATAGCACCTCCCCCCTTTTACTAGAACCTAAACAGCTTTTTTAAAAAAAGGTTGGATAATTTTGTACATGGTTTTGTTAGTGTGATATCTGTGGAAAAGCGGTTTCATTTTGTAGTGGATTATTTCTACCCGTTGATGAATTAAGAGGAAGGTAAGAGGGGAATCTTGCTGCTGCTGGATTATGTATTGTGTGTGATGCTCGCGAGGACGGGAATATGTTGACATTTTTTTTTTTTCACATTCGGCGCCATTTTCAGACATTCCATTCACGCGCACCTGCTCGCGCACTATGATTATCAATAACAAAGCATTTTGATCGACAGCTGTCAAAAAACTACAGACGTTTTAAAGTTATTGTCGATTGATGAGCGCTCTGATTTATTGTATTGTTTCGGTTCACTGTTGGCGGGCTGTGCGTATCTCACATATGTTGGATAGTTTAAGACACTAATGGCAAATGTTTTCATTTTTATGCTCGTCGTTGTGATTTAGTGTACAACAATGAACGTCACGAAAAGGGTTCATTTCTGTGTAGTTTATGTCCGTCCGTTCGGTCGTGTCGTGTCGTGTCGTGGGAAATTGTCCCGTGAGCCTGTCTCAGAATAAAGCGCAGTGTAATGTACTGTAAACAATACTAGATTACTATGCCAGTGTCTATTACTAAAGATGGGTGTGCATAGCGCGGTTAAGTTAGATAATTAGATAATCTACCCTCAAATTAAAAGGCCCTCAAGTTACCTTTCTTTCTTTCTTTCTTTCTTTCTTTCTTTCTTTCTTTCTTTCTTTCTTTCTTTCTTTCTTTCTTTCTTTCTTTCTTTCTCGAGTTAATATTGTTTAATATGACAGAATAAACCTTGCTTACATCAACAAAATGTAGAGATTTTGCAGTTTCACTTTACAGTTTATCATCAGTCTGTGTGAGAACTGCTGATATTGTGATATTTATACACTGGAACCTCATAAAGACTAACACAGTCTTGAAGTCAACAAATTATAATATGCTGTGACTTCTGGAGACTTTGCAGTGCATTTCATTCAAACCCAGAGGGCTTGCTATTTTAATACATTCACGTTATTGTTTCTGAGGCTTTAGCCTCAGCTTGGGTCTATTCAGAAAGGTTATGTAATCAAACCCCATTTATAAATTGGATGTGCTTGTAAGCCTTCCCATGTATGAAGAAGAAAAAAAAATGACAGAGATGTGTAATAAAAGTACCTTTTCCTTTTGATTGAACAATGTTCTCTCTGATGTGATTTTCTGCGCATGGTCTTTGTTATTGTTCTGCCATGCAGCAAAGGCACTCAGGAACATCTGTTTATATATCTGTTAAGCTTTCTTTTAAGGTCTTTCCTGACGTGTGTTCTTGATTCAGTCTAGATGGTAGTTTAACACACCACCAGGGTTCATGTGTGTGTGTTGCGCTGTTGGTTATGCTGAATTAGACATTCTTAGCAGAATTACATTGTGTGTTCATTGGCCCATGCACACCTGTTGTGTTAGCTAATAGTTGAAGTGTTATTGTTCAGGGCCCTTGGTGTTATGCTTAATAAATGTAGCCGATGGTTCTGTTTTGCTGCGTTTCTCAAAATTCGAAGTACATATGACCAATGGTCTACGGTCGAAAGCTCACAATGCTTTTGTGAAACGCAGCCCTATAAGTTGCAGGTTCTTCTTTTTCTTTCTGCTTCTCGCTGCCTTGAGCGACCGGACCGCCCCCATCCGTTTTGTGTCCATGGAGATCAGGTGCTCTGTGGCGGCCTGTGTGACCATGTGGTCATTGATTGGTTTGATTAGTACATCCTCCTGAGCCCCAGTGTGTGTGTGTGTGTGTGTGTGTGCAAGTTTACGCCTCCTGTAAAGCCACTTACCCTTCGGTGGTCCCAAGAGGAACCTCTCAATCTTGTTAGTTTGGTCACATTTGGTCTCTGTCTATAAGCAGTTTGCTGAAAATTGGCTTCTTAATTTGGTTTTATCAAATCTTTGTCTTACTGGAAGCTTGTGTGTATTGAATTTTGGGTCTTTGAAGGTAAATTGTGTAATTTTGGCACCATTAATGGGACCAAATGGAATTACGAGTTTTTGGAGGACATATTATGCCCCTTTTTTACAAGATGCAACATAAATCTCAGTTTATGTGCCTGTGAAGTTTCAGCTAAAAAAACAGAGTTTTAAACTGAATTCTCGTCGGTGCCGAATTTTATCTTATCGCACTTAAACTGTCAAATACACACGGGGTTATGTGAAAAACACGCAAAGTTCACAAACACATGTTCTGTCTGAACGTAAACAGCAGGGACATAAATCTCATGTGTATATTAGATCTTTGTATTAAAGTGAAAGCGGCGTAATATACTGCTGTTAATTTGACCCAAACAACAAAAGAAATGTAATCCCGGATTAAAGAACTAATAGCTTTAATAAGAATACATTCTTGAATGCTTCTGAATTATGGGGATTATAAGGCTGGTTGTATACACACTGTGGGCACTATATGTGTTCACACACCTTATAAAAGTGAATTTTGCATAATAGGTCCCCTATAAGAAAATGTGAGTGGTGCTTATTGCTTAGCCTATACAAAACTCAAATTGCTACTCAAAGTATTAGTAGTAAAAAATCTTTATTTGTCCCTTTACAGGGCAATTTAAGTAGCTTCAACCTCACAAAAACATACACATTTATAAAAGACAACAAAACATCACAAAAAAAAAAATATATATATTTATTTACGCTAGGAATATTTACCTTATTCCTAGCGTAAGAGAACAGGCCATTGCAACTTGATTGTATCAAGGCTTTCGGTGTTACCCGTCTGTTATGCTGCTGTGCTTAATATTGCAGACTTTTAGTTGTTATTATTATATTATTTTAATTTATTAACGTAATCATAAACAAACTGGTTTGTAGTACAAATTATTTAATAATTTACAGCATTTAATTATAATTCCTATTATCTTCCTATGGCGGCAAATGAATCGGAAGTGTCCACACAATAGCTTAATTCCACATTGGTTCATACTGGGAATAGATAACATGCGTACTTAAACATTTTAAGGATCCCACATGGCAAAAAAAAATATTTTAAAACATTTTCACATATGTTTTAAAATGTATACAAATGGGCAAAAATAGACTACTATTTTCTATTTCCTTTTTTTATTCAACATATTCAAATATTTATAAAATATTAAATATATTTTTATTATCCAAAATTTATTAAAATACATTTTGCATTGACTTAAAATGTTCTTTAAGGTTGGAAATGCAGCACTGTTTACAACATATATTATTATCATAGCCTATTTTAAATGTATTTTGGCCTGAAAAAAGTTACTGTAAGTGAATAAATACAGGCATGTAGCCCTCAATCGGGTCAATCGTCTTTTACTTAACAAAAAAAGGTTCCCTTCATCATCTCAGTGGAATAAGATTTTGTGACTTTTCATACATTATCTATACACACAAAAAAAAATGGGCTTGATTCGGTTGTTCAGAAGGTATGTAAAATAAAATGTTTACACTTCTGGTCTTCGGGGTCAATATGACCCCACATTGAAATGAATGGGAAATGTGAAAAAAAACTAAATATATTTTCTTCAAAAAAAAATCCAGGATAAATCTGAAAATTTTTACACAGAAATGAAGGCCTTGTACTAGAGCACAAATGCATTGTATCATAAAAAATAATATTTCATATGCTAATGCTAAAGCTAATGGTGTAGTTGAGGAATTGTGTGGTATATTGATACAAAAGTACTTTATATCTCCAAAAACACAGCATTAATGAATAGATGAGAATTAAAAAATAATAATATTTGTTTGATTAAAAATGTATATTTTTTGTACAATTACTCAATCAATTGTTAGGGTTGTATAGACCCAGAAGTGTAAACAGGAAACGAAGACCATTTGAAGGGTAAAGTATTTAAAGCTCTTTCTTTCAGATCAATCACAATCAAAGTTCAATTAATGGCAAACTACGGTCACATTATCTAGGTTTGTAAGTTTGACTTTATTTTATTCGTACCAAAGCATTTATATGACAAAAGACAATTATATTATTATTATTATTATATAATTAAATTATTCAGACAAGTTTGTTCGACTGAAACTTAAACTGTATGTAAAGGTATTCAGGAAGTCTTACAGTCTCAGCATATTTAAACTAAACTAAAAAAAAAACACCTTTAAGCTTTAATTGGGCAAAAGCTGATATACTGTCTCCATTCTATAGCAATGTAAATCAGGTTTGCTCAGGCTAGAGTTTTTTTTCTGGGTCATTCACTGCTGGCTTCTGTCCTTGAGCCCAGGGTGAGCAAAAACCGAGTAAAGATCAGGGTTGGGTATCGAGTATCGATTGGAACCGAGACTAACTTTTAGTTTTTCCCGGAATCGTTCAAAAGTTAAAATTTCGATTCCTAGTTTCGATATTCACAGTCCGCCGAGCGGAAGAAGAAACCGCTGAACAACACCAACGAAGAAGCGTCTACCGGAAGTGTTGGCATAACCACGCGAACATGAGTAGCTTACGTCCGTGATCCAAAGTGTAGCTTCACTTTTCTAAAAATAACGAAATCTCGGCAAAATGCAAAATTTGTGACAAAAGGAGTATTTTTACAGAAGGAGTATTTCCTTCAGAAAGGATTATTTCCTTCATAAAGGCCGTTGGTTAGCAAGGTTAGCTAAACTTTTTTGACCCTGCCTCTTAAAAGAATCAGAATCGAGAATCGTTAGAAACCGGAATCGAAACAAGGAATCGGAATCAGAATCGTTCAAATTCAAACGATACCCAACCCTAGTAAAGATGGAGATCAACATGGCAGTGAGAGCAAGAACAACTGACAGTGAGATCCAGCTGCGTGCTCCATTAGTACATCGAGAGAGAGAGAGAGAGAGAGCTTCTCTATAATCCCGCGCAGGACCCGATTAATTTTAAAGCTGCTTTCCAGTCTTAAGCTCACTTTCTGCATCCAGTTACAAAAGCGAACAGCACTTAGGCTTTCTACTACACTGTTTACTCTGTCTTTCAATTGTTTACTGTCACCGTAGCCCTAAGTGCCTCTGTTAGTGTGGCTTCAGACGACGCAATGATGAGACGATTCCTCCAGAAAAAATGCATGTGCATTTTAAAAGAATAGTTCCTCTAAAAATTATATGCTCAGTTTACCCTCATCTCAACCTCAAAAGAAATTTCTAAACTTCTAAAATCAGATGTTTTGGAGAATGTTCACATTGCTTTTTTCCAAATAATGAAAGTAGATGGGGGCTGTTTCCAAAAAAAGCTAAACTTTTTTACCATAGTCCAAATAATCTGAAGTCATACAATAGCTTTTTATGCATCATCATACTGTATATACCGTGATATAAAACTACTCATGTTTGTATTTTTGATTTCGATCTTAAAACTCACTTCTGAATCTGAACTGAAAGCGTCAGTTTTGTGCCACTGCATGTGTGAATATATTTGTGTGTGTGACACTGTGTGTATAAATGTAATGTCACACAGAGCTGTGTACTGTACATCTGCCTCTTGTGAGGTTCGCAGTCGCACTTCCCATTTTTATGCCCACTCAGCAGCTCCTGACCCCTGCCAGCCAATCAAAAAGCAGGATTCCAGTCCTGACGCTCTTATTGCTGGGGATTTAACCTGAGATTTCCAGCACTCATCATATTCTCTCTGTGTTAAGGCACATTCACACCAAGGATGAAAATTATGATGAGCGTCAAAAATGTATTAAATTTTTTTGTTGTCAATGACATTACTATATTTTAGTTTGATAATGTTTTTCATTTAATATTTTGTATTTTTAAAGGATTTTATGGTTCTAAATTATATTTATGCGGTATAAATATAAAATAAAATTGAAAATAATTTTCCTACTTGAATCTTGAATGATTTAGAGCACAGACTTGAGTTTGGTTTATTAAAAAAAATTAAAAAAATAAATAAAATGACACTCAGTTTATGAAATAATTAAGTGAAATAATTTTTAAAACGTTACAGAATTTGACAATTTATTGTTATGAAAAATACACAAAAATAGCTACTATTTAAAATTTTTATATGAAATGTATATTTTCAAAAACACATTTTACTATAAAACTACAAGAAAAAAACAAGCTGTGTATTTGAGCTTGATAGTTATCTCCAATAAAAAATAACTTAAGAAAGATTTAGTTTGGCCACAGTACCAAAAGATTTCACTAGATGAAAAACTAAAAAATAAATAAAATAAAAACACATAAAATTGACCAAAGAGTACTAGAGAGTTACTCTAGTAACATGGAGATTTTTGATATTGATAATACTGAATATATATAAAACCTGTCTCTTAAAAGCTGTGGCATAGCATACATTTAGGAACACACACGGTTATCTAATGAGAGTTAATGGTTTTATTAGACAGTCCCCTGATTGCATTCAACAGAGTGTTAAATTATCCATGAAGGACCATCACTAATACTCGCAGCCTCTTCATGTGATTTTGCTTTTCTGCATTGGTCGTCGAGCAATTTCTTCTTCGCAGAGATTAAAAGGTTATGGCACAATAAATTACTCTCTTTATCAGGAAAAACTGCACATTGCACCCAGTTTTTTGGTGCGATACGATTCCAAACTTATGGGGGGCCAAACTTGTTGACACAAATATACTTATTATTGACTCAGTCAGCTGCTTGAGTCGGCGTTATTCTCTAACTGTAATACATTTCTAGACTATGAAACTGTTCAAATGTGTGTTTTTGAAAGACAGATCTGTGTTTACTGGAATGGTAAATGTCCAAATTAGCTTGATGTTTGCAAATAAAAGTGAGTATAGTCTAGAAGTTTAATGTTGTTCTGCTTTAATGAATTACAGTGATGCTACACTATAAATATTAGAGCCCGACCGATAAAGGGTTTTGAAGGCCGATACCGATACAAATATTTTTGGGTTTTAAAATCCGATATATCGGCCGATATTTTTTTTTATTATTAAATATTGTTGGATTTCACACACGTGTAAAAGAAAAGCTAACTTTTCTGCACAAGATACGTTTGATACTTTTTCTCTCCTCGCAAGTATAACTAGAGATATGCGTAGATATACCTAACCTACATCTTGGATGCCCTTGAGGTAAGATAAAACATATCAAAAATTAATTTCAAAGTGAACTATCCCTTTAATTCTTGCATTTGTGCAGCTGGATGGTTCAGTCCTAGTTGAGCAGGTGGTGGGTGTCTGTAGATAATTTGTTGATGGCTTTAAGTAGATAAAACGAGAAGTTCAGAAGTTCACTTCCTGTATGGGTTTATTTCAGGATGGGAGGTGCAACAATTTGCATTTGGGAATCACAGACACCTGCACTCTCTTAATAAGGAGTATTTAGTCAGTATTTCTCTATTAATGAGACTGAGGGAACACACAAACACAAACCTCACAAACCTCAACACATTTAGTAAAAGTTCCTTGACCTTATTTTTATGTTGATTTCTTGAGAATAAAGTAAATGAAAGATATCTGCTGTAAAAGGGAGGTTAAATGCATCTTAGTTTACACATACAGCCATTCTGCATGAATGGGACTGTCTTCTTTAGTCCACTGTGTTTGCTGTCTGTCCTCAAGAGACAGCTTGTGCTTAAACTTGAACCCTCATAATGAGGCTTTGCAATTATTTTGCTAATGAATGGGAAAGAATGACTGAACGGCAGACCTGTTTTGTGTAAATGCGTGTGGACAAAATGACTCAATAGGAAGCAATTTGAGTCTGTGTTTATTTACTTGTCTGTGTGCTGTGCTCTATTCATTGTTATCACTATTAATGTCAGCAAAACTGCCTTTTTTGTAATGTGGTGAAACCCAAATTTCAAATTCAGACCCAAAAAAGATCCAAACTTCAATGCAATACTACAGCAGAGAGGGATTTTTCTTTTACTGGAGGGGGATAGTGAACAAAGGAGCAGAGGATGGAAATGAATGTTGTTGAGTTGGGAATTGGTGAGAGGAATTTCCTTGAATGGGGTTCCTTGAATTCCTGAATGGGGTTATTTTTTGGGAACCAAACAAGAACGTTATAAAATATCGGCTGATATATCGGATTTTAAAACCCAAAAATATTTGTATCGGTATCGGCCTTCAAAATCCTTTATCGGTCGGGCTCTTAAAGTACGGACATTAAAGTATAGAGTGCACCTGGCTTGATGTAAATGCTTAAAATGTGTTGAACAATGATTTTTTTATAGTATTGTGTTTGCACATTCCTCATCATTAAAAATCTCCTCCCTTTCCACAATTGGAGATTGTGTGGATTTAGTGCACATTCACTTTCACTTTCTTTCACGTACAAGAAGGTATTGAGACTGTGGAAATCAACAAAAAATACTATTTTTATTTACTTTTAAAATACTATTTTCACTAGGGCTGGGTATTGACACAAATTTCACAATTCGATTTCGATTCGATTCAATATAGTTTATTTTGGATATCAGTTACAATAAATGGCAAATTTTCTCAAGGAAATCAAATCTCTTAACTAACGCTGTAAACTATGGGAGTCTAGTTGTAGCCTATAGGATTCATTAGCCTAATATGAAGGTGTTTTGTAGCTATACAAACACTTAAATTACACTTTTATTTATTTTTATAATAAGAAGATTATATGAAATATAAACATTTAAATGGTGACTGTCATAAAAACTTGCCATTTATTAAAATATGCATTAAATATTGAAGAACATTAAGATTATAATGCATATGTAAAATGGTGTATATATTTAGGGAAATGCTCCTCTCTAGAATTATTTTTTCTAGCTGACTAACGAGTTTATGTGGGTTTTCTGAGGTAAATATGACGATGACATTGATTACAAGCTGACGTCTTTCCACGGTTAAAACGCTGATTGAGCGAATCAATGTGACATGATCCGGATTTGGATAAGTTGTACTCTATCTTTAACACACTTTCAGATGCTCATTCATGTTTATTTGGCGCTGTGACTGGTATTATTAAGCCGGAAGAGAGATCAGCGCTGCTGCTTCTCCAGAGCGATCTCACACCACAGCGACAAAACGCTATTTATGTTTTTGAATTTCTAAAGAAAATGGACGTAGTTTGAAAATTGAGACTTTGTTTCATCTCAATAGTAACAAAGGACAAAGATTATTGCGATACAATGTCCCATTCATTCAAATGAAACAGGATGACTAATCGATTCTTGAGATTTAAGAATCGATATCGGTTCGTAAAAATGAGAATCGATTAATATCGAGAAATCGATATTTATTACCCAGCCCTAATTTTCACTCTCCAATCTTAATCTCATTATATTTAAGATGAATATTAGTTGAATTTGCATGCAGTCAGCAATTAGAAAATGTTATAAATTCGACACGTAACTTAAAGTGAACGTTTTCTTCCTCCAGTGACTGCCATGACGACAGACGAGGCGGAGAGCGTTCAGAAGAAACAGGTGGTTGAGCAGCAGCAGGAAGAAGAGGACCCCACCGCACAGGAGCCAGGCCCCACTGATACAGCTCAGGAGAGTCCCTCCGGCACCTCGGCGCCCCCCGGGGGCTCGGAGGAGGAACAGCAGCTAAAGCCGCGACAGCGCACCTCCGCTGGCCGCGGCCTCTCCCGCCTCTTCTCCTCCTTCCTGAAGCGCCGCTCGCAGTGCTCCGAGGGCGAGGGGGTTGAGACGGAGAGGGCCAGAGAGAAGGATAGCCAGGAGGAACCCAAAGCCCCCATAGCGGACCCTGAGCCAGAACTGCGTATAGAGGGCGATGTTGCTCTAGACCAGCACTCGGTCAGCAGTGCTGAAAACCAGGTGAGAGAAAGAAATATACAGTATATATTAGAGCCAGACCGATATATCGGCCGATGTTAGGCATTTTCCATAATATCGGTATCGGCAGTTATAATGGCCGATAAATGAATATTTAAAAAATAAAATAAAAATGGACGAAACACGCTTTAATCCTCTCTCCTTGGCCTGTTATACGATGCTTTCGGGAAATGCACCCCTGTCTGTGAAACCAGATTTTTTTAGCAAAAAGTACAAGTAACACTTATCCTACTGGTGTGTGTGTGTTTAACAACATGTCAGATATGACCTCAGGGTGATAACCGGATGTTCAAACTGTTCACGTGTAGAAAGCGATGTCTGTCCAAAGGCTAACTGGACTGTGGAGCTTCACACATCTGACATTCACACGTTTAGGGTCAAAGGTTGCATGTTAAAACCTTCTGTGTGCAGCTCTCATCTGTTCCAGCGGCACTAAAAGCTTTCTGAGAGGCCTGCTGTCAACATGTCTCGCTAGCTTTTTATTATTTATTCTGCTCTCTTTTCGCTTGCATAGAGACATTAAACCACGTGTGGTGATGTTACGAAGATTTTACTGATTAACCCTCTGATGGTCTTCATTTATGAGTCACGTCCTAAAAATGAAACTTCCTCCATCCCAGTAAAACCAATGCAATTTATTTTTGTTCTATAATATTTATTCTTTTCAATTTAGTATTTTGAGACAATTTGATTGAATTTATTAATATTTATGCAATATTTATGGTCTATTTTTTCAATGGAAATATATATATTTTTCTATATATATATATATATATTATTTCAAAAAAATTATTAATGCAGTATTTTTGTTTAATATAGAGTCTAGGCTGTCAGAAAAAATTTTCTTTTGAAGAAAATTAGCACCATCTGGTTACAGTATAGAGAAAAAGCGTAGAATCATGGTGTAACCACTAGATGGCATGTACAGCTCTCTATGGAGAGGCATGTGAATTCCCCAGCTGTTTATGAACACATTTTTTTTTTTTTGGTGGATTTGAATATATAATTGAAACAATCTCAAAAACTATTTCTTATTAAAAAAGTGTTAAAAAAAAAAAAAAATTTCCCATTCATTGACAGTTTTTGTCAATTTCCCATTCATTTCCTATGGGGGTCATTTTTGATCAAAGACCAAAATCGTGACTAATTTTTTTACAACCACTTAGCATGCTCGGATCATGACCTCAATTTTTTTGTGTGTTCGCATCCCTAATACCAGAAATGTCACCAAGTTTCGTAACATTCAGATGAAGCTGTGATTTGTAAAAATTCAAAACAGATTTTTTGTAGTCTGAATTTATTGGTGTGTATGTGTATAAAAGTGTGTTTGTATGTGAGCGTGTACATTTTTTTGCACTCTTGATGTTGTAGAGTGTCACCCCTTTACTGCGGTATACTTATTTTAAGAATCGTGGCCGATTTGTAGATTGTACAAATTGTGTTTTTTTGTAAATTTCCCATTCATTTCCTATGGGTCGGTCATTTTAGACCGAAGACCAAAATCGTTACTAATTTTTTTATGACCACTTAGCATGCTCGGATCATGACCTCAATTTTTTTTTGTATTCACATACCAAATGTCAAAAAAGTCACCAAGTATCATAACCTTCCGACGAAGCTGTGATTTTTAATAATTCAAAACAGAAAATTATTCGGTCAAAACAAGTGACCAAGGACCATCAGAGGGTTGCTTTAAGTAGCTTTTAAGCATCACTTGTTAATTGCATCATATTGAGATTTGGGGGGAAAAAAAAGGTTTAGTTTGTTTCCACAAAAAAAATCTTTCCTTGAAAACAAGTTTGTTTATTGTTTAAATGTTGGGCCATTTCTTAAATGGAGAGGGAGGTTAAATAATATCCTTGGAACAACTAAAAGAATCATTGTGTATGAAAGCTGACTCTAGACATTGTTGATTGTATTTTTTAACATGTTTAATTCTGTCTTCCTCAAGCAAATCGTAGCAGATCTGAAGGACAACGCCGAGCTGGAGTCAGGCAAAGGAGAAAAGGGGGAGAAGGGGGAGAAAAAGGAGAAGAAGGTCAAGAAGGAAAAGAAGGAGAAAGCAGACAAGGAGAAGCCAGAAAAGAAGGAGAAGAAGGAGAAAGAGAAGAAGGAGAAGCCAGAGAAGAAAGAGAAAGCAGAGAAGAAAGAGAAGGAGAAAAAAGAGAAGAAGGAGAAGAAAAATGAGGACAAGGCCAAAGGAGAGGAGGGAGAGAAAGACAAGGAGTGTGAGAAGGAAAAAGAGAAAGTGGAGGAAGAGCCAAGGCCGGAGGACGCAGGTGCGTCAGAAACTAAACTAAAGGAGGAACGAGAAAAAGAGGAAGAGAAAGAGGAGGAGGAAGAGGAGGAGGAGAACGCAGTGGAGGAGGAAGAGGAAGAGGGGGAGGAGGGGAAGAAGCAGAAAGCATCTCGCCGCCCCAGGATCATGCACTGCAAAGTCCAGTTGCTGGATGATACCCTCTTTGAGTGTGAACTGGAAGTAAGCGATACACACACAAAGCACACAACCACCGCTTCGTATCATTGTCTCGTCCCGGGAGAGAAACTCAAGCATTGCTCAAGGGCTTTTACTTCCTTTACTAATTGACTCTCAGACTACCAAGAGACTGTTTCTGCTGGTGTGACACTGCGTGGCTCTTAAAAACCGACTCGCGTTCATCCTTATTAGAACCTGAAAGTTTCACTTTACATTCACAGCTATTTCTGACGTTAGCATGTAGCGAGCTGAGCTAACAACAATTCGATTTCACGACCCACACAAGAGTCTATCAGAATCGAATTTACTTTGTTATTTTAATGATGTAACTTGAAGTGCTTCCAGTTATTTTAGCTGTAACAAAAATGTGTTATGCTGCTTGATAGGGGAGAGCGGGGCACAATTAACGTAACACTTTTTGACTTTGTTAATTTGTGTAAATCTACTTAGGGTTTAGAGTATTTTTTTTCCCCCCACATTAATTTCCCACATGTCTAGAACTATTATGTGGTTTTGTTTTATTAATACAGTGTATACTTTTTTCTTGATTTACCCTGAAAGAATGGAAGTGAAATGTGACAACATGCCCCATAGGTGGGGTACATTGTGACATCATCATATGACAGCTTAAAATGCTATCTGGTCTAATCAAAAAAATATACAAGTCAAACCAAAAGATTTTCTTAATAAAATACAATTATTAACTTTTTCATATAAAATAATGGCATTTTTTTAATAATTAAAAATAAACTAATTTTTGAGTTTGACAACACAAACACACCGGAAAACACAAAATTATTATTAATAATTTCTGAACATTGACTCTCACTCTTTATTTACATGTATTTCTCATGTTTTCTCAATAGAATCCATTAAAGTATAGAATATAATAGCATATTTTTAATAGGGGCACATTGTAACGCAGTGTGACAACATGCCCCGCCTGCAAAACCGGGGTTTAAACCCTAGAACTATAGCGTTAAATAACTCTATCAACTGTTAAACAACTGATTGGAGATTAAAATAATATCAGATTTGTCTAATTTTAAATAAACACAAAAAATAGAGATGAAAAATTAGCTTAAGTAAGAAATCAGTTATATATGTTCAGTGATATCTTACACAGATTTTTCTCTATATAGTGTTGAAATGGCAACTAGTAAATACACCAAGTTTCGTCATGCTAGCATGTGTGGAAGTATTGTGTGTTACAATACAACTAGCCCCACGCTCCCCTACTTATATCATATTATTTAAATTATTATCGTAATCATAAACACACTTTACCATTCACAGCATTATGTTATTCTTCCAATTTTTTGTTGAGTCTCCAGTCCACTCATTCAAAGAAAATAGGTTACTTCTGGCATTGAAAAATAAGGTGGATACAAACTTACAAAGACAGCTATTTATGTAGAACACACATTATATGGTTCAATAATAGCTAGTGAAACAGTCAGCATAATTCAACAACGTTTGTGCTACATTCCTGTCACATGACCTCCTTTCTTTGCATTTGAACTATTAATCTTGTAAAAATGTCTTAACTTTTAGTAGTCCCATACAAAAATTAATTTGCTTTAAAAACATAAGTCTGCTTAAAACTAGGGCTGTGCAAAAATTAATTGCGATTAATCGCATCCAAAATAAAAGTCTGTGTTTACATAATATATTTGTGTGTGCTGTATATAATTATTTTGTATATATAAATACCTATGCATGCATGTATATATTTAAGAATTATTTGCGCTTAAATTCTGTATATACATAAATACATAATCTATATTATATAAATATTTTATATATAAATAACACATTTTCTTAAATATATACATGCATGTGTGTGTATTTATATATACAAAATAATTATATACAGCACACACAAATATATTATGCAAACACAGGATGCAGGTTTTGCACAGCCCTACTTAAAACACTAAAATAGTACTATGCTGTTATGTTTTTTGACTGCATTTCTCTGTCTCCAGAAACATGCCAAAGGCCAGGAGCTGTTTGCAAAGGTGTGTGACCACCTGAACCTGTTAGAGAAGGACTATTACGGTCTGGCCATATGGGAGACACCAACCATAAAGGTACCTCACTCACATTCGTTTAATATTTGGCCTACTGCTATTCTTTTTCTTGACAAAATGAGTTTAATTTAACTTTTGAATTGTTAATTCTATCATATATATTTTTCAAATGATTGACTGTATTTTAAAATAGATTTGCTTTGTGTTTTGATAGCAGTGAAGGCCTGATCACACCAAGAACGATAACTAGAACTTCAAAGTTTTAATGCTGAATCTAATTATATGAGAATAGATATGTCTACAGCTTTAGCTTTAAAGAGCTTGAGCATTTAAAACGGCAAATGACTCAAATGCAGAATGTTTGGAGGGAGTTATTGTTGTAATTATCGTTCTTGGTGTAAAAAGGCCTTTAAAGCTTCCCTTTTCTTTCAGACATGGCTGGACTTTACTAAGGAGATCAGACGGCAGGTACAAGGTGAGTGACCGATCAAACTCGTCGTTGGTATGTTATAATTATCAGAACGTCAAATTGTTGCTATTTTAAATCATGTTTACATATTTCTAGGCACCAACTATGATTTCACATTCAATGTGAAGTTCTACCCACCTGATCCTGCCCAGCTTTCAGAAGACATCACCAGGTGAACAGCACTTTCTTTACTCTAGATATAATGTGCAGACACACCACGGTCTCTCTTGAGTTCTGGCCAGGCGCTTTGACTTTTTCATTGACCTTTTTGCATTCACTCATCTTTCCTAAATGTTTCCTTTGCCTAATGTCTAGGATTATAGCCGTATAGAAATAAAATCGGTTTGGCGATTTAGTCCGATTATCGGCTGTGATCTAATAAAATATATTTGCTGCTGGTAGACTTCTGGCGCCCCTAAAGCAAACATTTTGAGTTCATGGAAAACACCAACATGTCAAGAGCAGTGTTCTCTTGTTTTCCTGTGTTGTTTTTTTAACATTAAATGTCAGAGACAGCAGGAGGTTTATTATTATATTAACGTGCCTAAATATAACATCTTGCCAATGGACTACAGTTGAAAATTAACACTGGCACGTTTAGGGATGGGCAAAGATTAATCGCGATTAATCGCATCCAAAATAAAAGTTTGTGTTTACATAATATATGTGTGTGTAGTGTTTATAATTAATTTGTAGATATAAATACCCACACATGCATGTATATATTTAAGACAAATGTGTTATTAATATATCAAACATAATTAATATAATATTAATTGTGAATAAATATCTATAAAATATACACATGCACATATTTCTTAAATATATACATGCATGTGTGTGTATTTATATATACAAATTAATTATACACACCACACACACATATATTATGTAAACACAAACTTTTATTTTGGATGCGATTAATCGCGATTAATCGTTGCCTATCCCTAAAATGTGCACTGCCCTAAAATAAATAATTGAAATGAAATGAAAATTATATTGTCTAATATATTGACAAGTGTTTGATTATTTTCCCAAATGTTTATGTTCACTTAAAGTAGTAGTTCACTTAAAAAAAAAAAAACTTTTGCTGATAATTTACTCACCCCCCGCCATGTCACTCAAGATGTCCACGTCTTTCTTTCTTCAGTCGAAAAAGAAATTAAGCATTAAGCATTTTCTCCATATAATGGACTTCAATGGGGACCAAACGGTTCAAGGTCCAAAAGACAGTTTCAGTGCAAACTGTTCAAAGGGCTTTAAACAACACCAGACGATGAATCAAGCGAAACGATCGCTCAAATTATAAATAAATAACAAAGTTTAAGTTTTATAAGCACAAATGCTCGCCTTGCTCTGTTCTGTGATGCGCATTCGTGACTCTCCTGTTCGAACTCGTTCATCAAAATGAACAAATCTTTTTCCGAGTCAATACGAAGAATGAACCAAATAACTTGAAAAAAGATTTGTTCATTTTGATGAACGATTTTGAATAGGAGAGTCACGAATGCACATCACAGAACAGAATGAGTGATCGTTTCGCTTGATAAGACCCTTATTCATCGTCTGGTGTCGTTTAAAGCCCTTTGAATGGTTTGCACTGAAACTGTCTTTTGGACCTTGAACTGTTTGGACCCCATTGAAGTCCAATATATGGAGAAAAATCCTGGAATGTTTTCATCAAAAACCTTAATTTTTTTTCGACTGAAGAAAGAAAGACGTGAAAATCTTGGATGCCATGGGGGTGAGTAAATTATCAGCAAAAGTTTTTTTTTAAAGTGAACTACTCCTTTCAGACAGAACTGACTTCGTTAAAATGAGCATGCAGTTCTCTAGTTTCATTCCCCGGGTTTCATTATCACACTTGTAAATTACAAAACCCCTTTCACCCTGAATAATCACAGTGGCACACACTGACGTCCCTTTACTGTTGTTGTCACGGTTCCAGTTTTTGACTCTTGTGTCTACAAAACTTGTCCCAACTTGTAATATGATATCCTGGCACATAATGTCACATTGTCTTTGAGTTTTTGAGCGTAAATGAAATGACTTGCTCTGCGCAGGTACTACTTGTGTTTGCAGCTGCGGAAGGACATAAAGAACGGCCGTCTGCCCTGCTCTTTCGTGACCCTGGCCCTGCTGGGCTCTTACGCCCTGCAGTCTGAGTTGGGTGAATACGACCCCGAGGTTCATGCCAGTGACTATGCCAAGGAGCTCCAGCTGATCCCAGGACAGACCAGAGAGCTTGAGGAGAAAGTCATGGAGCTTCACCGCACATACAGGTGATCGTGACTGTTTCTTGTTGGTGGGGTGATGATTAGGATTTATTTTCATACATAAATACTTAGGATAAATGGATGTTTGGGAAACTTCTGTTTGGGCAGGATAGGGATAAGATCAAAATATATATTTTTTTGCTCTTTTTGCACGTTTCGTTATTAAATTAATGTTATGATCCTGATTAACCCTCAGGTGCTCTTCGGTCATTTCTGACCGAAAAAATTTCTGTTTTGAATTTTTAAAAATCACAGCTTCATCGTAATGTTACAAAACTTGGTGACATTTATGGTATTATGTATGTGAACACACAAAAAAATTGAGGTCATGATCCGAGCATGCTAAGTGGTCTTTAAAAAATAGTCACACTTGTGGTCTTTGGTCAAAAATGACCCCCATAGGAAATGAATGGGAAATTGACAAAAACACAAAAATTCACAATTTTTTATTTATTTTTTTACATTTAAAAAAAAACAAAAAAAAAACGTTTTTGAGATTGTTTCAACTATATATTCAAATCCACCAAAAAAAACAAAAAAAAATGTGTTCATAAACAGCTGGGGAATTCACATGCCTCTCCATAGAGAGCTGTACATGCCATCTAGTGGTTACACCATGATTCTACGCTTTTTCTCTATACTGTAAACAGATGGTGCTAATTTTCTTCAAAAAATATATTTTTTTTGCTGAAGGCCTAGACTCTATATTAAACTAAAATACTGCATTAATAATTTTTTGAAAAAAATAATATATATATAGAAATATATATATATATTTCCATGGCAAAAATAGACCATAAATATTAATAAATTCAATCAAATTGTCTCAAAATACTAAATTACAAAGAATAAATATTATAGAACAAAAATAAATTGCATTGGTTTTACTGGGATGGAAGAAATTTAATTTTTAGGTGTCTGGTCACTTCTGACCGGGAAGATAACAAGTGTGACTCCGAAACGAAGAGCACCTGAGGTTTAAAATTAGATGCGAATTTAGGTGTGTTGCACTTTCAAATAAACTGTCTAGATTGCAGGATAAATGTAGCATGTTTCCCCCCTGCAGATCTATGAGTCCGGCTCAGGCTGATATGATGTTCCTGGAGAATGCCAAAAAACTGGCCATGTATGGGCTTGATCTCCACCAGGCAAAGGTACAGTAGATTTGACGAAAGACACTTTCCACGAATGCGATATGAAAAATTATGGTTTAAAATAGTGAGAAATAAAATTAAAATAAACTGTTTGTCATACTAAATATTAAATGAGTTGTTTTATTGTCTTTCCAACATGAATATGTTTGCATCACAGTTTAAAATCCAGGATTTCTTTTAACTTTTAAAAAAAAAATTGAATTAAACATCAATATCAAATAAATTAAATGTGTTTTTTTTAAGAGAAAACAGTTATTTTTAATTGCAATAATATTTCATAATATTACAGTATTTTTATATCAAATAAGTGCAGCTTCGTTGAGCAAAATACATTTCTTTCAAAAACATTCAAACATCTTACCGACCTGAAACTTTTTTTTTATTTTTATTTTTTTTTATTGCAGATTAACAAAACAGTAACACTATAAATTAAATTTTTAACATTTTAAAATAAATTAAATACAAAAATATTATATGCCAGCATAAATTAAATTAAGTTGGTTTTGTAGTTATTGATACACTTATAAATGTTTTGATCTTTTTTTTTTTTGCATTAACTTTGGTCGTTGATTGGGTTATAATAATAATAGTAATAATAATACATTCATTTAAAATACATTCAATAACATGTCTCAGTTAGACAATGTGATTTTTCCCAGAATTGATTAAACCTTCATATCACAGGAGTGCTTGTGATAAAAGCATTGCATGTCCTTCCACTGCTCAGATTTGGAAGCTGAATCCAGGTCAATCTGTTTGCAGCAAGCCTTGGATTTAAATAAATGATAGAATTGACTTTTTTAAAAGTGAAGCAGGGGCGCCCCCTAATGGTGGAGCTTTGTAAAGTGCAAAATGTTGTTTACACTGTGGAGTCAAAATATGATATGTATTGTTTTCTCTTTCTGTCAGGATCTGGATGGGGTGGATATAATGTTGGGGGTTTGCTCCAGTGGCCTGATGGTGTATAAGGACAAGTTGAGGATTAATCGATTCCCCTGGCCAAAAGTTCTCAAAGTCTCCTACAAACGCAGCAGTTTCTTCATCAAGATACGGCCATCTGATGTATTGCATATCTATTTAGTTAATTTCATTATAATAACTATTGGTGATTGTTCTGTTCCCACCTGTACTGTATGTGCACTGCGCAGTTATCATTTGTTGCAATCCATTTTCTTTTTAACACTTTTTAAAACATTTTTAACCCAATGTTTTTCCCTATTTGACCCCAAATTGGGTTAAAACAACCCAGCATTTTTTAGAGTATACATTTTTTTTTTAAATATTAACCTTTCTTTTATAATATCATCCATATACTGATGTTTAGAATGTAATTAGCTATATTCACAGTCTGTTTAATACAACATACATTAAAACAAGCTTAATTAACTGGGAAATTCTAAAAATGAAACGTTACATCTATTTAGTTAATTTTTTATTATAATAACTATTGGTGATTGTTCTGTTCCCACCTGTACTGTATGTGCACTGTGCAGTTGTCATTTGTTGCAATCCATTTTCTTTTTAACACTTTTTAAAACATTTTTTTTAGCTGGAACATTACGAAAGCGCCATTGGCTTTAAACTGCCCAACTACAAGGCTGCCAAAAAACTGTGGAAAGTTTGTGTGGAGCATCACACATTCTTCAGGTATAAATATCAAGCAATGCTTCACAACACATAGACAGCAGTCACATCTTTTAGTGACTGTTTGTTTTTATAAATTCATTTGAGTCCACATACTTCATGATCTTGAAGAGCTGTAAACTCTTCTGTCCCAGGTTGACTTCCACAGAGGCGGCCACCACTCCCAGGAAGTTCCTGGCTCTGGGGTCAAAGTTTCGCTACAGCGGGCGTACTCAGACTCAGACACGTCAAGCCAGCTCCATGATCGACAGACCTGCCCCTCATTTCCAGCGCTCTGCCAGCAAGAGGGCATCTCGCAGCTTAGATGGAGGTGTGTAACCATGATCTACTGTATGAAATCATTTTGATTTGCTATATTCAGCTCTGAATGGACCTTATTCAGAGCAGCACCATGACAGGTATGAAAGTGAGGCTGTGAGGGATAGACTTACCGTGTTTTCAATGGCATCCGCTGTAAAAAGCTGAATAAAGCGGCTAGATTACTTACAATTTTCCACAGCTTACATTGTCGGGAGATTTTTGTCAACTAAAATTTCTTTGAAAGATATTTTTCCAGTGTTTCATGAGCAAAACAAAACGAAAACACATTAAATAACAATACAGCCCATTGAAGAGATGCAAGTCTATCCCTCACAGCCTCGCTTTCATTCTCATTAAAAATCAAAGATGGCGCTGCCGTGAATAAGGCGTGTGCCTATGGGTACAGAAAGTTATATTGAAAATAGAGACAGATGATTGGCAAACTTTGTTGGATTCTGGTCAATCACAGCTAGTTAAGTTAGTTACCTCTAGAGCCAGACCGATATATCGGCCGGCCGATATTAGGCATTTTCCAAAGTCAAGTCGAACTTTATTTATAGAGCACAAGTTTAACACAACCGTAGTTGATCCAAAGTGCTTTCCAGTACAATAAAATAGTTCAAATAAAATAAATAAAGTAAAAAGAGATAAAAGCAAGTAGCAAACCCTTTGGTGTATCAACATATACAACCTGTAGAACACCGACTAATTTAAAAATAAATACATGACCTTATTCGAACGCAAGAGAGTAAAAATAGGTTTTTAAACTGGATTTAAAAGCAGCCAAGGATGGAGAGATCCTGATGGTTAAAGGTAAACTGTAATATCAAAATATCGGTATCGGCAGTTATAATGGCCGATAAATGAATATTTAAAAAATAAAATAAAAACGAACGAAACACGCTTCAATCATCTCTCCCTGCCCTGTTATATTGAAAATGTATGTTTTTACAATTTGCAGTATATGATGTTATCTATTGCTAAATTATGGCTCATCATAGACTGGCTTATGGCTTATCACAGTGGAAGACTAACGCTAACGTTAACATTAATGAGCTTGGAAACCACAATGAACTTTTTCTGCCTAAATAAAGTAATGATTACTGTATTTATAACTCGCATATCTCTAGTTACAGTCCCTGCATTGTAAAATGAAGTTATACTTGCGAGGAGTGAACATTTAGACATAGAGAAAAAGTATCAAACGTATCTTGTGCAGAAAAGTTAGCTTTTCTTTTACACGTGTGTGAAATCCAACAATATTTACCAAACAAAAAAAAATATCGGCCGATATATCGGAATATCGGATTTTAAAACCCAAAAATATTTGTATCGGTATCGGCCTTCAAAATCCTTTATCGGTCGGGCTCTAGTTACCTCAGGGAGTGTGACATCACAAGTCTGATCAGAGTTGCTGTATGGAGGGTCTCTTGAGGTTGTGTATTGATTAAAGCAGCTGGATGTGTAGATGGGGACAGCTCACTAGAGATTGGAACAGAGCCACTTGTCTCTGAGGTAAAGTGAAGGTGTTTTCTTGTGGTATAAATAAACTGGTTGCTTTTAGGCAGTGCAGGTGAACTTACGATGAGAGACGCATCACAGCAGGGGTGTGATCCAGAAAAGCAACCCTCGTTAACCCACTGAAAATTTAATTATTCATCCTCAGGTAGAATATGGACACAGACTTAATTACTTTCTGTATTCATCAGAGATACACCGTTGGTTATTTATTTCATAAAAATTCCTTACATAGCCTAGTCTTTTGAAGGTTTCAGTTCCCTCCCTCCCTGAAATGCTTATAAAAGGAATAGACAGAATGATTGCTTTTTGTTTGATTAAAATGTTGGTTCCTGAAAATTTCTATTCCTATAAGTTTGGTATTGTTTATTCTTGTGGATAACAACTCTAAGCATGCACCTGTAAAGGCAATAAAGTTCATGAAGAGTGAGATTTTGAGTACCTGAAGCAGTTGTTTATGGGTTTTTTTTTTTTTTGGAAAGAAACACTGCAGAATCATGATTGGTTTGTGCTCTTTGGCTGCACTCTTTCAGAAACCTCTTTTTCCTGAGGTGGAGCTTTATTCTTTATTCTTCCTCCTAAAGTTTCTACTCTTATGGAAAACAACAGGATCTGCCACTGTGTTTACTTTGTTTGAAGATTGTTTCATATTTGAGATGACTCAAAAGACTATTTTAACTTGCCCAAAAACAGCATGATGATATATATATATATATGAAGAGTTCAGATGCAAAAGCCTCTAAATGCCATTTGAAATTTTCTTCTAAAATGATCATTTTTATCAAGCTTGTATATTTAAGTTCAGTAATTTCACTTAAATGACAATTAATAGGTAATTATCATTACCATTTAAGTGAAATTACTGAACTTAAATATACAAGCTTGATAAAAATGATCATTCTAGAAGAAAATTTCAAATGGCACTTAGAGGCTTTTGCATCTGAACTCTTCATATATAGATAGATAGATATACTGTGTATATATATATATATATATATACACACGACATATAATATATATATATATATGTAATTTCTTAACACATTTTTTAAAAATGACTAAAAAGTAGGGCTGTCAAACGATTAATCACGATTAATCGCATCCAAAATAAAATTTTGTGTTTACATAATATATGTGGGTGCATTGTGTATAATTATGTTATATATATAAATACACACACATGCATGTATATTTAAGAAACAAATATTATTTATATATAAAATATTTATATTTTTATATAATATAAATTATATATAAATCTAAATACAGTATTTTCATGAAAATATTTCTTAAATATATACAAGCATGTGTGTGTATTTATATATATATATCAAATAATTATACACAGTGCACCCACCTATATTATGTAAACACAAACTTTTATTTTGGATGCGATTAATCGTGATTAATCGTTTGACAGCCTTACTGAAAAGTACTCTTTAAATTATATTTTGCTGTTCTTTAAAGAAGTACCCTTATTTTAACGTGTTGACTGACATAGTACATCTCATGTAAAGTACTTCACTAACTGTAGCGTGTTATTCAATATTACATTTAAAGTTCATGATAATAAATAGTATTAAATGCAACTTCATTACAAATGAAATGGCATTAAAGTATGTTTAATCTTTATTAGTAAATTCGGCAGTACACTTGAACCATTTCAAAGACAACAGAATAATGACGTTATATTTAATATGTTTTGATGTGGGCTAAAAAACACTTTAAAGTTCATCTGGTGGTATTTATTATTAATATAAACTATAACATATTATGATTTTTTTTTTAACAACACATTCAGTTTTCACTTATAGTATATTCATTTCTAAAATAAGTACTCTTTTTTAAAAGTATGCTAAAGTGTACTCTTTTTTCAAAGTGTTTGAATCGTTTATCACAACAAGAATGTGTGTTACTGCTTGTGAGTCTGTGTTTCTCATCAGAGGTGCACAGCAAACACCTAAACCCTATGTTAAAGTGACCTTATTCATTTTTACTCTCTGATTTTAGTGTAACTCCCATACATTTCTCTCCGACAGCCATGGTTTCGACCCCAGATAAGAATGCGCGTCCCGTCAGCGCTCCCATTATGTCCCCCATCTCCCCTGGTGATGTGGCTCCTTCCCCAGTGGCATCTGCCGCCCGCACTGACCGTAAAGAGACGTCCACGCCCACGGGCCGTCTACGCTCCTCTGAGAGGAAGAGTGAGGTGAAGGCCCATGTGACAGATGGCTCCAAAACTCACAGCACCAAAGCAGAGGGCACACCTGAAATCAAGGTATGCCACATACACAAACATATATACTATAGTTTGGAAATGTATTTTAAATCATAGTTAATGATTTAATCGTGCACCAGGTTCCTAAACATGAGCCAAGTGTGAAAACGCCCTTCAATGAAATGTAGAAATTAGGGCTGGGTAATAAATATCGATTTCTCGATATTAATCGATTCTCATTTCTACGAACCGATATCGATTCTTAAATCTCAAGAATCGATTAGTCATCCTGTTTCATTTGATAGAATGGATCATTGTATCGCAATAATCTTTGTCCTTTGTTACTATTGATATGAAACAAAGTCTCAATTTTCAAATTACGTCCATTTTCTTTAGAAATTCAAAAACATAAATAGCGTTTTGTCGCTGTGGCGTGAGATCGCTCTGGAGAAGCAGCAGCGCTGATCTCTCTTCCGGCTTAATAATACCAGTCACAGCGCCAAATTAACATGAATGAGCATCTGAAAGTGTGTTAAAGATAGAGTACAACTTATCCAAATCCGGATCATGTCACATTGATTCGCTCAATCAGCGTTTCAACCGTGGAAAGACGTCAGTTAAACAGCTTGTAATCAATGTCATCGTCATATTTACCTCAGAAAACCCACATAAACTCGTTAGTCAGCTAGAAAAAATAACTCTAGAGAGGAGCATTTCCCTAAATATATACACCATATTACATATGCATTATAATCTTAATGTTCTTCAATATTTAATGCATATTTCAATAAATCTGGCAAGTTTTTATGACAGCCACCATTTAAATGTTTTTATTTCATATGATCTTCTTATTATAAAATTAATAAAAATGTAATTTAAGTGTTTGCTACAAAACAGTTCATTATTACCTTCATATTAGGCTAATGAAGCCTATAGGCTACAACTAGACTCCCATAGTTTACAGCATTAGTTAAGAGATTTGATTCCCTTGAGAAAAATTGCCATTTATTGTAGCTGATTTAAAAGTTGTATTCAACCAAAGAAAAAAAAACTTCAACTAAAAAAAAAAAAAAACGTGATGTTTTGATTAAACATTTTTTAAACAATTGTCATTGAGCATTTATAAAACAACAACGAAAAAACATCACAAATAAATAAAACTATAATAATAATACAATTCTTTGAAAATTAAGTGATTTTTTAACTGCAAAAAGTGAAGAGCTCTGTCCTAGGTCTATAGTAACAGTCACAACCGCGCACCTGACCACACCACACGCTGCAAAAAATATAACTGCTGTCTGCCACATAATGAAAAATCCCAACAAAAGCTCTCATTTATACAGGCTTTATATTCTTCTTTACTTTCAAAGCTATGGGTTAACTTTCGTCCTGACGATCAAGGCGTTTTAAACAACACACAAAAAAAACAAATAACTTAAAAACAATCCTAATAATAGGCTGTAGGACCGCGTATATTATTTTCGTTTTGTTGCATTATTTAGGCTATTTTCAAATGCGTCAAGTGTACAAATAAAAACGAAAACACAATCTATTGAGTCAGCATGATATAGCCGTTAAAAGGCTGCTCACGTCTTTTGCGCGCTCAAGTTCGATTTCAAATGTTGGCGAGCAACTTGCTTGCACACTTGTAGGCGAGCGAATCCAAAATAATCAATATTGAATCAAATCGAATCGGAATCGCAATCTTGTGAATCGAAATCGAATCGAATTGTGAAATTTGTGTCAATACCCAGCCCTAGTAGAAATACTTTTTTATAAACCTGCAGCACAGACTCCTAACTGCCCTTTGAGTAAGTGATCAGAAAGCAAGCCTAAAAGTACCCGTAAGAAGCCGCAAGGCCTTTTCATAACTAGAATGATTACAGTTCCAATTATAAAGAAAAAAGCTTGAGACCACACATGTAAGACGTGATGTTTAAGTCTATTTGAGACCGCAAGAGTATGAATACGCTCTCTGTGCTGCTACAGACAGTAGCCCGGCGAGAACGGCGGCACCGTGATGCCCCGGTGCTGACGGCCACAAATGGGGAAAGAAAGAGCCAGGTTTGTGCTCATGATTTCAGCCAATCACTAAGGCTGTTATAATATGCATAAAATATTAGTCAATGCTGATAATATTATAGTATCATACTATTAAGACGTAAGAGAATCATAACCACTGTGAATCTTGTTTTTTTTTGATGCAGTAAAGGCCAATTTATACTTCTGCGTTGCGTCTAACGGAGAGCCTTGGCACTTCCTATGAGCCCCGTTGTGTATCACCTTGGTTGCAGTTCCATTAGAATTCCACTGGAGGTGATCACGGGCGAGTGCAGAATGAATGGGAGTCTATGGGGCTAAACGGCTAGATGTGTCTCTTTCACCTGCTTGTTGTTAAATCAAAATAGATTTTATTGTTGATTCCGCAAGTTCAATATAGATTATAGGCCAAAAGTCGAATGAACGAGTACTTTTGATTTCTTACAGGTTAGGCCGTTGTTGGCCGGAGCACGCTAGCATTCTGCTATTGTGTGACGTCATCACAGTTTTGAACGGGTTTTTAGAACAGATAAGTGAACTTAAAAATGCAGTTTTCAGCTGAGTGTATTATCTTAGCCCTCCCTTTTGAATGCAACTTTCAAATTACTTGACAAAAAATTACATCCTGAGAAAAGTGGATTTCTGTGGGTGAAACCCCATTGACTCCCATTCATTCTGCACTCGACCGCGAGCGCCCCCGCATGGACAGAGACGCGTTACTGCAGCCAGTGCCAATTCTCTTCAATTAGACATTCTCTGGTGCGGCGTAGCATACGTACAGATGCGTACCATACCGCGTACCCTTCGACGTAGCCTGACGCGCACCTCCTCAAAAATGTAACTACTAGAGCCCGACCGATAAAGGATTTTGAAGACCGATACAAATATTTGTTGGTTTTAAAATCCGATATTCCGACGTATCGGCCGATATTATTATTTTTTTAATTATTTCAGAAATGTGCAACAAAATATTAAAAAAATTCCTTAACATAGTTATTTGTAGTTAATTATGAGTTTTAACAAAAAATAATATGATAATGCATAACTGGTTTTCTCTGCCCGACTCTGGCTGGATCAGCAGGTTGCAGGATCGCGTTATACATGGTGTAGAGTGCCCTCTGGTGGACAAACTATACAACGCCAACACTCATAACATGGTTGAAGCGTGATTTGTCTATTTTTAATTTTGAAATATTCATTTATCGGCCGTTATAACTGCCTAATATCAAAATGCCTAATATCGGCCGATAATATCGGCCTGCCGATATATCGGTCTGACTCTAGTAACTACACGTCGCGACGACGCGGACCGCAAGATCTGTGATTGGTCGGCTTGGTAGCATCGCATTTCCTCCTACGCATTTCCGCACAACGTCTTCTCTCGTTTCCGCCTTTTAGTTTTAGTAATTTCACTAAAATTAACTGTTTTTCCACCTCAATAAGTTTCAATTCCAACATGATCCGCTCTCTTTCAGTCGCCATTGATTGTAGTAACCTAAACACAGCGGAACATTAAAACCCTCCGCCGCCAACTAGTGTTTCGGAGCAGTACTGCAGAGCAACCAAGACCTGAACGCAGAAGGATAATATGACGACGCATAAGTATAAATTGGCTTTAAGTCAGTTGCAAAGAGGTAGCTTGTTTTGTAGACACTTACATACTCTCTTCCTTCCCCTCTGGGGTCTAAACAGTCGCCACGGGCGGACATTGAGATGGTGCGCATGAGGAAGGTCAGAGCTCGTTCTATACAGTCATCACAGCATGAGGACGATGCCATTGTACTCATCATTTCCTCACTGCCCATGTTTTACAACAAAAATCTAATTTATTATTTTTTCTCATCTGCTTTGGCTGTATCTTGCTTGCACTTGTATGAGACGGCACTGTCGCTGTCAGATACACACCTGTTCAGGCTGCAACAGTGAATCAGTGCATATCATGTATTATTAAAATAACATTCATATCATGTATTAAAATATATTTGTAAAATACACATTCATAATGATGAAGCAATTTAGAATTTAGTGCATTTTAAATGTTATATTAAATAACATACTACAGTTAAAATTATAGTAAATACTTTATATGTGCTTTAATGTGTTTGTAAATACTTTCAGATAAGTATACTTCTTTAAAGCACAGTCAAAAATAAGTTTTAATTTAAAGTGCATTTTAAAACATTTCAAAGCACATTTAAAAAAATTGTGCTTAACTCTTTTTTTTAACAGCATTTTTTTAATGTTTTTTTTTAAATCATTTTGTTGTATGAATATCTGAACTTGCAATATATCAAAAAAAAGGACAGACCCTCTGCTTTTAAACAACAAAAACAACAACAAAACATTTTATTTTAGCTTCATGGATTCCCCCCCACCCCCCCATTCATTAAAAAAGCTCAATTTTCAGCAAAAAAGATGAGTAAAAATGCATAAAAGGCTGATAATTCTGTCAATGGCAGCCCTTGCTGGGAGAGAGTTTAGTGTGTTGTTAATAAACATTAACATAACCATGAAAGTATATGCTCTAAGTACACTTAAATGTGATTTAATTAATATTATATCATGCAAGTAGTTCTTCTTTTAAATACAGTTTTAAGATTTTAAAGTAGCACTACAAGTGCACATTCAATACAATTAAGTACACTTCTTTTTTTTTACAAGGGTCATATGAGAAATACAAGTGTGGTCAAGTATGTCCAAACTGTTGACTGGTAATGTGCTTTTATATACTTTAGCTAATCATGTGGTTATAGACTTTAGACAATGCTCAGTAATATTTATCTTATACTAAACATTTTCAAGAAAAAAAATGAATTGATGTTGCTGGATCAGGATGCTCAATCAAATGCAGCATTGATTTAATAACACTAGGGAATAGCGTTTCACATATGATTGCAAATACACTTTCATTAATTTACTCATTGCACAATTAGTCGTGATCTTGCAGTCACCCCTGACCTATGACCTCTCGCCTCTGTCTAGCTGCTGTGGTTCATCATGCATATTTGATTTGTCTCCATCCCTGCATATCCTCACACACTGAATGCAACTGCAGTTCAAAGTTTTTTTAAAAAAATACCCAAGAATCATTTCATGATTTTCTCTACGTTCAAACACTGCCAACTTTTTCCCCCCTGTTCTTCACAGAAAAGAGCTAAGAAAATTGAGGGTGAAACTATTTATATCAAACATAGCAATTTAATGTTGGAGGTTTGTATTGAAACTCTGGAAATGTCTTGTATTTGCCGCTGCATGTCTCACTGCATGATATTCTTTTTCATCTTTCTTCATTCTTCTCACCGCACACTCTCTTTTGTGTTTTGTTTTGTAGCTTAACCCTAAAGGCTTGGCATGCACTATTTACCTCACTAACTGTAATGCAAGTACTCACTTTTATTTATTCTTCTGCACTATTTCATTAAATATATGATTGGGAATTTAACTTTTAAAATTTCTTTTATATGAACTGTATTTACTTTCTTTTTTCTTCAGTTCATAATTTAATGCAAAATTGATCGGATACAAAGATTTAGCAAGTAGTGACTGACTTTATTTCAATTAGCTGTTGACTCTATGCTTATTCTGTTCCAGCTTTTCTAAATATTTCTAATGGGCTTTTCACACTTTAAATGATTAAAAATGTATAACCCTGTATATCTCGTTTCCTGTTTACTTTACTCTGGATTATTAAATGAATCCTGCATGGTCATATTTTGAGATTTCACACTAGATTTAGCCTGCAGGCTGGCCTGCAAATTGACGTCATGGCTAAACAGTTCAATACAAATGATTGATAAAGAACAGCATGTGTACAGAACTACCCAACTGTCGAATTATCATCACATAAATATGCTAAATGTGCATAAATGACAATAATACAGTCTATTCATCACCAATTAAAGGAGAACTCTGGCGCAAAATGAACGTTTGGTCTAATAAAACATCGGTAGTCGACCGTTCTCTGAGATTTGTTTTCATGATAATCGAATGTAAAGAGTTTTATCTCTAAAAACTGTTTAGCGTATAACTTAATTTACTAAGTAAAAAGAAATCGCTAGTTTATACCACTAACAAGGCTCAAAATAGCCCCACGCTAATGAGGGTCCATACATTTAAGCATAAACGAAGCATTAAGAACTTTGTAAGTGTACAGACCGTTTAATAAGAAGATACTTATGAAGACAGTTCACTTCGTGTATACAGACAGGAGCCATCTTTGAAAATAGTCTCGATAAGTCGATCCCCGAACGCCGTTCACACAGTTCAGAAGATCTCTGAACTTCATACAGTTCAGATCACTCAGCATGACGTTCGTGGTTTGACTTGTCGAGACTATTTTCAAAGATGGCTCCTGTCTGTATACACGAAGTGAACTGTCTTCATAAAGTATCTTCTTAAACGGTCTGTACACTTACAAAGTTCTCAATGCTTCGTTTTGCATGTATGGACCCTCGTTATGTTTCTGTGTTAGTGTGGGGCTATTTTGAGTCTTGTTAGTGGTATAAACTAGCGATTTCTTTTTACTTAGTTAATGCTCTCAGTACTAGCATTATACGCTAAACGCATTATATGTTTTTAGAGATAAAACTCTTTACATTCGCTTATCATGAAAACAAATCTCAGAGAACGGTTGACTAGGTACCAATGTGTTCATTTTGCGGCGGAGTTGTCCTTTAATATTTTCTGTCACGGATATTTTTAATAGTTTACCCAGTATTTTTACACCGAGACTAAACAAAGCGACTGAGATGGATATGGATATTTAATCCAAGTCAGGATTTCATGACTTAAATGTTAACTTAAAGAGTTAAACATAGTGTGACACGCCCATAAATATGCTGAAAACGTGTACTGTTTAATAAAGTATAATAATTGTCTGTCCATTTAACTACTAATTCATGTTTTTATGTATCTATTTGTTATCTGATTACATGATTATATTACTGATTTGCAGTGTTGTATGATACAGATTATACAGCCTGTCCCAGTCATATATTTACATTCTACAATAAGCTACAAAAGCTGTTTGTTTGTGTTGTCCTTGATGAGTCTGATAATGAGTCTGACAACCAGATGGATTCTGTGACATTAACCCCTTCAGCCACAACATGACCTCTTCTCTAACCAAACATCTTGTATAACACTGTGCCTCCATCACATATATACTTTTATTATATTAACTGCTAAGATTGCTGTTGGTGTTTGAGACAAGCACTGTTTTGCACTTTGCTTTGTTTCAGAAATCAACCGATTAACAGACATGTGTCAAATCAATCATATGCTGCATTCAGTATGCTATAGCTTTACAATGGAATATAGTTACAAACTGTATAACATGCTCTTATACAGCACGGTTAGAGATTTGACCCATGTCTGAACCTAAGCTTAGTTCACATGTTAAAACCGACGAAGTGCTTACATGATTACCACCTCATCTACCTTTTATAGAAGAGTTTAATTAATGAAATAACATCAGAAATGAGATATTTTTTAAACTAAAGTGAGCTGCCTGCCAGACTAGCTTTTAAGGCATCATAAGCAATCCAGGAAAGCTATACATAATAGTGCTACACAAAATTATTTGTATTTATTATTTCAACTGTCTGAAGTCAGTGAATGTGGATGATGAGGTCTGGATTCTCATGAGAGTGTTTCACTCTTGCAGATGTTCTGTTGGGCGCTGATACACAGATCACTTCTCTCCATTTTATTTCCGAAGTCTCTGTCTACCATAGTTAAAGGGATAAAGATCAGCTGAGATTGTATACCAACGGTCTCTCTCTTGATCTCATTAATCACAGTTTGTCTGCACACACATGGATCACAAAGACTCCTCTATGAAATGAATATTCATAGCTGATTACACGATGCCGCTGAGAGACAAATCAAGCTGCGGGTGCTGAGGAAAAGGGGAAAATGCAATTATAAGACAGTGAAGGTGGAAGAGAAGAGAGCTGTGTCTTGGTGACTCATGGGCGATCTGTACAATGGCTTTGTGTGTGACTGAAAACCGATGTAACTAGGGATGGGGATCATAAGAAGAAATTTCATGATTTTGGTTCCTTAGTGACTATTAGCTACTAACTATTCAGTGTGTGAATTGGTTGATGAATTCATGACTCAAGAGTTCAAGACTAATTAAAAATAACTGCTTCTACACACTGTACATGTCAAAGCGTCTTCACTTTATAGCCCTTAATCCTGTAATTGTGGACAAATGTGGGCACAGAGGACTTTTTATTTATTATAAATGTTATGTCAGTGTCTTCGATAAAGTTTTGTCTATCCATTTATGGTGTTTTCTTTTATTTTGGGGGTATTTTTGAATTTATTTACTTCAAAAAGTACCATATTTTCTATGTAAATTATGCTTATTTTTATGTTTTATTTTTTTTAACTATATTAAAATATCATTCCAATAAGTTCTCAGAGCTAAAACCTAAAGATGAAGTGACTTTGCCGTCACCTGGTGTCTTATTTTAGAATGCTCTAAATTACAGTTTTTCCCATTCATTTCTATGGGTGCCCATTTTTGACCCAAATACAAGATTAAGGAGGTTTTTTTCACCCACTTAACATTGTAGAATTGAGTTTTAAAAAATGTTTTGCTTGTTTAGGAGGCAAACTTAGGAAAAGTACCCAAGTCTTGTAGCGCTCAGATCAAGGGAAGTATTTTTTAAAAATAAATCAAAACTATTTTGCCCACATTTGTCCAGAATACAGTTTTAGGGTTAAGAACTGTTTACTGAAAGATTGGTTGAGGAACCCAAAATCGCTGCAAACAACCTTTTGGGACCTTTATTTTTAAGAGCGATGCACAGACTTTCCCATTATCAAATCATTAAATCATCTTAAAATGATCCAGTGCATTGATGCAAATACTTGATTCCCAACCCTAGATGTGCATCCTTGAGTTTAGAGTAAAATAGTGATTTATGCAAGATGAGATATCTTAATTGGGGTGTTTCTCTCTCTTAATCTCTTAATCTGTCCTTCATTTTCTTTTGTTCTCTCTATCGGTCTCTAAATTTCTCTTCTTCTATCCTCTTGCGCTTTTTCTTTTGACCTTTTTGGTATCCTTTCTTTCCGCCTGGACCTCTATTTCTCTCTCAGGATGTGGAAAAGACACAGACAGAAATCATGCGCCATCACACGAGTATCAGCGAGCTCAAGCGAAGCTTCATGGAGTCGGTGCCCGAGCCGCGGCCCAGCGAGTGGGATAAGCGTCTGTCCACACACTCGCCCTTCCGCACGGCCAGCTTCAACGGCCAGCTGCAGCCCGACGTGAGTACTGGGGTTAAAGGTTATACACTTCATTGTTGGTTTTAGAGTCTTTGCTTGAAGATAAGATTGAAAAAGCCTGTGCTTGAACAAGATAGATTTGATTGTCATCCGTGGTAGTTTTATTGCATTTTCAGACTTGGTTGGGAAATTAATGTCCAAAATGCTTTTTCCACCTTCATATGCATTGTCTGCTATGACATTTTTGGGAGTCAGGTTATCAGCGAGCCAAACAATTGTGTTGAGTTAATGCAATGAGCACTTTTGAGGAAGAAAATGTTTTTCCAAACTTTGCCAGTTTAGTGACATCAGATCTTAGCGATTTTGCCTATTTTTGTGGACTACATTACCATTGTTTGCATTCTCTCAATATTCTTCATCTATTCTATCTTATCTACTTATGTTTTATATTCCCACTTAATGGCAAACTGTAGTTGGTCACCTTTATATTTCAGTCAGACTGTCCTGTGCAAAGTAAACCAGACTTTATGCCACTAGTCAAAATGATGCACTGAATAATGTGCTACATAAAGCAGAACACTTTGTTTTTATTGTGAGTATCCACAAAAAATAAAAAACACTTAACAGGATACACATATATATGTAAGATCAAAATCAATAGAGTAATTTGAGTCTCTTTTGCACTGATGTCCAAAAGGGAAATAGTCCGAAAGCATATATTAAACATCTCTATGTTTGCAGAAAAGTATAGTAGGATATAGTATCATGGATGAATAATTGATTTTAAATAGCGTGTGTCGTTCTTTATGGCATTTACCTTTGTTTATTAACTTCAGTGATTTGTTTTCGCCATTAAATACAAAGACTGCATACAGTATAAGCACAAAGAAGCACAGTACAAGCCCTGTTTGCACATTTTTCTTGTGTTAATGTCCGTGTTTATGACATGTATTTGGGGTAGATTTCTTGGTAACGCTTCCTTTTACAGTCCAGTTACCCATGTAAATACTATGTACTTATTTTAGTAACTACAATTACTGGGTAATAACTAGTACTAACCCCGAAACTACCCCTAAACCTACCCCTGTTCCATGTACTTACCTTATCCTAGCCATTACTTTCTAGGTAAGTACTAGAGCCAGACGATATATCGGCAGGCCGATATTATTGGCCGATATTAGGCATTTTCCAAACTATCGGTATCGGCAGTTATAATGGCCGATAAATGAGTATTTCAAAAATAAAATAAAAATGGACGAAACACGCTTGAACCATGTCACGAGTGTTGGAGTTGTATAATTTGTCCACCAGAGGGCGCTCTACACCGTTCCAGTTGGCAACACTCGTTGAGTTGGTCACAAGATATACATCACTTGAATAAAAATTAAAATAACATCCCCTTCAGTTCTCTTAACTCAAATAAGCATGACAAAATTTATGACTATCATGTCCAGTTTTGCTGCTGTTAAATAACGTAATAATTACGTTACGTTGTTACAGTGTAGTTGACGGACTGTCCTTTTAACTTTTGACAATGTGACTGAAGTATTTCTTTAATAGCGCGTGACAGTTACAGCAATGAGCAATCATCTCTCCATGGCCTGTTTATATTGAAAATATAGCTAAATTGCTAAACCATTACTAAATTATGGCTCATCATAGACAAGCTAACCACAAAGCTAGCTAATGCCACTATCATCAGTCTGTTCTGTTGTGACAATTTTCTTTTTAAAATGCATTATCATATTATTTTAGTTAAAACTCATAAATAACTTCAAATAACTAATGTTAGGGAAATATGTTAATGTTTTGTTGCACTTTTCTGAAATAAAAATAAAAAATATCGGCCGATATATCGTATTTTAAATATCGGCCTTCAAAATCCTTTATCGGTCGGGCTCTAGTAAGTACACAGTAAGTACTGTACTGTAAAAGGATACCGATTTCTTGTAGTTTCACTATTTTCTCAACTTCGACTGTTATATTTAGTGTTTCAACAACCTGACGCAAAAGCTTGTGCTTTCTGTTTTCTCGCATGATGTTGCATTTGAAGGAATTTATCCCAAAGTCATCAGGTACATCAGTGAGTGAGCCGATTTGTGTGACGGATAGAGTACCCGGTGACTGTGGTTAAGTAATCGCCGTTGTAAGGTTAATTATGGTGGTTGCAGTTAGACCTGTGCAAACTGAGGCTTTCAATGCTACATAAGGCCACATATGTTGGTCAGTGACACCTGAATAAGCATTTTATTTATAAACTCTCAGTGTGTGTGTGTGTGTGTGTGTGGGCATGTGTGCACAGGTGAAGATGCCTCCTCTCCTACCCATTGACTGTGTAGCGGGAGGTATATCAGAGGTAAACGTACTCTCATGACCGATGTTTCTTTATGTAGATAAAGAACAACACAAGCAGACGCATAAATGGCCGCTGGACGCTATCTATGGTCATGACCCAGTCAGAGTTGGAGAACTCCTCTCTGTCTCTCTGAATCTGCTGACTGCCCGCAGCTTTTATAGACCCCCTGACCACGCCCTCTGCCGAAGCCACGCCCCTTATACCATGCTGCTGCTATCTGAATGGCTACTGATGGCTTTCCTCTGCTTTGATCTGCCAATCGCATGGCTGGATTACACTGCATAAATAAGCTGCATGAGTCTGTTAGTTCACTGGCAACCAAAGTAGGTATAAAAGGAAATAGGAAGAGCAAAAAATAAGAAACTGATGCCTCATCCTCTTCATTTCCATTGTCTTTCCCCCCTTTTTTCCTCTTGTTGTCCTTCCCATTGTAAACTTTCCTCCATCTCTCCTCGCTAAGTCTTGTCCTGGATCACAGTCCTGTCCGCCTCCACTTTCATCCATAGCTCCATCTCCACCTCGATCCTCCTCCTCTCCAAAATCAGGAGTGTTTAGAAGCGACCAGAAGGGGGCACCTCTGCGCCCCTCGTCTGCTGAGGCGTATTACATCATGTACCAGTCTCAGACCTGAACACAATACACTGCCACGTGACGCACTCCTCCACAATTTCTCTCAAATTCTCTTCTACTTAAGTTGTTATTAAATTCATTTTAATAAAACTATTCTAAACTTTTTCTAAAGCACTTGTCTAATATTGATCATCTCTGTGTTTAAGCACTAGAGATGGGAATTGTATTGTATGTAACTGATTTCTTAATCATTCAATATAGGATTCCTTTAAAAATTGTATGGAATCATTCCCCCTTAAATATATATTAAACAAAAATATGAAACGCTTTATTAGGGTTTATTACTAATAAAACACAGCCACGTCTCGGTTAATTTCAAGATTTAGATGACAGAAGAATTGACTTATACTTTCAGTGAGTAAGTCACTGAACTGTTCTGCGATGCATTTCCCAAAAATATCGTTAGCCAACTATGGTCGCGCATTTCCGTCGTTACGAACATAGTTCAATGATTTAGCATTTCCTAAAAAAGTTTCAACAAACTAGAGCCAGGCCGATATTATCGGCCGATATTAGACATTTTGTAAAATACCGATATCGGCAGTTATAATGGCCGATAGATGAATATTTAAAAAATAAAATAAAAACGGACGAAAACACGCTTGAACCATGTCACGAGTGTTGCAGTTGTATAGTTTGTCCACCAGAGGGCACTCTACACCGTCCCTGTTGGCAACACTCGTTGAGTTGGTCAGGAGACATACGTCTGTTCTGTTGTGACAATAAAAGAAACAAGTTTCTTTTTAAAATGCATTATCATATTATTTTAGTTAAAACTCATAAATAACTACAAATAACTAATGTTAGGGAAATCTGTTAATGTTTTGTTGCGCGTTTCTGAAAAAAAAAATATCGACCGTAATATCGGAATATCGGATTTTAAAAACAAAAAATATTTTTATCGGTATCGGCCTTCAAAATCATTTATCGGTCGGGCTCTACAACAAACATTTACAAATCTGTGGTCAGAAGCATAGTTTCTTGTTAGTATGACTTTATATCTCTTGAGTGAAAAAAGCAAGCTAATTCAGTGCAATCTATATCTTTCATTACATATACAAATTTCATTCTATTTCATTTAGTTTGTCAAGTGTGCTCTAGTATCACGTGTGTTTTATCTTGTTCGATTCAGATCACAAACTCTCAGCTAAAACTGTTTCTTTGGCTGTAGTACTGCAGATTCAGTGGCACACAAAACACTGTTTAGTATCTAAAAGTATTAGTTAATTAACTGTCAACAGAAATAAACATTCATTAAAAATGGAACCGGTTCTGAATAAGAACCAGTTCTTGATTCCCAACCTTAGTTAGTAATGAATGCGGATCTTTGCGGAAATAGTAAACTCTGATCTAGCCAATGACAGAGTGTAGTTCTGTGACTGATCTGATCCTCTGAGGATCTCACTTTAGCGGTCGAACCCACCCAAACCCTGCATGTTTTTATGGTGTTTTCCTGTAAGTGATGGATATTTGCACTGCCAAAATATTGTCTGCTTCCAATCAGATTCCCACCATGCCACAAACACCATAAAAACCCTCAAGGCCTTTGCTTCAATCCATCTGGCCCGCTTAAAACGCTCCGGTCAGATGGCGAGCCTGGACCCATCAAACCTACCCAGAAATCAGTATTACCTCCATCAGTCTCTCCCCATGTCTCTCCCCATTCTGTTCATTGTTGTGTCTCTCTTGGTGTCCTGTTGCCCTGCGCAGAGATGGAAGTGTGCAGCGGGCACGAGGTGGAAGCAACAGCAGGTAAGGGCCATGCCAGGAGGGCTGCCACTACTGCAGCATATGGAGGAGGATGATGAAGATGATGATGATGACCATAATGAAGAAAAAGACATTGAGGCTCGGGGACATGCCGTCCACGTCTCCATAGCCGTGTCAGCAATGGAAGAGAGCCGTGCTGGCCTGTACCCAGAGGCACTGCATCGCCCTCCAGTCTCCTTCTTGTTGAGCAGCCTTCTGGTCTTGACTCTGATGCTGTGCTGGCTTGTCTTCATTTGAGAGAAAGTAGAAGAAATGAAATAGATATCAGGGAGGCAGCAGAGCTGAGCTTTTCTGGATTATGAGACGATAAGGAGGGCAAGAGGACAAGCTCCTTCCTCTTGGATTCTTAATGATTTCTCCACTTCATCATGGATGCTGATTGACAGCTTATAATTTTAAACTATTTACGTGCTGTGACACAAGAGCACTATGTTTTCTTAACATGGTGTAAATATTCACTTAATATTTTTCTGGCTTTTCAGATTAGCTTAAGTTAGTTTTGAACTCACTGCTTAAAATAACCATTCAATTTCAGTCAAATTATTTTTAATTATTTTTTTGTTAATTTGCAAGGTGAGTATGAATTGTACGGAGGCGTATTGCATTCACTTGAAGAAAAAAAATCGACTCTGTTTTTCTGAATTAACGAGTTAATTTTTCATGAGAAAAAAAAAATTTGCTCTGTTTTTCTGAATTAATGAGTTAATTTTTCGTGAGAAAAAAGTTTTTGCTCTGTTTTTCTGAATTAATGAGTTAATTTTTCGTGAGAAAAAAAGTTTTTGCTCTGTTTTCAGAAACACAGAGCAAAAAAAAAAATTCCATGAAAAAATTAACTCGTTAATTCCGAAAAACAGAGCAAAAAAATCCATGAAAAATTAACTCATTAATTCAGAAAAACAGAGCAAAAAAAAATTCCATGAAAAATTAACTCGTTAATTCAGATAAACAGAGCAAAAACTTTTTTTCTCGTGAAAAATTAACTCATTAATTCAGAAAAACAGAGCAATTTTTTTCTCATGAAAAATTAACTCATTAATTCAGAAAAAGAGAGCAAAAAAAAATTCCATGAAAAAATTAACTTGTTAATTCAGAAAAACAGAGCAAAAAAAATCCATGAAAAAATTAACTCGTTAATTCAGAAAAACAGAGCAAAATATTTTTTTTCTCATGAAAAATTAACTAATTAATTCAGAAAAACAGAGCAAAAAAAATAAAAAAATCCATGAAAAATTAACTCGTTAATTCAGAAAAACAGAGCAAAAAAAATTCCATGAAAAATTAACTCGTTAATTCAGATAAATAGAGCAAAAACTTTTTTTCTCATGAAAAATTAACTCATTAATTCAGAAAAACAGAGCAATTTTTTTCTCTCATGAAAAATTAACTCGTTAATTCAGAAAAACAGAGTAGATTTTTTTCTTCAAGTGAATGCAATACGCCTCCGTAGAATTGAAACGAGACTGTTCTTATTCTTATTTTTTTTCTTAATTTCTGCAATTAATCATCTTAAAACATTTACCAAACTTTGTTTTGAAGATAATCTCAGTGTTTTAAAATGTCCCATTGACCTTCCTAAACTATCGTTTGAAAATGTTGTTTTCCAGTTAAAGTTTAACTGATAGTGTTGATGTCATCATAGTATTTGCATATTACGTTGTGAACGGTCTTTTTTATGCATTTATTTGCACAATGATTTTGTTTGGTCTTACAATTATGCACAACAGAATCCTAAAAGCTAAACTTTTCCAGCATTTTCTTTTACTGCCTCGCAAACACGGCTAATTTCTTCAGTGAATGCAGATTGTTTTATTGTTGTCGTTGCTTCTTTTGATGTAGTTTTCTTTACCGTGTGACACACTTTGCTTCTCTTTGCAGATATAAATCTCTTCTCCATTGCCAGCCAATGCATAATGAAGAGACAATTTCAAAACTAGTCTACTTCTTTGTGAATTTATGTTTTATCAGCCCTTAGTAGTAGTGTGTCAGGGCTTTAATTACACACACCTTGAATATTATAATGTTTCTCCTTCCCTCGAACTCCCGTATGCATTAAAAAAAAAAAATCAGAACTAGTGTCATGCTAGCTTTAATATTTAAGTTGCCGAATTTTTTTTTTTCATTTAAATATTAAATATTTATTTCCAAAAACAAACAAACCTTTGCACTTCCATAGACTTTAGTCAGAGTAAAGTATATTTAATTTGACATTTCAGATTACTGGTTCCAGTAACGTGTCTAGATAGCATAACACTGTGATAACAGCCTGAAAATTATATTCAGCACATATTTGGTGTGTTGACCTGATTTGCATAATTTATTTTGTGTGTCAGGTGTAAATAAATGGCAGTGGCAATAGGTACAAATTATTTTCATTCAGTTTGATTTTCTTAGGCCTTGTTTTATTTAGTTTCATATTTCATATCCTCATTTTCAGTTGCTTCAAATTACATGACGTCTGCTTTGATTAAGGTCCATTCCATGATAAAGATAATCCATGCTAAAATAAAAAATAACTTTTCTATTTTTTATTTATTTATTTATTTAATTTCAGATTGAGAACATTCTTTGGGGCTCTTGTGAGCCCCTAAATTTGTTCACAGTGTTCGTTTCCCGTCTTTATCTGCCGTTATTGGATGAAACCAGCATTTGACTTACAATGTGCCAAAAGTTTCTAAATCAAAAGCTTTTTTGGCAGAGTGCCTATAGATAAAATATTTAATAAGCAAAACTTTCTAAACCATAATTTGTGATGGTTTAGAAATACATAATCTGCATATCTGAGCTGAGAATTGTGGGTAATAGGGAGTGGTGGGCTGCTAGATGGCTTCATTCAGGTTGTGTCAGTCAATAGTTCTGGATTACCCTGAGGAGTGTTTGGGAAGCTGTCTGATTTTGCTGTCCAGGGGGACGCCTTTCTGTGCAGCATAATTTCATTCCCACTGAGAAAATTTCCATCGTCAAATTAGGTTAATATACTTATTTTATACCATCTTTTTGTGGCTAAACATCCAAAAGGTGCTGCAAATTGTGTTCCTGAAGTACTTAACTGCTAAATCAAGTGCCTAAACGGTCAAATCCATGAAAAAACCTGTTCATATTTTGAAACCGATTCATTCGGTTCAACACAAGCTCTCTGACCATTTCAGATTACTGGCTTGTTACAATAATTGGTTACGTTGCTCAACCTTTAAAAAAAAAAAACGTCCCGGGAGTAGACTTAAATGGAATATTGAAATTGTATTTATATTCGATAATTTAATTTTATTAGAATTCGAAAGGATATTTTAATTATAGTCGATATATTGGATTACTTGGGCAGCACCAATCGTAACGTATTTCTCTGTAGTAGAGCCCGACCGATACAAATATTTTTGGGTTTTAAAATTTCGATGTTCCGATATATCGGCCGATTTTTTTTTTTTATTAAATATTGTTGGATTTCACACACGTGTAAAATAAAAGCTAACTTTTCTGCACAAGATACGTTTGATACTTTTTCTCTCTGTCTAAATGTTCACTCCTCGCAAGTATAACTTACATTTTACAATGCAGGGACTGTAACTAGAGATATGCGAGTTATAAATACAGTAATCATTACTTTATTTACGCAGAAAAAGCATTGTGGTTTCCAAGCTCATTAATGTTAACGTTAACGGTCTTCCACTGATGATAGTGGCATTAGCTAGCTTTGTGGTTAGCTGAGCCATAATTTAGCAATAGATAACATCATACTGCAAATTGTAAAACATACATTTTCAATATAACAGGCCAAGGAGAGATGATTAAAGCGTGTTTCGTCCGTTTTTATTTTATTTTTTTAAATATTAATTTATAGGCCATTATAACTGCCGATACCGATATTATGGAAAATGCCTAATATCGGGCGATAATATCGGTCTGGCTCTACTCTGTAGTATTAGCTCAGTTTGGTGGCAATTTTACTTCCATTTAAGAAATACAATCAGTGTCATATTGAAAGTTTATCACTCTACTTAAGATTGGAAAGGTTGATAAGGTAACTATGAAATATGTATGACTAAATTTTCTAGTTTTCAACAATTCAAAGTTGCATTTTTGTCTCGTTTATTAGCTTTTTTTATATGGTCAGCAGCACAGAATATCGATCTTACAGTATGATGAGTTGACGAACGGTTCCAGATGGTGTTCGGTAATGGAGGTGAAGTTAATGTAGTGAGAAAAGCAATTCTCTACTCACTCTATACTGTGTCTTGACCCCTTTCACAGTCTCCCGTGGTGAAGACAAAAACGATTACCATTTCTGATGTCACCAACTCCCTTCGCAGTGAAATCACCACCAAGGACATCCCGATAGTCCACACCGAGACCAAGACCATCACCTATGAGTCTGCACAGGTGAGGGGACGCCATTTCTGAATCAGATTGCTGTGTTGTTGTCATCATTTTTGCTTGTAAAACCAAATTATTAAATTAATTCATGTATAATAGTCATGGTCATAATAGCTATAGGCAAATATATATATATTGTTATAATAAAAACTACTTTTTTTTTGTTTTACACATCATTTCTATATAACAATACATTTCTGATTATTTTAGCTGGAAGCATTTGTCTTATATGAAGAAAGAAGATATTTTCTTATATGCTTTTGAAACTTTGCATTCGCTCGCAATACTTGGGTATACTCTCGTAACACTTTTGCATTCTCGCGCAAAACATATTTTCTTTTGTCAAATCAACTTTATAATAATTTATTTAGTTGAGATAACTTATTATTTTGAGTTTCTGATGGTTAAATTAATCTCCTTCATTGTATTAACTCACTTTTTCCAGTTCAATCAACTTAAAATTTTAAGGCAACCAGGTTACTTACTTTTTTAAGTTAAACCAACAATATTTTTTTACAGTAATCACAACATTTTTTCTTTAATCAAATCAACTTTAATAATTTATTTAGTTCAGATAACATATAATTTTGAGTTTCTGATGGTTAAATTAATCTCCTTCATTGTATTAACTCACTTTTTCCAGTTCAATCAACTTAAAATTTTAAGGCAACCAGGTTACTTACTTTTTTAAGTTAAACCAACAATATTTTTTTACAGTAATCACAACATTTTTTCTTTAATCAAATCAACTTTAATAATTTATTTAGTTCAGATAACATATAATTTTGAGTTTCTGATGGTTAAATTAATCTCCTTCATTGTATTAACTCACTTTTTCCAGTTCAATCAACTTAAAATTTTAAGGCAACCAGGTTACTTACTTTTTTAAGTTAAACAACAATATTTTTTTACAGTGTAGCACACCCAAAGTTTCTCGAGGAAATCCAAAACTTTTGCTACAGAACACAAAAGTTTTGCAAGTTTCCATTGAAATATAATTTTCCCTCCCATCTCATGTATTTCCCATCCTCATGTCCCCAACGGGGCTCCATAGTTTTAGGGAATAGCTGTGTGAATAAACAATAAAAGAGGAGTATTCTTATCTTTCACATGTGTGTTTGTTTGCTAACAGCCTAACGCACTGTCAGAGAAGGAGTCCGGGATGCTGTTGAGTGCTCAGACCATCACCTCAGAGACTGTGAGCACCACCACCACAACCCAGATCACCAAGGTACCCGTTTTCACATCAAATGATGCCTAAACTTGCAATTTACTAGAAAGTTCTGCATCATCTGCTGCTTAACCCTCAGGTGCTCTTCAATTCGGAGTCACACTTGTTATCCTCCTGGTCAAAAGTGACCGGACACCTAAAAATTAAATTTCCTCCATCCCAGTAAAACCAATGCAATTTATTTTTGTTCTATAATATTTATTCTTTGTAATTTAGTATTTTGAGACAATTTGATTGAATTTATTAATATTTATGCAATATTTATGGTCTATTTTGCCATTAAAAAATATATATATTTTTCTATATATATATTATTTTTTTTCAAAAAATTATTAATGCAGTATTTTAGTTTAATATAGACTCTAGGGCTTCAGAAAAAAAAATATATTTTTTGAAGAAAATTAGCAGCATCTGGTTACAGTATAGAGAAAAAGCGTAGAATCATGGTGTAACCACTAGATGGCATGTACAGCTCTCTATGGAGAAGCATGTGAATTCCCCAGCTGTTTATGAACACATTTTTTATTTTTTTTTGGTGGATTTGAATATATAGTTGAAACAATCTCAAAAACGATTTTTTTTATTTTAAAAAAAATGTAATAATTTAAATAAAAAATTGTGAATTTTTGTGTTTTTGTCAATTTCCCATTCATTTCCTATGGGGGTCATTTTTGACCAAAGACCACAAGTGTGACTATTTTTTTTTTACAACCACTTAGCATGCTCAGATCATGACCTCAATTTTTTTGTGTGTGTTTACATACATAATGCCATAAAAGTCACCAAGTTTCGTAACATTTCGATGAAGCTGTGATTTTTAAAAATTCAAAACATACTTTTTGTAATCAAAATGTATTGGTGTGTATGTGTATAAAAGTGTGTTTGTATGTGTGTGGGTGGGTGTGTCTGTTTTGCACTCTAGATGTTGTAGAGTGTCACCCCTTTCCTGCGGTGTACTTTTTTATAGAATTGTGGCCGATTTGTAGATTGCACGTACAAAAATTCAGAGAATTTATTTCTTTTTTGTCAATTTCCCATTCGTTTCCTATGTGGGTCATTTTTGACCAAAGTTTTAAAATTTTTTAAGACCACTTAGCATGCTCGGATCATGACCTCAATTTTCTTTATATTCACATACATAATGCCATAAAAGTCACCAAGTTTCATAACCTTCCGATGAAGCTGTGATTTTTAAAAATTCAAAATTCGAAAAAAAAAATTCGGTCAGAAATGACCGAAGAGCACCTGAGGGTTAAAAAACGAATCGCAGTGAAATGATCTCATTTAAACACAACATAAAACTCATTTAAATTATTAAAATGACAAGATTGCAAGAAAATCCAAGTTACAAGTGATTTGCATATACTGCATAGTACCAAGTTAGGTCATTGTTCAAATGGCTGCACACATGAGATAAAGCCATTGTTAATTACAATTTCTATCACCATTTCACAGTAGCTTTCCATCTTGCAAGTTAGTGAAAAACAGCCGTAGTGCACAGATGCAGATATATTCTCTTCACTGTGTTTCTGGCTCTCTCATTCTCTCGTTCTCTTCCCTTTCTCTGCTCAGACGGTGAAAGGCGGGATCTCAGAGACCCGTATTGAGAAGAGAATCGTGATCACTGGAGACACTGAGATTGACCATGATAAGGTGAAATCGACATGCAGTTAAAATTAAAAACCATGTCGGGTGCAAAATATTTTAAAAGACATTCTCGTTCTAGAGAGCTTTTTCATCGGGCGAAAATTTGTAGACGTCCCTAAGAAGGAGATGATGTCATCAATATTTTTTCCTGAAAAAAATCATAAAATCATGCATCTATCAGTTTTGATGGTTCTGATAACCTCAATGCTAACATGCATCACAAAAATGCTCAATTCCTCCATGTTTTAGCCTTGCAGTTTGGTTTAATGACTGCTCTCTCTGGTCAGCAGGCTCTTGCTCAGGCTATAAAGGAAGCAAAGGAGCAGCACCCTGACATGTCCGTCACTAAAGTGGTGGTTCATCAGGAAACAGAGATCACCCCCGAGTAACTCCTGTTGGAGACATAGGTTAGTAATTAGAAGCAACCTTAGTCGAATGATTACAGCAATAATATTATATGCATTTAATTTACTTTTGCAAATTAAATGCATATCAGTTTTATTCAGGTCTGATCTAGGAAGCTAAAAATAATGAAATGAGCAGAGAGCTGGAAGTTAAAGGAGGAAAACATAAAAAGATTACGTATGATTTAACAGCACGGGCTGTTATACTGGTACCATTCAGGATTTTAAATTCCAGTTCAGCTCCAGAATTTCAATTCAGGCAGCATGATGCAGAATTTGATTAGATTATATTAATATTAGAATTTATGGAATATTAAATGGTACATAATATTAATTAGATGACATTCAGTTATTTATGCAACCTATAGACATTTAATGCATTATTTATTTTATGGACTATGATGACAATGAAAACAATGTTGTTTTAGTATTATTTCTGTTTAAGCTTTTATTTTATTATTATTTTTTTTTTTTTTTTCATTTAAATTTTACTTACATTTTAGTCATTCGTGTGCTGTGGTCATTTTTATCAGGATATTTTTTTATATTTATATTATATTTTTATTTTATATTTATATATTTTTTATATTTATTTATTTAGCTTTAATCTATATTTGTTTTAGTTTTAAGTTTTTACCTATTTATTTTAGGGCTGTGCAAAAATTAATTGCGATTAATCGCATCCAAAATAAAAGTCTGTGTTTACATAATATATTTGTGTGTGCTGTATATAATTATTTTGTATATATAAATACCTATGCATGCATGTATATATTTAAGAATTATTTGCACTTAAATTCTGTATACATATATAAATAGATAATCTATATTATATAAATATAAATATTTTATATATGAATAACACATTTTCTTAAATATATACATGCATGTGTGTGTATTTATATATCCAAAATAATTATATACAGCACACACAAATATATTATGTAAACACAGACTTTTATTTTGGATGCGATTAATCGCAATTAATTTTTGCACAGCCCTAATTTATTTTATTTCAGCTTTTTTTGTTTAGTTTTAGTAAAAAATTAGTTTCATAGACTCCAAAAATGTAACCCAATGGCTGGGTTTGTCAATATTTGACCCAAAATTAGGTTAAAACAACCCAGCATTATTTTTTAGAGTCTAGTTCAATCCTTTTTAGTCCGTAGTTTTGAGACATACAGTATGTGTAATGAAAAACTAGTCCTCTCAGAGTTGGGTCTGTTTGTGTGAGGTATTGGGCATCTGGTGCTGTCAGGGTGGTATGTATACAGTCACAGGATAATGGTTAATTTGTTCCCACAGTGCCCTGTTTTGTGCATGCAGAAAGTGCTTCATTGAAGTCCCAGTTTTCCTCACTGACTCCGTGACCCATTTGTGATGTGTTTACTTTCTGCTGGACCAGAAATGTTATTTTCTGGCATGATTGCTGATCACTCTTTGATCTCACGTCAACACAGGGTGAAAAAAAACGGGAGCAGTCAGGTTTATGAATGTGAAAAAAACAACGCAAGAGCCCTCACATCAAGCCCCTCCCCATCAACGAGTCCCCGCCCCCCACGGAAAACACTTCCTGTAACAGCACCTAACCCTGAACATCTGTCAGATCTCAAGCGTCTTGTACTGCAAAACTGAGCATCTACAACTACTCAGAATTCAAAGCAAAGATTCATCCAATTCCCAACATCTTGGACAGATTTCCCCCCCAAAAAAATGCCGGATCGGATCTCCACCTCGTTCAACACATTCCATGATGGACTGAACCATGTTACAAAATACTTTTGTAAAACAGTGAGTGCAAAAGAGCATCTTTTTATCTGTAATTCATAAAATATTTTTAGGGTGGATTCCAAAGGGACGGTTTACATAATAACAACTGGGCGGTGGGAATTTTCTAAAGCGTCAATTTGTATTTTTTGATTTAACTTAATTTAATTATTTGATTGGTCGATTGTACATCTAATTATGTTGTTACAGAGGGCGAAGGAGCGTCTGTTATAAATGTGAAACACTTGTTAAAGGGGAAGTTCACCCAAAAAAATACCTATTTTATTTATTTTTTAAACATTTTTAACTCTTTTCAACACAAAACAAGACATTTTGCAGAATATTCATGCTGCTCTTTGCCAAGTCTCAATGTTATTCCAACAACTCTTTCTCATACTGTTCTTTCAAAAGAAGATATTTTGAGAATGTAAGATGATAGTCACCAGAACTGTTTGATCGCCAAACTTTTTTTTGCAATCCATCGGAGAAAAAGTCATAGAGGTTTGGGATGGGTAAATGATGACAGAAACCATGCCTTTAATTTGTTTCCCCTTCTCTGTTGATCTCTAATTTCATTTTCGTTCACATACATTCAAATGGAAAAGGGTTTAACATCATTCGTTGAATTGAAACTATCACATCCGTTTGAACTTGTAAATAAGATTTTGAGGACTGCAGAGGAGGCCGGGGAATGGTTAAATTTCACTTCAATTCCTCACAATTCCTTTTATGATGCCCGATTCACTTCCACTGAATGGGAAAGAGCAGCATGAACATTCTGCTAAACTTCTGAATTTCGGAGAAGAAAGAAAGTCACACAGGTTTGGAAAAACATTATGACAGAATTTTCATTTTTGGGTAAACTTTTCTTGTTGTTAAAGTCCCATATTGTGTGTTCCTCTTAAATGTGAAGGTATTATTTTGTTCTTGGTGTAAAAATAATGTGTTGATTTTATTCAGAACGCTGGAGCAAATTCAGACGTTTTCTTGTGTTTAAAAGTTACGTTACTTTGCATATTTGTTAAGGCTTGTGTACATTTTCTTTTGTTTCATTGGTCATTTCATCATGGATTTGGGGTCTAATGAAGATGGGATAGTGAAACTACATTCCATGATATTTCTATTTATTTTCATCAGTTTTGTTTTCTTGTTTGTGTGTGTATGCCCTGCTCTCTTAAATGCAGCTTTGATGTTTTTTTTTTTTTTGTATTAGATTGAGAATCCCAAACACCAGCTCCTGCCAGTTTTAAAATGGGATTTGCAGGGATAACTCTTATTCATTTTCATTATATTTCTACTTTTCTACTAGAGGGGGCAGTATGTTCTTACCCACGAGTCTATAGCAGATCTGCAAAGTCTTTAAAATGAGCATCCACACACACAACGTGTAGTGGTTTTTAGATGAATTGGACTTGATAAGTCGGTTTGCAATTATGGTTAGTAAATGTGCCAAACGTGAATCTGAAAGCGAGCGAATTAAAATGTGTTTCTGTCATGCATTGAGACATTCGGTTGTAAAGACTGACAATTCTGGTGCAGTAATTCAATTCTAGAAAAGCAAAGTGGGAATTTTGGTGAATTTAAGGGCTCCTGTGGTAAAGCGTACTGCCCCGCGTCGAGCTGACCAGTCCAGTATGTCCAGTTTTTAAATGTCTATTTTCAAACGTTACACTTTTATAATAGTTGAAATACAGTAGTATCCTGTACAGAGACCAAGGTGTTGTAGTTTGTTCGTTGTGTTGTTTTCTTCATTGTGGCACTCCTTTCCTATGCTAGTCTGGCGTGAAGAAAAGAAAAGAATCATACGTTTGTCCTTTTCTTTTCATCGCACATTTGTTTTTTTGTTTGTTTTTTGCCATCACTGAAAAAAAGACAATGTACAATATAGCACCATGGACTAAATAAACTCCCATAGACACAGTCTTCACTTGGTTTCATGAGTTTTTGTTCTTTACTGTCTCCTTGTGTGTTTCTCAATACATGTCCAGGTCTGCTTATCAGTGCTGATCTTTCATTAAAATAAAACTACTTCCTTTTCACTTGACATCAGTCTCATCAGCATCCAACCAACACTCATTTAATCCAGTCTATGGATAAAAAGTCCTGCACAACTTCTTCCCCTTTAAAACCAACAAATATTTATATCGGTATCGGCCTTCAAAATCTACTAGCCTACGATTGTCTACTAGCCCCGATCCCATCTTGTTACCTGATTATTGATTCATTTGCATCACATCAAGTCAAGTCATTCCTCTTGGGGTAGTTTTTGTTGTCTTATTTATTTTATTATCATTTAATTAAGACCCGCATCAACTCTGCACTTGAGTCTGTGCTTCTTTCACCACCACAGAAACATGCATTTTAGAGCTAATCTGAAGAGCAAAACCCCACATTTACCAAATCGGACAGCACAACATTTTGATTTTCTCTTTCCAAAGTTACTGGAGCCAGAGCCTCAATTTCAAATCTTTTTTAGGATGGACTGAATGTGTTTATTCCCTTTTAATTTCAGGCACACCAAGTTTCTGCTGAACCTTTTTAAATGGGAACCTTCTTCTTTCCTCTGCCCAGATCTTGGTCACTTTAATGCTAAATGATGCAACTCTAATTCCTTCAGAGCGTGGTTGAACTTTATGGGTTTGACTGACAAAAAGAGGAACATGTCAGAAGTGAAGTGCATTATCTAAGTGTTGCAGCTAGCTAGATGTGAAATCATCCAGAACATTGCACATTATGTGCTATTGTCGATATGTTGTTAGATGTGTTTTAGTAATACACTGTAATCATGAAAATATTTTCTTTTGTCAAATCAACTTAAATTATTTGACTATAAGTCAAACCACGAACGTCGTGCTGAGTGATCTGAACTGTATGAACGGCGTTCGGGGATCGACTTATCGAGACTTATTTTTCCAAGATGGCTCCTGTCTGTATACACGAAGTGAACTGTCTTCATAAAGTATCTTCTTATTAAACGGTCTGTACACTTACAAAGTTCTCAATGCTTCGTTTTGCATGTACGGAGCCTCATTATGTTTCTGTGTTAGTGGGGGGCTATTTTGAGGCTTGTTAGTGGTATAAACTAGCGATTTCTTTTCACTTAGTCAATGCCCTCATTAGTAGAATTATACGCTAAACAGTTTTTAGAGATAAAACTCTTTACATTCAATTATCATGAAAACAAATCTCAGAGAACGAGTGACTAGGTGTCGATGTTTTATTAGACCAAAGGTTCATTGTTCGCCGGAGTTCTCCTTTAAGGCAACCATGTTACTTATACTTTTTTAAGTGAACTGAAAACAACTATAGTTTTTTAAGTGAGATCCTCCACGCACCTTGAGAGAAATGTTTACATTTCCTGCTAATTCATTTGATAAAATGACAAATGTAAAAGTCTACTAAATCAAACACAGAATATGCTGAAATTGGGTAAACTATAGCTTGCCATATGCTGGAAAAGGACACAAGACTTTTATGGATAAGGACCAGAGAGAGACGATACTGATCCTCTGCTTCCCATCAAACTCTCTGAAGAAGACTCAGAAAACAGAACCTGATGGGTTTAAGGAAAACAGTTCAGTAGTAGAGTAGTTACTGAGTGCACATAAATTCAATTTTTAAAGTATTCATAAATGTGTCTTAGCGATTGTAAAAAAAAAGTGAGGTCCGTCCGCTAGAGGTCGCCATAATCTTATAAAATCTGATCAGAAGTACAGCGATTGATCATGCTCGTGCACCTTTTTTTTTTTTTAATTTTTACAGAGGGTAAACATTATTTCATAATAATTTAAAGGTCACCAGACCTGAAGACACAAGATTAAGTAAATGACACCATAATAGTATGAAATTGCATTAAAACCAAACCACCTACAAAATCAGAATGATTATGAATTATTGCGCTCTAAAAAATGCTTGGTTGTTTTAATCCAAATATGGGTAAAAATACGGACATCATACTAGTCATTACATTTTTAAATTACATTTTTAACCCAATTGCTGGTTGTTGCTTCCATACACTGCAAGCTTCTTTTACCAAAACAACCCAGCATTTTTTAGAGTGTGCCAAGTACACTGAAAAAAATAATATGCTTTATCCAATCAATAAAATTGTGGCAACATATTACAAGCAATATTATTAATTAAATTGTACAAATTAGAATGTTAATTTGATTAACTATTACTGAATTCTAATTTGTTCAATTTAATAAATAATATTGCTTGTAATCTGTTGCCACAATTTTATTGATTAGATAAAGCATATTTATTTTTACAGTGTACACTCAATTAATTTGTCTTGGTAATAGAAGCTTGCAGTGTATTGAAGCAACAACAAGCACAAGAAGAGTACCCACGACGAGTGTGTGTGTGCATTACTACAATCCAGTTAAATGAAAAGTAAAAAATGTAATATTTGCCTTGTAATACTTTACAATTATCATACACCAACTATAAACTGCCAAAGCCTGCATGGTTAAATTGATTCTGTGTAGGAATGAGCTCTCATTACACTGATAATGTGCTGACGTTTTCTTCATCCACTTCTCAAGAGACTTCACTGATGTCTATGGTTGTTTCTCACTGAAGGAATGTCATTATAATATATCACAGCGCTCATTACAGACATCAGTGTGAAACAGCCAGCAGGGAGACTAAATTAACCTCTGTTACATATGGTGGAGATGTCATACTTCTGGAGCTGAAGCTTATTATTTTAAGCCATAGAAATATGGATGTCCCCCTTGAGATATCTGTGTGTCGCCCACTAAGGAGCAAATGCTATGTAGCAAATCACTCAAAGCAAAGGACAGCAGAGGCTCCAGGGACTCGTTGTGTCCAAACACAATGATCCTATCAACAAAAATACTACAAACCTATCAATATGGGCCAACATTTCTAAAGTAAACACACTATTAGTATATGCAAATTAACGTTGTAAATAAAAATGATCTCGCAAAACTTTTTTTTTTCATTATTAATGTTAAATATAATAATAATAATAGTAATGACTAAATGCAAAACACAAAATCTCATTCTAATTATAATACAGAAAAATCATTAAATTATTATCCTATTTTTTTTATTGTTACACTCTAGTATTTTTATTTTGCATGATACAGTAATAAAAATCGTTTAAGAATCAAATTAATAATTCATTCATTAATTTTACTTTTGTATTTGTTGCATTATACATAAAAACTATTTTAAGAATCGAATTGCAATTTCATTCATTCATTTATTTTACATTATTACATTTATTTTGCATGGTAGGCCTACTTAGGATCTTTTAAGACAAATTAATTAATTCATTAAGTCATTAATTTACCTTTAGTAATTTTATTTTGGATTATGAAGTAATAAGAATCTTGAATAATGGGAATTACAAATTCTATAGGTCTAAAATGTGACCAGGACATGGTTTTTGTGACATTCAACCACTGCAGGAGGTGGAAAGGTGGAATTTTTAAGCAAAGGCAAATATTTGGAGATCATTGCAATTGCAAAGGGAAAAATTGTCATTTTGTAAGTGGATTTTATGAAGCGGATGTGTGACACTACACCTGCATCTTCTAGCCTAATTGGGTGGGACGTGGGCAGAAATTGAAGTGGCATTTTGCAAGAGAACTCCCTTAGCTCGGCCATAATGAGCCTACAGTATCTGTGTCACCATGCCTTCATTTATCATTGTACGCTGGCTTTTGCTGAGTAGTTTGTTTTTGCCATGAGCACCATATATCACCTGTCAGGTCTAATGGGGGCCAGTGAGGAGGACATATGGCTGCAGAGCCTCTCTCCTCCTCGAGCCTGATCCTCTTACAATCCATATACAGCACTGAGGGAAAGCTTGAGGTTAATTGATCTATAACTTACAAAAGGATCAGATACTGCAAACGCTAAAGTTTAAGTGGGCTATATTGAATTACATTGTTTAAATATTCATGACATGTATATTCCAGTAAGTAATCAAACATTTTCCACAATTGAGCCTCTCTCATCATCATATCTTTATTAAAGTGAATTCATAACAAGACAACAGAATTAGTGTGTTTTTTTTTATTATTATTATGGAAGATTCATTCACAAAATGAAGTGCAAACAAGCCAACTCTGATACAACAAAGATGATTGGTTTATTAAATAGAAACTCAATATTGTATTATCTGATCCACAATTATTATCTAATTATGTTTTTTTTTACAGTTTACCCACTGTAAAAAATATTGTTGGTTTAACTTAAAAAAGTAAGTAACCTGGTTGCCTTAAAATTTTAAGTTAATTGAACTGGAAAAAGTGAGTTAATACAATGAAGGAGATTAATTTAAGCACCAGAAACTCAAAATTATATGTTATCTGAACTAAATAAATTATTATAAAGTTGATTTGACAAAAGAAAAAATGTTGTGATTACTACACTGTAAAAAAATATTGTTGGTTTAACTTAAAAAAGTAAGTAACATGGGTTGCCTTAAAATTTTAAGTTGATTGAACTGGAAAAAGTGAGTTAATACAATGAAGTAGATTAATTTAACCATCAGAAACTCAAAATAATACGTTATCTCAACTAAATAAATTATTAAAGTTGATTTGACAAAAGAAAATATGTCTTGAAAATATTTTTTACAGTGTATATAAATAAGAAAGCAATTAAAAATTGTATATTTTTACTTATAGATCATAATTTGCCAACAGTATTAATGCTTCATTATCTTCTAAATTTATCTTAAACTAAAGGCTAGGCTAGATGTCATGCCCACACTTTGTTAAATCACTTATTTTACTCATATATTTGTATATTCTTGTCAAATATACCCTCACATAGCCTAATGGTTAGTAGCCTACTAAGTTACTAGTGTGTGGTCTGCAGCCAGTCAGTGGCCGAGAGGACCCCGGAAACGCGCCTCGCGTGTCGGCAGCGCGCTGCAGCTTCCAGGAAGCGGAACGAATGAAGTTCATTTCTCACAGCTGGTGATGGCGGATGCTGTCGAATTAGAGACCATGAAGAATTATAACATAGCGTTTGAGAGGATAGACCCGAGCATAAGCCGCTATCCCTACTGTATTGTATGGACGCCAATCCCCGTGTTATCGTGAGTGATTTTCGCCTCCACTGTTGCTTTTGCTTCATGTGAATGTGTTGAAAGCGTTTCAGTCCCGTATAAAAGAGGTTTGTGTTTATAATGGATGCATTACAAATCAAACATTACACCAGCAAGCGTCATTGAGCAATTCCGCTGTGGACCGATCAGCTGCGTTCCGTCGCGTCGCGTCGCGTTGACAGCAGTCAAATCGTGTGTTGATAAACGTGAACTGAAACTGATTTGCCATTTAAACTAGTTTTCCTGTCAAGAAAAACCTGCGCGTGTGTAATTAAAATGTTGCTCCAATTCTTACCCGGAACACAACATTTAGATTGCAACACCGAGCACACGTTCTTGAAAGTCTTTATTAGAATGATCTCACTCTTTGAATCTGAAACAATTAAGAGTGGATGGAGACTGGAGCTGCTCCAAAAATGACAAAAAGTAGCTAGTCCATGCATATACAGCTCGTGCTTTATATTCTGAATATAGCCTTGTGTGAGAAACAGAAAGGACTTTTGATTGTTATTTACTAAATAGAATGTGTTTATGTAATAAAAGTATGGTCAAATATATAATTTTTAGCTAAATGAAAAAAGTTTATTAATCACAATTTTTGTTTTGTTAATCATAATATTCTGATGATGAAATATATCAATAATCAAATTAACAACTTCTATGAATATAGGGCTGTCAAACGATTAATCACGGTTTGCATAATATATGTGGGTGCACTGTGTATAATTATTATATATATATACACACACACACACACACACACTATTTTTTAGTTGCAAAGACAACATGTATGCTGAATATTTGATGCATTCCCTTACGAAATAGAATTATATTTCAAGTTCATTTTATGTAGTATACTTAAGTAATGTTCAAGTATATTTTTAAGTATACATTATGTAGTAAGTATACTAATGTCACTAGTAGTAAATTTGTAAGTGTACTATTTTAATACCGCTTGGGACTAAATTGGCCCACTTTTAGTACACAAAAGTATATGTTTAGGTGTACTATAAGTGTAACAGTAAGTGCACAACTAGTTCCTAATTATGTATCTCATGTGTACTGCAAGTGAATTTATGGGTATACTAGTAGTTTACTTTTTTACTGTAATACTTATACAAGCATACTTTGAATACTTAATTATACAAGCATACTTTGAATACTTAATTATACTTTTAAGTATTTCTGGATCAAAAGATTGAGTACAAGAACAGGACACTTGCTTTGATACTTGCTTTTCTCTCAGTATAAGTCAAGTACACTTAAGTGTAATTTGAAGTATATTTCTGAGAAGTACATGTAGTATACTTCTGAGAAGTAAAGGAAAAATAAACTGAAAGTATACTTTCTTATTTTTAGTTTAAAAGAAGTATACAAATGGCACACTTGAATAAACTTCTTTTTCGTAAGGGTTGGTCTGGATGGAACTTAAGTTCTCTAACATCAACAGGAGGCACTTATGTTCTCATCTTGGATCAGAATACAAAAACTCCTTCTAATAATCATATTTTCTGATATTAGACTGATTACAGCTGATCTTAGACCTGCAGATTATCTCGGTGTGAGAGTTCCTTGCCTCTTGTTTTGTTTGTGTCCTGTATTTGGGTCAGCAGTTTGCTCTGATAAATAGGCACATGGACAGGACCGTATTTGGGGTGCCGGCGTATGCCCTACTCCACTTCGTAACTCCACTGGGGCTGTTTTATCCAGGATATTCATACTGTTATTCATATTACACCCTTGATAATACCTTTTTTAATTACTTTGATAGGAATTTTGGTCTAGTGTGAAATCCGCTTCCTTTGTCCAGGGAAAGCTGGATTTTGGCCATGTGTATGATATTGAAAAGGGCACTCTCACACACTCATAGCTGTCTTCCCAAAACACACACACAAGTGTATATGTATTTCCACTCCTTGTGAACAATTTTGAGTTTGTCATGCAAGCCTTGTGGGGGTTAATTTTGTGTCATGCCAATGTTTAATGTCCCTGACATCGGAAACAGCTTAAATGAAATTACATGGGGGTGTTATTGATGTTTTTTATCGTTAAAAATAAAATGTGAAAATATATTGAACTTGTTAACCACAGACCTTAAAGGGATACTCCACCTTTTTTTTTTTTTTTTTTTTTTTTTTTTTTTTTTTTTTTTTTTTTGGAAATAGGCTCATTTTACAACTCCCCAGAGTTAAACAGTTGGGTTTAACAACTGTTTAACTCTGTTTTTACAGTTTTTACCGTTTTCAAATCCATTCAGCCGATTTTCTGATATTTAGAAGAGTGGAAAAAAAGTGGAATATCCCTTTAAGTCTAGATCTGTCTCACTTCATTTGAATTCTTAACCTACATCTTAAATTCTTCTTTATTATGAGAATAAATAAATAACAGAAAGAACAGCAGTCATCAGAGACACCTCAAAAAATGTACGATGCAAGAATTTTTTTTTTTTTTTTTTGTAATTTTATTTTATTAGACCCCATAAAATTCACCATTCGTTTGATTGACAGGCGATCTGACCTATCATAACTCTGAATCTGCCATTTTGTCCAACAAACAAACCAGACAGGAGAGCTTGAACGTCTGTCCGTGGTTGAAAAAACATACCTTCTGATGTTCATTCATTTTTATTTCTTGCTATTGCTAGTGGGAAGTGGAAGTAATGATCGATTCATTTCCCCCTTGGAATGAGTTGCTACATTGATCTGTCACGAGTCACGACACATTAAAGAGCCACAAAACTGTATTGACTGAATTTCTTATAAAATTACAAAATTTGTAAGCTGAGTGTTTCACAACGTCAAAACTATCCCCGTTCACTGAAAGCACAGCAGATGGCGATGTTACTGTGTAAAGTAACACTTTGTGCCTACATTGGTTTAGTTTTTTTTTTTTTTAACTTGTACTTTGAAACCTGTTTTAAAAAATTTGAGTTTTCAGACCCCCGAAAACGCCGTCGTGTGAATCAACGACCAAAGCCATAAAAGGATCTCCGTTTTTAGAGTTGAAAACGTTGTTGTGTAAACGGCCCCTAGGTGTGCTAGTGTACTCCTAAAAGTTATATTTATAACCAAATTAAATAAAATATAAATATTTTAATAAAATTTAAAAAAATCAAAAATCAAATAATATAGTAAAAATAAAACAAAAATTATTAAAATGCAAATAAATCTTCCTGTGGGGCAAAACTTTTTTTTTTTTTTCAATAAAACAGAATGTAATGTGTTTTAATTTGCTTTTCATTTATCCCATTGTTTGTTTTTCCCCTTTCAGATGGCTTTTTCCATTCATTGGCCATATGGGCATCTGCACTTCCACTGGAGTGATCCGTGATTTTGCAGGGCCATACTTTGTCTCAGTAAGTATGTTTTACATGCACGATTTGTCTGTCCAAGAATGCATGAGAAAGTGCTTGAGTGGATATTTTAAATACAAGTTGCACATCACCTGTTTCAGAGAAAACGCACAATGCCTATCACATTTTACTATTAACAGGAGGATGATGTCTAGATATAATAACATGATCTAAGATATGTCTGTCTGACTTTTTTGTTCAATCCTCTCGAAAAATTTTAAAAAAGTTCAAGGAATTGCTAAAATAGTCCCACAAAAAATGATTTTCCGTTTACTTCCGCAATGCATATTTTATCGGGTAACATTAGAAAGGTAAAAAATATAGTTTGTTCTTTGTCCATTGTAAGCTTTTTAGATGCACGAGAATCCCAAGTATTAATTTTCCGGGTTTTAAAGGGATAGTTCACCCCAAAATTGCAATTTTGTCGTCAACTTATCGAGGGCTTGGAGTAGGGCTGCATGCAAAATTTAGTTTTGTCTCTCCTGTAAAGTTTGTTAAAAGCCACTTACGCCCCTCTGGCTCCAAGCCCTCGTTATGTTGTTGACTTTTGTTCATCCTCGGAGCATAAATGAAAATATTTTTAATATTCTTTTATCATTTTCATCCATCTAAGTCCTCCGGAACATGATTGGGATAGGTTTGGCCATGATTGGGCTATTTTTATTTTTTATTAGCCCTTGTTGTATAGACCTGGCAATCCTGAATGATTAACACATCCTCAACGAACACTGATTGTTGTGACCGTAGTCATCACGGTCAAATTTAATTTAACGTATTTCCATTGAAAAATATGCTGTTAAATTTACAAGTGTCCTTTCTCTGAGCTTCAATGAACATGTTTGCAATCTCCTTTTCATAAGTGGAGAGAGAACGCATGCCCACGGTTGCCATATTGCATGAATTGAGTATAAAACTGGGAACATTTCCCAGTTGAGTTGGTTTAAATCTCGCACTACATGCTTTGGATCTCTTTCAGTCTGGCAACAATGAGCTTGTTGGAAGCCCTTGGAGGCTTGTTACTGCTGTCTTATAAATGACCTGTGTAGACTTTGTTCCTGTCTGACCTCAACAATGCCAAAGAACCTTTTGTTGACATATAAAGATTCTTCCTGGTTTCAGCAAAGAATGTTCCTCTCGATAAAGGTCTCTATCATTTGCTATACGTTTCGTTCATAAGTGGATTGTTTCAGCTTCCACTAGAAATCGCTGGAAAGTTCAATACACTCTCAGAAAAAAGGTACAAAAGCTGTCACTGGTGCTGTGCCTTTTCAAAAGGTAAACTTTTGTCCATTTTAGTTGCTAATATGTACATTTTAGGTGCTAGTATGTGCATTTTAGGTGCTAATATGTACATTTTAGATGCTAATAAGTACATTTTAGGTGCTAATATGTGCATTTTATGTGTTAATATGTACATTTCAGGAGCTAATATGTCTATTTTAAGTCCTAATATGTATATTTTAGGTGCTAATAAGTGCATTTTAGGTGCTAATATGTGCATTTTAGATGTTAATATGTGCATTTTATGTGTTAATATGTGCATTTTACAGGTGCTAATATGTACATTTTTAGTGTTAATATGTACATTTCAGGAGCTAATATGTACATTTTAGGTGTTAATATGTACATTTTTAGTGTTAATATGTACATTTCAGGAGCTAATATGTCTATTTTAAGTCCTAATATGTATATTTTAGGTGCTAATATGTACATTTTAGGTGCTAATAAGTACATTTCAGGAGCTAATGTGTCCATTTTAAGTGCTAATATGTACATTTTAGGTATTAATATGTACATTTTAGGTGCTAATATGTACATTTTTAGTGTTAATATGTACATTTCAGGAGCTAATATGTCTATTTCAGGAGCTAATATGTCTATTTTAGGTGCTAATATTTTCATTTTAGGTACTAATATGTACATTTTAGGTGCTCATATGTACCACCAAGGTACCAATATGCAGCCTTTGGGTACAAAAGTGTACCTTTTGAAAAGGTACAGCTTTTGTACCTTTTTTTCTGTGCGTTTATTTGCCACCAGCTTCCTCGGTGACCCTGCACAAGCACATCCTGTTATTTCCATCAGAAAAATCTATACCGGCGCAGAGCAGAGGAGGAATCCTGTCTGTAATAGGACTGAAAGCTACACCTCCATCCTTCTGCTCCGTGGGCTTTCTGTCCCGATAATTGTAATGTTCTCGGCCGCTTCCAGAGTTCTGGATTCTTCTTGTTAAAAAAGAGAGGTCACCGTCAGGGCAACTCTATCTCATAATGCACTTAGTATTAAATGGAACTACAAAATAGATCCGACCGCTTGTTCATAAGAATCCTGAACTAATTTGAACTAGCTGTTCAAACAAAAGTTAAATTGATCAAGCAGTTCTCTTCAGGTCTGGCCACTCTGTCAGAAAGGAGCAGAAGTGAAATGTCTTGGGTAGAGCAAGGCCGGTAACATGAGAGGATGTGGTTATTTGACCTGCGGTGATACGGGCCAGCACACATTGAAGTGCACTACAATCTGCTGCACTTAACTCCTCTTGTGGCTGACAGGGACTAAAACACGTCTCGCGTGTGGAACGAGCCGGAGAAGTGGCTTGAGCTTAGTTCACCGTGAGTTCAAGAGTTACCTAAACTGATTATTATGATTCAGAAGATTATGTATATGACGCTTGCACATTTGCACATTGCTTTGTTGTTGTTGCTTGTGTCTTTTACCACATTGCTTGTTTTTTAGGGTGTTGTTAAGCAGTTGCTTACTGATCTAGATCTGAAGAGTGTACCAAGTCTGTACACTGCAAAAAATTAAAAATAGGATCGTTCACTTTCAAAAGTAGATATCTTTTTTTTTTTTGTCTGTACAATGCAAGTCAATGATCACCAAAACTGTTTGGTTACCTACATTTCGTTTTGCTTTTTTAAAGATTTTAAAGGAGTAGTTCACTTTAATAAAAAAAAAAAAAAACTTTTGCTGATAATTTACTCGCCCCCATGTCATCCAAGATGTCCACGTCTTTCTTTCTTCAGTCGAAAAGAAATTAAGGTTTTTGATGAAAACATTACAGGATTTTTCTCCATATAATGGACTTCAATGGGGTCCAAAACGGTTCAAGGTCCAAAAGACAGTTTCTTAATGTATATTAAATTTAATTTTGTCTTTCTATTCTAAACAAGGGCAAAAATCATCTAGTGCAGTAAGACAAAATATTATTGTATTCAAATCAAATAAAAATACATATGAAAAAGTCCAAAATGTCCAATGAACTTTGACAAAGCAATATTTAAAACACTTAATAATTCATTATACGTTACTTTAGATGCCGTTTTATTGTGTAGAGCTGTTTAAAGCATGTAATGGATTTGAATGGGCTGAAATAGACTTTGTTACAGTTGCTATTGAAGGGGCTTTTGTTGCCATTGGTCTTGTGGTGCTGTCAGGCAATTAGTGCTGTCATCATGATGTCACCTCTGCAGTCATTAGTCACATGGCCTGGCAGAGAATTGAGCTGCCATGAGCAAAGATGGCTGATTTCAAGAAACACACTTGAGTTGAGTGGCATGCTAACGGATAGCTCCAGGTAATATACATCTCTCTGGGATGCTGGATCCCACGGGCATGAATTTACAATTAGATCTGTCCGGAAAGAGGGATATGTATGGAAATGTTTTTTTCTGTCACAGAATAAAAAAAAACACTAATTGTGACTTTATTTTATCTCACAATTCACTGACACATACACACACACAAACACATACATGCAGAAATACATATATATATATATATATATATATATATATATATATAGTGTATTTGATGTTTATTTACAATTGGTTTACATTGTAAATTTACCAATTAATCAATTTACATGTGCTCAGTATAATTTGTATACTTTGTTTATTTTGTTTGTTGATGTGTTGATATTTTTTCTCTTTTTTCTTAGAATTGTGTTTTAAACATTGCAATTCAGCAATGTCATTGCAATTCAGACATTCTTTATCAGAATTGTGTTTTAGACATTTATCTTTGTCAGAATTGTTTAATATACACTTGAATTTGCAAGGAAAACCAGAAGTGTGAGATATAAACTCGCAAGTAAATGTAATAGCGACTGTTTTATCTCACATTTTTATTTCTTGTAATTCCACGTTCATTTCTTGCAATTCTAAATTTCATATCTTGCAATACTGACTTGTATTTCTTGCAAATCCGAGTTATATCTAAATTAATAATTAATTCATACTTTTTTGTAATTTTCTTAGGAAAAAAAAATTCTAAATTTTGAGATAGAAACTTTATTTTTAGATAAAGTCCTTTTTTAAAGAAAATCCATGGTGGAAAGAAGCTTCCCTACATGTTATGATTTTTTTTGTTTGTTTGTTTGTTTTGTTTTTACACACATCGGCTTTGGGTTTTGTTGTTGTTAGTTGTCTCATTGTACACACATACAGAGTGTAACAATCTATTTCGCTGCTCTTGCAGGAAGACAACATGGCGTTTGGAAGACCAACAAAGTGAGTCTGTGTTGAGTTGCTCAGCATACTCAAAACATTACTTTTCTTGTTGGGAATCAACCTATGAATGGCTTGCTACTAGTTGGAAAACCAGAAAGTATTCATGATCCACGAAATTACACAAATTAAGATCCGCCAAAAAATGGAAATGACTTCATTGACGGCATTGTGGGGTTAAGCTTCATGATGCATACTAGCCATATATTTACAGCTGTATTTATGTGCTTTATTCCCAGGTACTGGATGTTAGATGTAAGTAAAGTGCATGCCAGTAGTGGATCTAACGCCTGGGACACAGCAGTTCACAATGCATCAGAAGAGTATAAACAGAGAATGGTAATATACGTGTTTCGCATTAAAAGTGTTGAAATCCATATTGTACAGATTCTTTGAGCATCCATTCAGAGAAACTGCTGTTTATCTCTGCTTTCCCTCCAGCACAACCTTTGTTGTGACAATTGTCACTCGCATGTTGCCATGGCACTGAACTTGATGCGCTATGACAACAGCACCTCGTGGAATATGGTCAACCTCTGCCTGCTGTCACTCATTCACGGCAAACACGTCAGGTGAGATTAATCCAGATTTGTATATTTGAAAATCTTTTGCAAATAGGTTTTCACTTTAGTTTGCCAAATTACAAGCTACTTCTTGTTATTATTATATCTGACTAGACTCAAATTATGACAAGTAATCCTTTTTAAAAAGTAGTTAGCTACACCAGGATACTTTCAAACGTCTTTTTTTTTAAATTATCTTATACTTTTATTCAGCACGGACGCATTAAATTGATCTTAAGTGACAGTAAAGACCTTTACGAACTCCCAAAGCAGGCTTGAAATGACGCCACGCCAGTTCATTCTTTGATTTCATTTCAGGTGTATCTATGTCATAGATGCATGCTTCTGTTATTATGTGCTATGCTAAAATATCTTCATTGTTTGTATTACTCTTCCTGTGTTTGTGGCCATTTTATATCCAAAATTCAATTTTAAATCCTATCCGTAATTATAGGACTGACTCTGTTTTGGGTGTCAGCTAAAAAGACTTCTACATGGCACCTGAAGCTGCCCACTCAAGTCTAATAAGGGGTTGCTTCAGACACTACTATTTATTTCTGAGAACACAGAATATGTGCATTGACCCCCAAGGGACTGAGAGGGAATCACGCAAGGATAGACTGTCATGGCGTCTCTCACTGGCACCCAGGTGTAATTGAAAGCGTTGCATTGAGGGCATGTTTCTCCTGGCCCAAAGTGTGCAGTGTGCATCCATCACTGTCTATGATGAGAAGTCTACTGTCAGTCACTGAAAGGAACTGCTGGTATGAACTCATGATGCAGCTATTTTGTCCTCTAACTTGTAGATGCACATTGTTGTGGTTGCATCAGAATATAGAGTAATTGGTTCGTAGACGGCCAGAATTTCAACTATCAGCATGAGGTCTGGTCCAATTTGCAACATATTCTAATTTTGCAGCATATTCTACTCTTATATTGTCAAATTTAATGCGATTTCACGATAATAATTTGTCTTGTTTTTCACCTTGGATTTAACCTTTAACTTTCATTTTAGAAAAGTGCACTTTGTAATAATGGCAAACTTAAAAGTAGCGTACATTTAAAAACATTAAAAACAACAAAACAACCTGCCGGAAAGCATCTTTTGCAGTGATTTTTGTGTGAGCATATCAGTGAGCTAAAATATAATGCGATTTATGAAGGATTGTTCCAGTGCGCACATGCATGCAACCATTGCATACAAACCCAAAATTCTCGGGACCGCATCATGTGTCCAAATGTAAAACTTAATAAATTGATTTTAAAGTTTAAAATCTTTAAACAGGGCTTTAAGTGTAAAATACCAAACTTGTCCTTTAATATTGAAATATCTGGGGCCAGATTCACAATATATTCTTAAATCTAAGCTACACTGTGTAGCTAAAAACACTTAGTTCTTTCAAAAATATGTGTGCTCATTAATGTATATTTACGTTCAAGTAATAAAGTATTCTCGTGAGTGTGTAATATGCCATTGAAAATACATACGGGTAAGGGGTTCTAATGTCAGTCGCCTCCATCTTGAAAGTACATTAGCCAAAGAGGGACATACCCGTTAATTCAAGCGTTTACGTTTGAGTTAACACTCATGGACGAGGTCGAACTGGAAGCCATGTTAATCTTGGACTACATTGGCCACCGTAGGAGTTAAAACGAAATCGGAATTGAGAGGAACAGAAAGTAATATTCACTGGATAGTCATATACCTTTTCACCACTAGATGGGGGTAAAAATTACACAGTGTAGCTTTAAGAATAAAATTCTTCTTATTTTCTAACTTATTTTCTAACTCCAAAAAACTCTTATTTTTAGGGATGCACGATATATCGGCCAGCATATCGGTATCGGCCGATATATGTTCATTTTTAATGTTATCGGCCTGGTAAGAAAATGTGGCCGATATATTAAAGCAGATAAATAATGTATTATTCCCTTCAGCTGAGACACTTGTTGAGCACTGTTTATGTTTTTGAATTTCTTGAAATATGATTGAAATCTCTTCAAAAAATGAAAATACGGTTCGGTACAACTACGCAAATCTCTCATATCGGCTATACAACACTATAACATGGACGTGGATTTAATTGTGAGACTTTTGTTTTTGTAATCAGGCTCTCAAAATTAGATAAAAAATTGGATTTAAGTTTATCGGCCGATATATCGGTTATCGGCTTTCAAATATAAAGAATTATCGGTTATCGGTATCGGCCAAAATGTTCATATCGGTGCATCCCTACTTATTTTTAAAACTTTTATTTCTTAAGATTGTTCGTAAAGGGATAGTTCACCCAAAATGTCTGGCATCATACTCACATTATACTGTATCAAACCTGTATAAATGTCTCCAAGGAAGATTTTTTTGAAGAATGTTGGTATCCAAACAGTTTTGGGGCAGGATTTTATTTCCATACTACGGAAGTCAATGGTACAGCTGGACAACTCTAGTTGTCTCTCATGTGAGTAAATCATTATGTGCTTCTGTCTTCCTACAGTTGCGTTGGTTTGCTGAAGACCTGGCTTCCTTTCTGCATCTTAACCAGTGTCATCCTGGCCGTCGCCCTGTCTCTAAACCTGCGATGACCGATCCGGATCAGATAGAGGTGCGGCGGCTCAGGGTGAGTGTCCGGCACCCATCGGGGACACATATCTTCAGCTTAAGGGGGACTCGTACGAACGTCAACTTCAAGTCCGGCTCTTCAGAAGCTACACGTCAAACATCAAATGCTAGACCTCTTTGTCGTAGGGTAGAGACTGCACACACACACACACACACACACCATGGCTTCAACGTCTTGTGGTGATGTAAGAAACGCTCCTCTTCCAAAGGCATGACTTTAGTGTCTCTCGTGAGGGTTATGGTGCTCATTCATCGTTTGGGGAGATTCTGATCTCCAAACTATAACTATAAACCTGTGTTTAGGACAAGTAACACTACTTATATTGTCTTCTATTTTGAATATAACTTGAATATTTCTGAGGATGATATGCTCTTTCTTTATTGCAGAATCAGTGCATTATATTTTGAGATATACTGGAAGATGGATTTCCCTTCTCACCATGTACATTGAAAAAAATTATATGCTTTATCTAATCAATAAAATTGTGGCAACAGATTACAAGCAATATTATTAATTAAAATTTGTACAAATTTTAATTAATTTGAACAAATTAGAATTGAGTAACAGTTAATCAAATTAATATTCTATTTAATAAATAATATTGCTTGTATTCTGTTGCCACCGTTTTATTGGTTAGATAAAGTATATTCATTTTTACAGTGTATATGAAAGCTTATTTTAATTATTGTTTTTATTTAAGAACACACTTTGTCGTTTTATTAGCAAGGCTAACCATCAACAAATATAGCTTTTGTTTTTAATATTGTAGATTGGCATGCTTTAAAGTGTTGTTGTTTTTTTTTGTGCACATATGCACATACAAAATTTGATAATTAATGCATAAGCAAAGTCTTGTATTCATTATAGATTTAAAGCATTATTTGCACCAAACTATTGTTACCAGCTATATATTACATTTTCCAGTTATTATATTCCTATTTGTGACATTCCTAAGGGAAAATGTAGGCTGGGAATTGACTTTATCCACTGGGAATTGATGTTCCATAGCAGATTGAATGCAACAGGTTGGCATTGGTGACTTTAGCTTAAAATGGCCGTTGATTTAGTCGGTTAATTTGAGGAATTGCTACAAAGACAGACATTTATGCCCGGTTTCACAGACATGGCATTGATAAATCCAGGATTAGGCCGTAGTTCAATCAGGGCAGCTTTTTAAAATGTGCCTTAAAAAAAAGAAAAAAGAAACATTATTGGTGTGCATCCTGAGACAATGTAATAGCTCTGACGTATTTTAATATATCTCAGTGCAAGTTTATTTCAGTTAAAACAGCTCAGTGCATTATAGTTTGGGACTAGGCTTAAGCCGTGTCTGTGAAACCAGGGGTTATTTTTCTACAGGCGATCCTAAAGGAAAATAATTGAGGTTATCATTTGTTGCTAAGTCTTTGTTGTCCTGAGAATTGACATTAATTGCAGCAGGTTTGGATGTTCTGTTTGAAAGCTTTACTCTTTCAATCATGAAACTTTTAATGTTTTCAAATTTTGTTTTTAAAAGAAATATCAAAGGGTATAATGGCATAGTGTTATGCCTAGTCTAACAATCATTTCACACACACACATATCTTCATAAATAAACACACACAAACACACACTTATATATATATATATATATATACCTGCGTGTATGTGTGTCATTATTTCGCCCCAAGATCGAAATAATTTTTGTTCAAAGTAAATGAAGCCTATTTTTATATTATCTTGAGAATGTTTTTTTTTTCATGGCAAATAAGCACATTTCCTACATGACAAAAACTAATATGATATTATTGTATATGAAGACTTACCACGTTAAATCTACACTCAAAAAAGTGAACTAGGAAGGTTGTGCACTTTATTTAGTTTACTTATAATAATTGTGTTTTTTGACTTGAAATGTTTTTTCTATTAAGGTGTATGTAATTATGTCTCAACTTAAAAGTACAAAATCCTAACGCGTTGTCTAAACACAAACCATTTATGTTGAGTAAAAAATTCGTACATCCAGAGGGTGGCAGTATAGAGCGAGACAACTGACACTTTACCCGAACTTAATTTGATTGTGTTCAATCTGCTTAAATATACGTACAACTGAAGTTTACTTAATCCGTTTGTGTTGGATTACATGATTGATTTGCGTTGCGTTAACTGAAACTGGGCGGTGCTTGTTAGTTCCCAGCATGCTTTGCATTAGGTTGAATTAAGAGAGAATAAATGTTAAAATTAAGTGTTATTTTATCTTTTTTTGAGAAATTTAGAAAAGGCGAAGACTTGATAGTGTGTAATTGTGTTTAATGTAAAATTACATTGGAATTATTAAACCATTTAAATTACCATTGTGGAGAAGAGTGGAGAATTTTGTTTGGTTGTCGATTTTAGACATTAATATGTGCTACTGCAAGCAAATAGCTAGCTATAGTCTATCAGTTTATAATATGTCACTAAAATAAATGAAATGAAATATAAATGGATGAATGAATATAACAAAATGCCTTAATCATGTCAGGAAGCCTTTAAAATTTCACGTTGAGACTACTTTAACTGGGTCGGTTAAAATTACTTAATTTAATGATGTTGAAGTTACATGAACGCATTACGTTTTGTAATCCAGCTGACGAAAAAAAAATTAAAGCAAAGGGGGAGGAGATTTTTTTCATTAAAATGAATTAATTATCCTAATAACATGCTTTATTTTTTTATGCAAAATATGTTCACTTTTCCTTCTGATTGTGGATGTAAATGGCCTGTTTTTGTGAGATTCACTCGTACATCTGAATTGGACCTGATTGTTGTGTAACCAGGAAGAAAAACAAAACTGAAATCAAATTGGATCCTAAATAATATTACATTATTTATTTTTTTGTAGTTTTTTGTAGTTTATTTTTTTTTAAAGTTTTTATTTTATTTTATTTTTTATTTTATAGTAATAACAGGTGTTTACAGTGTCATGAAAAAAAAATAGATATCCTCCTAATATAGTAGGCTTTATTTTCTTTACGTTTCCTCGTGATTTTGGGTGATCTGAATGGATCTGATCGAGAAAAACAAACCTGAGGTCAGATTGGTTCCTCTGGATCGAATCGAACCTCCATTTACTGTAATCTAGAACACAGAAATCCTGTTAGAGGTCTGTTTGCTCTTCTCCGCTGTCGCATTGAACTGCGCATTTAGTTTCAGACACATCGAATCCTGCTGTAATCTTAGACTATGGTCTGGACACCGAATCCGTTTCCATGGCTCCTGCGCGTAAATGAAATCCCCTCTTTGTTTGGACTCAAAAGGAAAAATCACTGAACTGCCCTCTTCTACCTATTTCTCTCTTCTCACATTTTTTTCTTTTCTTTACACTCTCTCGGCCTTTGGAAGTATTGCCAAGAGCAGCAGGTAGCCAAGTGTCTTGAGCTCTTTGGAGACTCTTCAGCTGAGGAGTGTGTGGCCCCTGCTGGCACCAGCTAGAGCTGATCAGATTAGAAAGCCCGTGTGAAGTGTGACGCTCTTACCAACGGCTTTCCTGTCTTCAAAGACGTGAACTAGTGGATCAGAAGCACATTTAACTGTTTTAATAGTCACCGCAGCCCAGAAGTTCCCATTTCCTGTTTGTAATCCCTAAAGACGATGGCATTCCACAGGTTTATACTTTTATAAAACATTCATTCATTCACTGAAATCCTGTCTATAATATGTAAAATGTTAAAATGCACATGCCACTTTCCCCAAATAGTGGACACACTGTAAAAATGAATATGCTTTATCTGATCAAAAAAAATTGGCAACAGATTACAAGCAATTTTATTAATTAAATTTAACAAATTGAGTAATAATTAATCTAATTAATTCCTTAAGAGTTAACCATTTTAAAATGAGTAAAACGACAACAACAAAAAAACATAAATTGAAGTCACCATTATGGTGATCGGTGTTTGTTTGAAAATGACGATTCTGCTTGTTAACATCCGGTGTCTTCAATGTTGGCAATGTAAAATAAAGAGTTATAATAAATAAATAAATATAAAATATTTAATTATTAATAATAATTATTAATTAATTATATATAATTATATTATTATAATAATTATTAATTAATAATAATTATTTAATATAAAATAAATAAATAAAGAGATATTTTTGTTATTTTTTGGTGTAAACTTTACCAATTTTAAATGGTTAACTTTTAAGGAATAATTTAATTAATTGCTCAATTCTAATTTAATTAATAATATTGCTTGTAATCTGTTGCCACAATTCTATTGATTAGATAAAACATATTCATTTTTACAGTGAGACTATTTATAAAATATTTATTTTTTAAATGAAATTAACACTTATATATGTATAACTATTTATTACAGGCTTGTGGATTTGGCTAGTTTGGGACCAATTGTTGACTTGGTTAACTTTTGTTTTCCCTACAAAAACGCAAATGAGACATTATACACTCTAAAAATTGCTGGGTTGTTTTAACCCAACGTTGGGTCAGATATGGACAAACCCAGCCATTGGATTACATTTTTTTAATTACATTTTTACCCCAGCGTTTGGGTTTGTCCATATTTGACCCAACGTTGGGTTAAAACAACCCAGCATTTTTAGCGTAGGAAAGTGGCACTTAAATATTTAATAGATTTTTTTGTTAATAGATTCCATGTTTGTGTTATTATTGGCTATTGACTAATTTACAAGTTAGCTATACTATGTGTAAAATAAAATAAAAATTGCAAATGTTTTTCTTTCAGCACTGCTGCCTTTTGCCTTTGCACAATTACTAACAAATAGACTTTTAATACTCCGAAAACTGTCACCTCAAACCTTCTGTTGCTGCATTAGTGTTGTGTGTGTTTGCGCGCGCACATGAATGTTTGCTTTTTTAGCATGTTCTGCATTGTAAAAAATGGATTGCTGTGATTATCACAACTTAAAATTCGACTTATTAGCGTGTTCGTGCTTGACTTAAAATATTAAGTTTAGCTAACTTTAGTAAAGTTGGATTTTTAAGTTATGTCAACCAATTTTAAGTTGTAATATCCAAGTACGCATGTCTGCTGCTGAGAAAGTAGGATATTGCCAATTGGTATTTAACAGTTGATAATTCTCGCTTTCTTATTTATAGATAATAATCAAATGCATTTTAATATCAGGTCATATAAGAATCTTTGTAATTATATATTTTGAACTGGCCGCATGTATTTTGCCTTATGATGTATGTGTGTTGTGAGGTTTTTTAAACCCTAAATAACATTTAACCATTCAGTAAGAGCACATTGAACAACTAAACAGGGTAAAATAAAAACATTCTCGAGGCCTTTCTTATTCCAGATGAGTTACCACGTATTTTTATATTCATAATACAATGACCTTCTACACTATTCTGCATTCAATATAAGAATGTGAAAAAGATGACTGCATGCTTTATCTGATTTCTTTTTATAAATTGTGCATCCGTTTAAAGTGGTCTACTGGTGTTTCATTGTCATTTACTTTTTAACCAATTTACTTTTTAACCAATAACTCGGTTTTAAACCGAGTTATTGAGTTGCACAATGCACAATTTCCCCATAGCCGAGTCTGTGACCATAGCCAGAAAACCAATGGCAAAAGCCAATATCCTGTCATCAAAAACCAATGGAAACATCATCTTCTAAATCATTTAAAGTTCCCAGTTTTGTATTATCATCACATTTTAAACAGATTCTGCCAACAATATGAGTTATGATATTTAATGTCTATGCATCATTGATTTCAATAAAATATGTTTACTACTACAATGTTTTTTTGAATCTTTCTGAGTGAACAAAAAACAATGTTTCAATAGCAGACATAATTAATAAACAAAAAGTTCAATAAACAGTTCAGATAGTGAACAACAACTGGTTTATCAGGTGTGCATTATATTTCACAACAAGCACTGCCTTATTCAATAAGACATTGAGTTCTATAATTTGATAAAAAAAATTATAATTCAAAAACACAAGTGGATAACACTGATTTGACTATAAATACTGATATATTTGCGTGCGTGCATTTTCCGAATATTTCAAATGTTATTTTTCTGTGCTCCTTTACGCTGTTGCCCAGGAAACATTTAATTGCGCTAGAGAACAAATGACTGACTCAGCAGGCAAAAGAACAATGTGTTGAGTTCATCGCTTATTGTCCCCCTGCACTTCAGCAGACCCCCGCCGAGTTCAAAGGATGGGGAGTCCTGTAGAGTGGGATATCACATTAATGTTCACAACTTCACCATGCAAAAACATTCAACTATTAATCTTTAGAAAACCTGAAGCCAATAACACTGACCCGAAGACGCTCTACAATGCTTTTCATCCACTTTCAAAGGCCCATAAGCATTAATAAAGGAACAAAGACTGTCATATATTCCAATAATGAATCATAATTAATTTCAAGAAGTTTTTAGGGTTAAAGAAATCAAAACTGATAAAACGCGTATAACAGTTTTTTGGGTTTTTTGGGTCTTGCAAAAGATGCTGAATTTGTTGCTTTGGATATACAACTTTAAGTTAGAACCCACAGTCAAGCTACATTTTTTTTTTTTAAAGGAATTTGTAAAAAAATAAATAAAAAATCCTATGCATGTTTTGTGTGTGAAAATATAGAAATATATTAAAATACATAAATATATAAAATATACAGTTTATCCCTTTTTTGCATCAAAATTTTGTCAGATAAATATAACCAGGTTTAGTGTTCTTCCCTCATTAAAATAAATAAATAAATAAATAAATATTATTATTTTTTATTATTATTATTATTTATGTATTTTGCATAATTTTTTATTTTTGATGGTTTAATCGATCTTATATGATCATTAAAAACAAATTCTCATGCCAACCTCCTCCGGACATCACTTTTGGCTGGTATATTATGGGTAAATCCCCACTCCCTAATTGAGAACCACTGCGTTGTCTAAAACCAAAATCCTTTGCAGAACCGAAGGAACTTTTGAACAGTTTTAAGTGTGTATTGGCACTAGTCAAATTGGAGACCTTGAGCTATACGTGAAAGATCGACTAAACTGAGAGATCTTGGATCGTCGTAATCTTTAATCGCTATTAATTAGTACTATCCATCACTGTGATGAGTGTGAGATGTGAGTGATCCTATAGTATCGGTGTATGTGTAGAAGCGGAGGGGGGAGAGGTGCGAGTCCAAAGCTCCTCCCTGCTTTTTGTTGAGAGCAGTATAGTGATTCAGTCCCATTGTTTGAGAGAAGCGGATCAAACGCCCCACACAGAGAACCTCTTTTTCTCATGGAAATAAAGTGTCTGCCTCTCATTCATGAATGAGTTTCTCTAATGCAAAGAAGTCGAGCACGCAGGGAGACTACACACTCACACACACACACACACATTACTGAGTGAAGTTAAGAGCACGCGGGACTTGGGACTTGGAGAGCGACTTTGAAAAAGAGGAGCCCTGGACGCGCTCACACGCTAAATGAGGGCATTTCTTTAGTGAGATTGATGAGGTTTTGCTGATTTTCACCATGTTTGCCCTTGGACGGTGCGCGCTTGTTTTCGGGCTGCTGTGCCGGTTGCTCCCCGCGGGCGCATCGGTGTGTCCAGCCGGCTGCGAGTGTTCGGAAGCCGCGCTCACGGTCAAATGCGTTTCTAAAGATCTGCGGGAAATACCGACCGGCATACCGAGCTACACCAGAAACCTCTTCATCATCGGAAACCACATCAGTCAGATCGGACCCGAATCTTTCCAGGGACTGGACAACGTGACAAATTTATCACTGCCTAACAACAGGTAAAGTCAATGATCTTATTCATCTTGACCCTTAAAATGCCATTATGTTGACTGTTACTATAGTTAAGTCATTTTTAATGTATAGTGGATCTCCATCGAACTGTGTGAGTGTGAAGCTTTCTGTCAATTTGTTTCAAGACTAAATCCAAGTTATGTTTCTGCATTGCAGTAGAAAATGTACTTATAAAGGTACTTATGTCAAAAGAAAAAGCTCAAATAATGTGTGTATTGACCCCTAAGATAATCTTAGCTTGTTTTATTATTAAATGAACCAGAATCTATGCATTGTACTGAATTATGTATGAACCAGTAAAACAGTTTAATGAAGAAATTAAATATTAGTCAAGGGTGTGATGTGAACACTCCATTATCATAATATTGTTTTATTCAGAAAGTTCCCCGAAAAGGGAACTTTCTCCTGTTGGTGTTAGGTCCTTTTTAAATATGTTTATCAATTTATATGCATTTTCATTCAAAAGTAGTGTTGCCATGAAAATAGCCTTAACTGACATGGATTAAAACAAATTATTGACCTTGACAATCAAGGACCCATGAGGAACTTTTAACATTAATGGAACAGCTGCATTACACAAAAGGTCCTTTTATATAGGAAAAAGTATAGATTATTTAAATTTAGATTATTAAAATGTTATGCACAAACACTCAGAAAAAAAGGTATACAAAAGCTGTCACTGGGGCTGTACCTTTCCAAAACTACCTAAAGGGTGCATATTGGTGCCTTAATGGTACATATTTGCACCTAAAATGTACATATTAGCACAAAAATGTCCATATTAGCACCTAAAACGTACAAATTAGCACCTAAAATGTACATAATAGCACCGAAATGTCCATCTAAAATGTACATAATAGCACCTAAAATGTACATATTTGCACCGAAATGTCCATATTAGCACCTAAAATGTACATATTAGCACCGAAATGTCCATAGTAGCACCTAAAATGTACATATTAGCACCGAAATGTCCATATTAGCAATTAAAATGTACATAATAGCACCTAAAATGTACATATAAGCACCTAAATGTACATAATAGCACATAAAATGCACATAATAGCACCTAAAATGTACATATTTGCACCGAAATGTCCATATTAGCACCTAAAATGTACATATTAGCACCGAAATGTCCATATTAGCACCTAAAATGTACATAGTAGCACCTAAAATGTACATATTAGCACCGAAATGTCCATATCAGCACCTAAAATGTACATAGTAGCACCTAAAATGTACATATTAGCCCCGAAATGTTCATATTAGCACTTAAACGGTACATAATAGCACCTAAAATGTACATATTAGCACCGAAATGTCCATATTAGCAATTAAAATGTACATAATAGCACCTAAAATGTACATATAAGCACCTAAATGTACATAATAGCACATAAAATGCACATAATAGCACATAAAATGTACATATTAGCACCGATATATCCATATTAGCACCTAAAATGTACATAATAGCACCTAAAATGTACCTATTAACATAAGAGTGTAGAGTAAAATTGTTCATTTTTCTCCATCCAGAATCTCTGAGGTGAAGTCTCACACATTTACTAGTCTGCGTAGCCTCAAATCGCTGGACCTCAGCAACAACCAGCTGGCCATCATCCATCCTGAGGCGTTCACTGTCCAGAGCCGTATGCTGAGGGAGCTCAACCTCAGTCGGGCTCTCTACAACCACTCGTCCGTCATCGATTTGGCCACCTCTCTTCGCTGGAGTACTTTGAGTGACCTGCAGGGGCTGGACCTGTCCAGTAATGGCCTCGTCTACTTGCCCCCCGGCATCTTTTGCCATCTCGTCGGCCTGCAGCGCCTTCAGCTTTCCAACAACTCCATAGTGTCCATACACAACGGCACGTTCACAGGACTGGACCACCTCAAGGAGCTCGATCTCACCCATAATGCCCTCAGGACTTTGCGTGAAGAGGCTTTAAAAGAGGTGGACCGGTTGCGTTTTGTCAGGCTCCACTTGGCGGAGAATCCTTACACCTGCACATGTGACATCGAGCCTTTTGCCGCCTGGCTGAACGGCTCACGAGAGCGTGTGGAGGACGTCGAGCTCCTGACCTGTGCGTTCCCCGTCGCATTGCAGAACACGTCTCTATTGACTGTGGGTGAACTGGAATTGGGTTGCCATACGGTCGGAGAGGGTGACAACCTAGCACTGCAGACCTCCTACGTTTTCCTGGGTCTCGTGCTGGGATTCGTTGGTCTCATGTTTCTCTTTGTGCTCTACCTGAACCGCAAAGGTATCAAGAAGCGGATCAACGACATGCGCGACACATGCAGGGAAGTCTGGGAAGGGTATCACTACCGATACGAGATCGATTCAGATCCCAGATTGTCACAATTTTCCACAACAGCTGATGTGTGATTAGGATGAACATTTATACTTGGAAAATGTCGCGAACATGTAGGCATATTTAAGTAGGCACATTTTCTTGTGAAAAGCATGTCTTGTCGAAGCCATTACACCTCCCCCTCGAGTCTGCACAGAGTTGGCTTTTGCTTCTCAATCATCATGGGATGTTTGAGGATTAGTCCACGAAAGGAAGGGGCAGAAGCCATAAAGTAACTCTGACCCCCACCACCCCACACCAATCTCCATTGTCCTGTACGGGAATATTGCCCACCTCTACAGAGCTCAAGTGCCTTGTTTATTGGATTTTAAGGGGCTGGCCAGCTTCAAAAAGGGACAACTCTTTATATATATATGCAGAGAGAGATTTCACTGTAAAAAATAAACAAATTTTACGGTAAAAAAACGGCAGCTGTGGTTGCCAGAACTTTACCGTTAAAAATACGGTAGGAACGTTAATGGTTTTACAGACTTAACTTAAAATTTACAGTAATAAACCGTAATTTATTTTCTGATAAAATGTGGATTTACCAACTTATTGATGTATTGATATCTGTTTTAGACCATTGTAATACACTAACAACCAACAATCATCACAGCAGTGATGAGTTACATGAGCAATCACAGCTCATCACATGTGAATACTTATATAAAGCAATACTTATAAAAGTAAAAGTACAATAAAACTATGATATGAAGAACCATAGTTATTTCAACAAAAAAACATAAAATGTGAAGTGTTACACATGGAATTGTGGGAATGTCAATTTACGGTTTTTCACTGTAAATAATACAATTTGTTCTTTTTCACTTTCAAAAACTGTAAATTTAACGGTATTTTACTGTAAAATGATATCACAGTTATTTACCGTGTATAGTACGGAAACTTTCTGTTTACCAATTAACAGTTTTGCACTGTAGCATTTTTACAGTATTTTACCGTTGAAATCACGGTTATTTTTTACAGTGAATGCAGATGTTTTCTTGCATGGAAGTGTACGCTGGTCTAGTGTCGGACCCTGAGCAACAGAATTAGCAACCTTCTATGGTCCTTTCTGTCCCTCAATCCACAGGGAGTCTGCGAAGAATGTGCCGGATTTTCTCTCCAAAAGCATTCCAGCAGGAGGATAACCTCTTCTAAGCTCTAGAAGTAGGATCTTTTGAAGAAAGAGAGCCAGTTTGCAAAAATCTCCGGCTGCGTTTTTTTTTTTTTTTTTCAAAAGAGACTTTTGCTTTGTTTTTATTCCACTCATTTTTATTGTCAGAATGATGAGAACCAGCCCTTATGAGACCCCTCCTCCGTGGAGCCTGTTCGCTCTTTGAAGAGTCAGTCTGGCTCAGTTCCTCGTATGTTCCCCAGCTTTTTCTGTTTAAGGGACTGTTACGGTGATAAGATACAGATGAAGCTGGGGCCGTTGCGCTGAAGGGTCTCCTGCTCTGTTTTTTTGAGTATTGTTACCAAATGTATAAGACTGGAAAGAAATATCTTCGTGTCTGGATAATATGGTTGTATGCAGCATGTTTGAGTCTCTGAGTGAATCTCACAAAGACTTTTTTTTGGCATTTTTATGACAATTAAGTACATAATAAATAAGTGTGTGTGGTAAATCATGGTAGTATTTGTTCTGAATGGAATTATTGTATTTTATGTCATAATGAAATGAAAATGTATGTAATATATATTCCTTTGTGAGGTTCACCCAGTTGGCCACTGTGTTTTTTGATTGAGGACCATTATCTATGGTAAAAAAATATCTTGATATGAAACATCACAGAAATCAGGCATTCTTCCAGTGTGCTTTCATACTCATGTATTATTCATTATATTCAAATGAACCTTGTAAGGAAAACCGTTTAAATGGGATGCCAAAAGCTAAATGTTGACTCATGAATTTATCAGGTATCAAGTGCAAAAACAAGTCTTCTGTGGATGTGATTGTGAACAAATAAATGGACGTTCTTCAGGGCAGAGTTTATTTTGCATGCTAAAAAAAAATAAAGGTTTTTACATTTTAAATTATTCTCGCATTGTTGCATTGTTGGTCAGAAAGTGGAAACTTGACTTACTCTAGGAATGATTTGCAAACTCTCCTCCTTTCACAGTATCTAACAAATTAGCCCCCTCGTTTTGAGTTCCTCATTTGCATATTGCGAAATGAAGTACAAATGCGTTAGCTGTGTTATGCGTTATAATGTTGAGGCTGTAATATTCTCAAATGGTCATGCATGCATCAGAGGTGTTTCATATCTGATAATAACTATGAGCTGGCTTAGTCACGTTTTTACGGCTGCAAAGCTCCACATGCAACACGATATTGGAAACACATGAGTTCAGCATATGTATGATAATCGGCTACAGTATAAAGTTGCATGTAATGCCTCATTGTGGTTCAGAGAAAGGAGAAAGGCTCTGTGTCTCATTTAAAACGTTTAAAAAATTTTAATGAACGTTTGCATTACGTCAGCCTTCTACCATATGTAAATCAGAATCAGGGTCATTCACATTGGGAATTCGTACGAATTTTACGAGGTGGCTACAATTCGTACGACCTCACTGGTACGAATTAGTATGAATTTGCTAAATCGTACATATTTTACGAATTAGCCAATTCAAATGAATTCGTATGAATGACCTACCCCTGACCCCGCCCCTAAACATAACCGTCACGTGGGTTTAGACAAATCGTACAAATTCGTCCCAGACAGCAAACTGACATTGAATCAACGTGGAAACGACGTCTCTCATGACATTGAAACAACGTTGATTTTGCTCATCGAATTAACGTTGAACCAACGTCAGACGCGGCATTCTTCAAAGCTAAATGAACATCGAAAATTGGTTTGCTTTCATAACGTTGAAACAACGCGTTGATTTCAAGTTGATTTTCCGTTAGTTTTGACGAATGACGCGTCTGACGTTGGTTCAACGTTAATTCGATGAGCAAAACAATGTCAGATCAACGTTGTTTCGATGTCATATTTCCACGTTGATTCAATGTCAGTTTGCTATCTGGGGTACGAGTGAGGTCGTATGAATTAGTACGAATTAGCCACTTTTGAATCACTGGTACGAATTCGTACGAATTGGTCGTGAGATAGCGTAGATCTGGAGCAAAACAAATGCTGCATCCCAATTCGCAAACTATCCGTCCTAAATAGTATTCAAAAATAAAATTAGTGCATCCCAAACCATAGTATGTTGAAATGAGTGTTTCAAAGATACCTGGATGGTTTACTTTTTCCGGTCAGAATCCGAAAATCGCTGCACCCTCTAACGGCTGATATTACCCACAACCCTTTGCGCGTTGAACGAGGATAGAGAGCCTAAGTCCCGCCCCTCCGCTTCCGGCTCATGGGACCTTATTTCGGAAAAAATATGAATGGTAGTCAATGGCGAGAGACAAATTATCTTTTTATTCCGTCTGAACTGTGACCTCAATTACACATATGATGTTTTTCAATTTAAAAGATAATTCTGAAAGTCAAAAACGTCGCAGTTTGTCATACAACAGAAGAGTAACATTTAGTTTTAAGTGAAAATCGCTCTATGAACTACATCTCCCAGGAAGCGAAACGAGATCTGCTGCTCGTGTGTGTGCAGTCTGGTACAAAACACTCAGGCATGACGGCGTAACGTTACGATTATAACGTAAGACTGTAGAAACAATGACAGACAGCCTCAGTAAAGTTAGCTTCATTCATTGGGAGAAAATGTGCGCCTTTGGGGTTTGTAGTCTTTGTAATTACGTATTTTCATAGTCTTATACCTCAACGGTTTTACATCAAACTGCGACTTTCTTTACTTTAAAATGTATCTTTTAAATTGACAAACATCAAATGTGTAATTCAGGGCATAATTCAAACCAGATCAAAATATTTGTTGTCTCTCGCCATTGACTACCATTCAATATTTTTCCGAAATAAGGTCCCATGGTGGTTGACCGGAAGGGGCGGGACTTAGGCTCTCTATTCGGTTAGAACTGCAAACACGAGTAAAAAGTGTTAAAAAAAAAAAAACTACAGACACGGAGGACGCGCGAGTCCCGCGGTTATGTTGAGAGGTTTAGATAAAGAGGTTTGAGTGATTAATTAACACTATCTGACTTGACGAAAATTAATTTATTCAATGTTCTCCACATTATATTGCATCTGCAGCAGCATTGTGAACTTTTGTAAGGATACGTTTAGCCATTACTTTTTAAACGCATCATTATATTCAAATGGAAAAACACGAGGAAAGTATACACATGAAAGACCCACGACTGGCAGATTAACATGCTCCGATACGGTAGGAAATCAAATTAGATTGAATGGAGGATTTTAACTGTGACGAGATGATTGACAGGGCAGTTTATGGTGACAGGTTGCAGGCAGCACGCGACAGAGCTGTCCGTTAAAGATGACGTGATAGTATGTCCCAAAGCTTGCCTACTTTTTTTGCTACACACTCAAAAGTATGTACTTTTTATTCACAAAAAGAGTACATACTTTTAGGGCACAGTATAAGTAAGCGAATTGGGACGCAGGGAAAGTCTATGAGTTGGCGATTCGAAGTGACTTAGTGAGTTCAATTTTATGCAAACGAAACATTGACCAATGAGTGTGTAGAAAATGCTCATCAGTCAAATAAAGCCTGTACAACGATTTAACCTTTCTGTGTGAAGTCCCCTACATTGAAGTGTTTTTATTGCTATCGTGCCTGGTCATGATGTGATGTTAGTATTGCTGATAGTGAGTTTACAAAGCCAACAGCTCCCTGTTCAGAAGACCATGGTGGGCTTGTTAAAAACAAAGAAGAAATTTAGCCAATTAGTTATGAATTTAAAGTTTTCCTAAGGCTCAGAGCCTCCGAACGTTGCTATTTACCTGGCATCATCTAGCTGGACGCCGCTGTGCCGAAGAACAGTAGTGAAGATTAATCGGCCTCATAGCCTGCAGGCAAGACAAAATATCTCACGGCTCTAAATTTCATCTTGTTTGCGTCTGACTTTCAAGCAAACCAGGGTTTTAAGTACAAGAACAAAGATATCCAATTTCATGCGACCGCTGTGCTGTTTATGAGACACACTTGTTTTATTTTCATTGTTTTATTCTTTTGCTATGGCCCTTCACTGTGGTTTCTGCTATTGAACAGGGAAGCGCCCTCAGGGTGTTGCAGAGAAATGCTGCTCTTTTGCAATTACTCGTGTACTTGCAAACTCTAATGCTCTTTGGTTTGGAAACATCCTGCCACCATTAAGAGACATTTAGTGGATTGATATATGGATTCATGAAATTAATCTCACATCTATGAGGGATTGAATACATTAAAGGCAAACCCACAACAGTCATCTACAGTGATTTAGTGGCAGCTGACTGTCTACAGAGGCCTTTTTCTCCTCAGCTTTCTTTCTTAACCTCAATTCCCGCCTCCAGCTTGTCCTTTCATTTTCACTTCTCTTTTTGTTACTCTTCTTGTCTTCTTTTATTTTCATTAAGATACTGGGACCTGTTTTTATAAGTTTAGTGGCGTTTGCTATCTAATAAACATCAGTTCATATCTCTTCCTGCAGGACTTATTTTGTTGTTGTTGTTTGCCTGATGGATGGTAAAACATAAGAAATAAATCCTATAGACTTTTACTGAAGAAATATTTCAAGTTACGTCTAGAGAGGAGAATATTGATGAGGGGATTGTAGTGGGTTAGTAAGCACCCTTGAGAAATGAAGTACACTTTAGCATACTTAAAGAGTATTTGGCACACTTTAAAAATACTTTACAGATATACTTTAAAGTGCAAACTGAATGCAATGTTTTCAGGCACTGAAATGTTAATTGTTATGTTAACTGCATGTTAATTGCAATAAAAGACTCCTGAGAAACTGAGCGCGAGAACGTGAAGCTCCGCCCCCTGTGCCGGCGGCAGCAGCTCATTTGCATTTAAAGGGCACACACTCAAACAGCGCGTTTTTCTGAGCCCCAAAAAATGACAATTTAAAAATGCTGTAAAAAATTATCTGTTGGGTATTTTGAGCTGAAACTTCACAACTACACATTCTGGGGACATCAGAGACATATTTTACATCTTGTGAAAAGGGGCATAATACGGGACCTTTAAGGAAAAAATAGGTATCTCCAAAATTTGATATTACTTACTGATTAGTTCCTATATTAGTTTCTACTCATTAGTCCTGCATTACATTCTGCATAGTTACTTATTAATGGCGGACCATTATTCTAAAGTGTGACCTAAAACTGTACTACTGATTCCATGGGGCCTTTATTTCATTCTTTATTTTATACTAAATATAATTCAGTTTCTATTGTGATTATTGTGTCGATTGAAATCATGAGTAATGCTTGCAAGCATAAATTACCATGACAGGTTTGCAAAAGCCTGCCTTCTTAATGGCCCCTCACACAAAACAATAATGAAGAACTGGGTTTTAAATTAAAAGCAAATGCATGTTGAACCCAGTGACCTTGCATTCAACAATAGGATATTATCTCTGACATCCCAAACAACAAAAGAGCCATCAAACATGAAAAGCTCTCTGATCTCTGAATGCATCCATACTGCATTCCCTTAATGTAGTAAAGTCAGAAATTAAATCATCCCTCTGGGTTTTCCCTTCCCTCTGGCCAGCTGTGGGTGCTGTTATGTGGGTTTGTTTCTTGTGTTGGTGAGTCCTATACCAGAAGGACTTGGCAAACTTCTCATTGTTTAGTTCTGTGGGAATAAAGTGGCATTGGAGCGGTTATGACATTGCATATATACCGGTATGTGAGTAACAGTTGATGATACTTTTATCACCATGTCAGGATTTGAAGCAGTGTCCAGACTATTGTATATTTTGAGTCAAAATCACATTTATTTACAATCATATTACAATCTGTACAGAACTATCCTAAGTGTGCATCCATGGGGAAAGAATTAAAGGGGTGGTTTACTGCTTTTTTTCTTTGCATGATTGTGTTTATGGGGTGCGATATAACATGTATTTGTGGTTTTTCGTTTTTAAAAAGTCTTATTTTTCATAAACTTCACCTTTATTGTCAGCCGCGCTCTGTCCTCGAATGAGCGGTTGACTTCCTGAGTCTAGAAACCAAACAGGCAGCAGGTAGGTCCTAATATTTACATTTCAGGTGCTAATATGTAGATTTCAGGTGCTAATATGTACATTTTAGGCACTAATAAGTACATTTTAGGTGCCAATAAGTACATTTTAGGTGCTAATAAGTACATTCTATGCGTTAATATGTACATTTTAGGTGCTAATATGTCCATTTCAGAAGCTAATATTTACATTTTTAGGTCCTAATATTTACATTTTAGGTGGAAATATGTACATTTTAGGTGCTAATATGTACATTTTATGTGGAAATTTGTACATTTTAGGTGCTATTATGTACATTTTAGGTGCTAATATACATTTCAGGTGCTAATATGTAGATTTCAGGTGCTATATGTACATTTTAGGTGCTAATATACATTTGAGGTGCTGATATGTACATTTTAGGTGCTAATATGTACCACTAAGGTACCAATATGCAGCCTTTGGGTACAAAAGTGTACCTTTTGAAAAGGTACAGCCCCAGTGACAGCTTTTGTACCTTTTTTTCTGAGAGTGCAACGTTGTATAATCAGAATACATGGTTTCTTTTGAATGTCCATTGATGATAAAACCAAATTTTCATATTTAATACTGTGAGCGAAACCTGCAAAACAGATGAATGTCTCAAACAGAGAATCCAATTTACTAACCTCGTTTAATCAGTCTCACTTGACCATTTAAGAGAACACAGGAGACCATTTCCTAACAATCCGAGTTAAAGATTTTCTGGAACAATATTGCTTCCGTCGTACAGGGAGCGCTAGTCAAACGGAAAGCGATTGGTAATGATTTTTGACGGAAGATCACGATGAGAGGTGGGCGGATCTTTCTTTAGTTAATCTGACCTTTTGTTCCCGCTGAGGATTAAGCCCATTATGACTCAAGTTATTGTTATTACGTACATTATTCAAGATGACCAGATGCCTGAGCAGGAGGGGGGTTTTAAGTGCCAAGCCAGGGATGGCTGTATGTGATTGGCTGGTGTGTGGAGAACGTTCTAGAGGTCAGAGGGCAGATACTTCCAAAGGGAAGACACCATCTGGCCCACTGCTGACTCATGGCGGACTCGGATTTTGATTTTACTGTTCCCTCCTGTCAATGAGAGACATGATATTGACTAAGATCAATAAATTGTAACAGCATACCAGTGGATCATCTCAGTCTTAATATAATATAAAAGCATCTTCTGTATATTAATGACCATTTTAATAAGCTTTAGATACAAATTCTATCTACTAGACAATCTACTTTTTTTATTTGAACAATTCTGAAACTATTTGTAATACTTGACATCTTGCAGAGAAGAGGGTTGACATTACTGTGATTGGCTAAACTGAGTAGTGCAGGTTGTCCGGATACTAACGCCCATTACTTTTACAGGTGAAAGTTCCTGCCAAATGTACATAATGGTGTTGATCCTGCAGTATCAGTTTAATATCAGTCTCTTACAAAACATTTCTGAATTCTGAAAACATTGCCTATTAACTCAGTTCTGGAGGGCCCCCATTGTGTTACAAGTTAACCAACCTTAGTGTGAATTGTAACATTTTACTCAACATGTTACTTTGAAACTAAACCACTAATATTCTGTTTGTTACATTTAATAGCTGACACTTGTTACTAATTTGAATGACATTTTGAATGGACTGGCTTAAAATAACTAAAAAAAAAATGTTACAACCATCCCCAGTCTCCAAACACTAACAAGAGTTACAGTGAATGATGAGAAATACAATAAAAATTCTTGTAGCCCTCAAAGCGTCTTCACTTTATAGCCCTTAATCCTGTAATTGTGGACAAATGTGGGCACAGAGGACTTTTTATTTATTATAAATGTTATATCAGTGTCTTCCATAAAGTTTTGTCTATCCATTTATGGTGTTTTTTTTTTTATTTTGGTGGTATTTTTTAATTTGTTTACTTCAAAAAGTACCATATTTTCTATATAAATTATGCTTATTTGTATGTTTTATTTTTTTAACTGCATTAAAATATCATTCCAATAAGTTCTCAGAGCTAAAACCTAAAGATGAAGTGACTTTGCCGTCACATGCTGTCTTATTTTGGCTTATTTTAGAATGCTCTAAATTACAGTTTTTCCCATTCATTTCTATGGGTGCCCATTTTTTACCTAAATACAAGATTAAGGAGTTTGTTTCAACCACTTAACATTGTAGAATTGAGTCAAAAAAAAAATTGTGTGTTCAGGAGGCAAACTTAGGAAAAGTAGCCAAGACTTGTACAGCTCAGATCAAGCGAAGTATTTTTTTAAAAATAAATCAAAACTATTTTGCCCACGTTTGTCCAGAATACAGTTTTGAGGTTAAACAACCTGGACACATATTTGATAATGAAATGGAGAAAAAAATGTTTATATGAAGAGTTCAGATGCAAAAGCCTCTAAATGCCATTTGAAATTTTTTTCTTTAATGATGATTTTTATCAAACTTGTATATTTAAGTTCAGTAATTTCACTTAAATAACAATTAATAGGTAATTATCATTGCCATTTAAGTGAAATCACTGAACTTAAATACACAAGCTTGATAAAAATGATCATTCTAGAAGAAAATTTCAAATGACACTTGAAGCTAATTTTAATTAAGCGATTTGAACAAGCAGCAAAAATCATTTTTTTCAGTGTAGAGGCTTTTGCATCTGAAATCTTCATATGATTTATTAGGTTGACATATGACCTAAACATGTTTTAGTAAGATTAATTTAAAGATTAAATTGTCTAAAATTCAGATCTGTATAGTGGTGGTGGTGCAGAATGTAAGATGGGAAATACAATATCTAGTCCAAGTTTTATAATAAGAAAGAATCCTTCATTGTCCGATGATGAATAGATTCACACTGCACCTCACAATGGGACGTTCTCTCCTGTGTGTCACTGCTTGCTAAGGAGAATCTGCTGACGATGAAACTTGCAAAGTGTGGCTAGCCATTACTGGAGCTTATTTTCAAAGACGTCCTCATAAGTGCCAGATAAAACAAATCAGAGCACGACAGAGTGTGTTTTCCTGGATACATGTTTTCTGATTAATGAGGCTCGTTGCAGTTGAAAAAAAAATCATTTCTATATATTGTTTCCATACCGAGTCACTTTATTTGTCACTATAATGATTTCTGATGATGCTAGCAAGAAAAAAGTCCTTTTTCATTTGTTTCTAAACAGATCTTTACAGGAAACAGACATTATTTCATCGATTATTTAGTTATTATAAGTTATTTTCATACATTTTATCGCAACCTTGACTCTTAATCACAGCTCCATGTAAAGGTCACACAGTTGCATCACTATCAATAATGGCAGGTGAAGAGCTGGTATTCTGTTAATAGAGGAAATTACTCAGTTCCAGCATTCCCTCTTCACCGCTGGTTGGAGGAATAAATGAGGGACAATGTAAGGATAAAATGACATGCCAAGGAAAAGTAGGACGGTTTGACAGATCTCCTCAGGAGACAAATGCTTCTCCTTCCTGCTGACTGCATGAATGACAGTAATGATCCCTATCTATCAAATATGCACTGGTGGGAATGGGAAACTGTCAGAGTGGTTTGTGTATGCGTGTGGGTGTGAGGGAAGGTTTTTACGTCATAAAAAGCAGGAACACTTAAATCCTTATTTCTCCCGTGCATCTCAGGGGAAAATAAGGGAATAAACCATTCACAAAAATATGACTGGGTTTCTAAAGATACAAAGCTGAATGCAAATGGGTGAAGTGTCCCTTAAGGTATGAAACCTCATGTCAGTAAAGCTCCCTCTCCGAAAGCACTCGCTTTATAATATAGCAGATGTGGAGCAAAATGAATTGCAATCTGAACTTTAACACAAAATGCTATAGTTGTCCATATAAATATGATGCATGATATCAACTCTCCTTTTTCTACCAAGTTCAGCACATGGAAAAGGTAAGGCAAGGCATTGTGTTTTATTGACGTGAGCTCAGTGATGAAAATCTAAATAACTGACATGGAAATTCACTGATCAGATATAAATGGTCAGCAATTTCCTTCAGATCTAACGCTTAAACATGATTGCCATTGGTATAGCCTAACATCTTTAGCTCAATTTAGCTGTGTAATAAAATAAATAATATTTTGTTGAAAATGTTTTATTTTAACCATATATTACCTGTCAAAACATTTTGAAATTAGTTATTATTATTATTATTATTATTATTATTATATTCTTTTAATTGGCAGGCAGGGATATCATTCATATCAGAGAATGTCTAATTGAAGAGAATTGGCACTAGCTGCAGTAACGCGTCTCTGTCCATGCGGGGGCGCTCGCGGTCGAGTGCAGAATGAATGGGAGTCAATGGGGTTTCACCCACAGAAATCCACTTTTCTCAGGATGTAATTTTTTGTCAAGTAATTTGAAAGTTGCATTCAAAAGGGAGGGCTAAGAAAATACACTCAGCTGAAAATTGCATTTTTAAGTTCACTTATCTGTTCTAAAAATCCGTTCAAAACTGTGATGACGTCACACAATAGCAGAATGCTAGCGTGCTCCGGCCAACAACGGCCTAACCTGTAAGAAATCAAAAGGACATAAGTACTCGTTCATTAGACTTTTGGCCTATAATCTATATTGAACTTGCGGAATCAACAATAAAATCTATGTTGATTTAACGACAAGCAGGTGAAAGAGACACATTTAGCCGTTTAGCCCCATAGACTCCCATTCATTCTGCACTCGCTCATGATCACCTCCAGTGGAATTCTAATGGAACTGCAACCAAGATGATACACAACGGGGCTCATAGGATCTCCGTTAGACGGGCTCTGTTCATATCATTCAAGTGATTATTGTTAACAGCTGCAACATGCAGGAATCTTGATTGCTGATTGGCTGAAGGTAAGGAGTGGGGTGTATAAGAGATTCCAATTGAGCTTCTGTTCAAACTATCATTAAGTCAGGAGAATTTTAACAGAAGTTGCTGTTTAATTAGTCTGGTGTTGCCTTATTTAACAATGGGCTCCAGATACTGCTTAAGGTGAGCTTTAAGTTTCCTGAAATTAAGTGTTTTTTTGTTTTGTTTTTGTCTGAATCTCTACATTGCTCTACCAAATGGCTGCCTTGCTTTTCTTTCCCAGAGTTCTCTTTGCCTTGTTTCCTGCTTGTGTAACCTGTTTGGGGAATTATGAAGGTAGGCCTAACACACTTCAGATATTTATCTGAAACATTGCAGTCTCATGCTGTTTGTGTACTTTTTATTTGTTTCAACAGGGAGCATGCCAACTGCTAATGTGCAAAAAGCCAGTAGTTTCCCAGTGAATGTCCCTGAGGTGGGAAGTCAGAATGACCCTGCCTACAGTTCTGCCCATGGAAGTTATATTTCTCATAAAGGGAGATTAGTTCCAGGCTCGAATATAAAATCTTGTCAGACTCCAGTTGAAAGAAACAATCAAGAAAATATGGTTGACTTTAATCCTTCCGCTTCTGTTCCAAAATATGACTTGTCAGGTTTTGGACAACCCTCTGTTCATTATGGCTCTCGTACAGCAACTGATGCCTTCAAAAATGTCCAGCCTAGTGGCCGACTTGCTTCTACTTCATATCAGGGTGGGTCCACCTTAATGAGAACTCAACCTCCGCTCTTAAAACCCTGGAATACTGGAACATCTGGATCTCAGCATGGTTTATCTAAGTGGAGACAAAGTACTAACAAAGTCCAGACAGCCAGTAGCAGTTATGGCCCATTCCAGAGGGGAACACCTTTGTATTCAAGTATAAATCCAAGAAAACTCTCTGGTAGTGAAGTCAAGTCTTCAGTTGTTAGCTTGGGGCCAATCTTTATAGCTCAGGATAGAGGAAGTGCTCAAGGTCATGAGGCCAGTCAGACCTCTACAGATTTGACTGCCAATAATCAGGGCAAGTCATGGAATGAACCTCTTCATTACTCAATGAGAGGTCCTGAGCTGAGGAAACCTTCCCAAAATACCTGTAGAGACAATGTTGATAGATCTTCACTTAGCAGCTCTGGTGAGGTACTTCGAAACAAGTTACCACCTCGCTCCAAATTCCAGCAGACCTACAATTTCAATGGTCAGCCTAGTCAAAACTACAATCCCACGTACCCCTCTCAAAGTTGGACTCGATATGATGTGGCAAAGTCCTCAATTGCCAGTTCTGGAGCTATCAGGATAATGCAGGGTACAAGTACACCAGAATCCAATAAACCCAAAGTTAACCCTAGCTTTTCCTTCTCTTCTGTAACTGGGACCTCACACAAACCAAACTCTAGGCTTTCAAAGCCTTCTAGAAGTGAATTTGGATTCAGTGCCTCTAACCCCAATATTGCTGGAGCTAATAAGATCAATACAGTCCATGTTCGCCCTAATAAACCACCCACAAGCAGCTTTGGTACTTCTCAGAACCGAGGGGCTTCTGGTGGTGTTTGTAGGGGTTCTTTCCAAAGTTCCCCTCCATGTTCTGTGGGCCAGAGGCAAGATCAAAATGTACACACACCTATTGGTTCATCTCCTCAATATTTTGGTTCCAAAGAAGTCAAGAGCCAATTCACTGCCTCTCAAGGAAATCCAGATTACGCTCGGCATATTAATGCCCCTCCACGTGAGTTTGGCCAAGGTCCCGTCCGACGGATTCTTCCTGTACTTCCCAGCAACTACAGACAAGGTTTGCTCAAGTGCACTGCAGTCATAATCTCAAATGATTTTCAGTCATAAAAATATTGTTCCTTCTGCCACAGCTCAACAAAACCAGCCTCAAGTTAACAGGCTAGATTCCACCGCTCCTAAATGTGAGGGGACCCAAAACAGCCCTGCGGGTCTTGGTCAACAGGGCAGGATGTAAACCCCTCCATCTAGAGGCAGTTCTTTACATCTGCCATAAAGTGAGTACAATTGCTCTGTTTTGGTGTTTACCACACTGTTAGACCTTACCAGGTTTTTTACAGTAAAATACTGGCAACACTGTTGTAAAAATGCACTAAAACTAATATTTTTTTATTTATTTTTTAGTTAACTCGTTTTAGTGCATTTTTACAGTAAATTACTAGCAACAGTGTTGTAAAAATGCACTAAAACTAATAAGTTGTATTTTTTTTTAGTTAACTTGAGTTTTAGTGCTTTTTTACAGTAAATTACTGGCAACAGTGTTGTAAAAATGCACTAAAACTAATAAGTTGTATTTTTTAGTTAACTTGAGTTTTAGTGCATTTTTACAGTAAATTACTAGCAACAGTGTTGTAAAAATGCACTAAAACTAATAAGTTGTATTTTTTAAGTTAACTTGAGTTTTAGTGTATTTTTACAGTAAATTACTGGCAACAGTGTTGCCAGTATTTTACTGTAAAAAAACCTGGTAAGGTCTAACAGTGCAGGAAGTGATCTGCACTCTGCAAGCAATACTGTAGTCCAAAAGTGATATAGTTATTTCAGCGTGTACAGCATCCCAGCAATCTGTCTTTACTTCATGTAGTGGGCAATTGTAATTCAGGATGTTTGTGGCTATATGTTCAGATTCAGAATGTGATTGTGGTTTACTTCATACATGCAGTGTACTATGACCACTATTTTATTATTGTTGTGAAACTGAATAATGTGACTAACTATTTCAAACTGCTGAATGCTACATTTTCACAACTTTACAGATGGACTTCACAATTCAGTCACGATTTCAATTTAGTCCAGTTGTATGTGAAATTTTACATCTCAAAACCACAGCAATATTGATGAAATATAATGTTCCACATGATTTAATAATACTTTTTGGCAGCTGTAGTAGGTCATTGGGGTATTCGCTGTGTCTCCTGTAGAAAATGCCCACAGCATTGATATTTATTTTTTTAAATAGCATACTTTCATTGTTTACTAATGGTTTTTCAATTTCTTGCAGTCTTGATTAGGTGTGTGTTGGGGAGACTGTCGGTCATCATGCTCTGGTCTCTGCAAGGACTATAGGATGCTCTGACTGATCCAGTGCGTTGCTGTTCAGTGATCATAGAAACTGTGGACACAAGAAACTGTCTTGGCAATTTATGACTCTTGATTCACCACCTGTGAGGACTGTACATTTCATATTAAAGACTTTAAACCCACAATCCGTTTAATACTGTATTATTATTTGTTTAAATGTGACTTCACAAATGAATAGGCATGTTTGGAGTTCCTTATGCCTAGCCAGAGACTGAGACTGGCTGCTTGTATAACACTGAACGGAAGAAATTGTTTTTTTGTTGTTTGATAACAGCATCATCAGTTGCTGTTGAATAGACCGCAGAAATGCCAGTAAAGAGTTTGGCATGGAGGAGCATTGACGCCATCTGTTGGTTAAAAAAATCTCAGCGGTGCGTTTATTTACCTTAGTAAAATGTAGATTAATAATCCAATTCAAAATTCCTCGAGGGTTAAAACTTTGGCTTGTTTAAATATAGGCCTACGTGTACACGTTTTTTTTATTAAATCTAATTTACAGTCAATGAAACAATGGGTTAGACTCTTCAAGTGACGTCACTAGTGTCCATGTCCTGATGTACCTGTAGAATCAGGTAACGTTAGCCTGCGAGATCTGCGTGTTTATAGAAGCAGGTAAGACGAGCATTCCGGTCAAATTATTCTCCTTTTACTCTTTTTAATGACAGTTTGAGGCCGATTGAATGAAAACCGGCTGAATATTTGTGGACTAATAGTGAATTTAAATCGAGTAACGTTAACCTTTTTGAGCTCTCCGGACTTCCGGAAGAATCGCCTCAGACTTCGACATTTCCCCCATATGGTGTGAGTAAACGAACAGTTTGTAGTTTTAATGTTACTCAAGATGTCCTGATGTACACCCTGTTTTACATAGTAGGTTTGCTAGTTAAAATCTCGTATCGTTCATTTGAATTAATTTTGAAAGATAAATGCGGTATGTTTGTTTAGGGACATTGCGAACTTTGTATCTTTTCGGAATCTGTAAATAATCAATGGCGGCCTAGATAGCCTATTATTGGATGTAATATGACTCTGCCTCACAAAGATTCAATTGTCTATTCTGCTGTGATTTAATTTGTATTACATTTAAGTTGGAAATAAGTATGTTTTCAATTTAACTTAGACTAAGGCTGCTTTTAAAAGTTGACTTGTTCCAGAAGTAGAACAAAAATTAGTAGTCTACAACAAAATATAGATATTTTTAACTTTCAAAAGGCTTTATGTGACAAAAAAAACATTTGGATTCTATGTGTTAATGGTGTAGGTGAACGTTTTGCTTTCGCTATCTTATTAACAATGACAACAGTCAATAAAGCAAACACATACAGATTTAAACTGGTTGGTTTACATATCTAAAGGAAATTTGGGACCGTGTGTGCTGCAGTTTTGTACCGAGACTGATGGTGTAATGTAAAACTCTCTTCCAGTTTTCTGTTTTTGTTTTTTTTAACAGACCCTAAGGCCACAGTCCAGCATCAGGTAACTGCAAAAAGCAGCCAGCAGAGGACGGTCTGGGCCGAGTGTGGTCCCTATGGAGAGCACCCCGTCCTGGACCAGTGGTCCCATAGATGAAGGGCCATACCGAGAACGATCTGTCGACCCCGTGGAGGTTGAGATCCAGCAAATTGGAGTGAGGCACAAAGTCAACAAGGATGCTAATGGAAATACGACTGGGCCGGAGACGGTAAGCTTTCTCCCTGCCAAAGAAGAGCCCGTTTCGGGGACGTGTGTGTGCGGACCTTGTGCGTCCGTGGTGAGCTGCAGGAAGCTTTTTTGTAGCGTGTTGACTTGTGGATTGTACCGTGTATGTCGACGCTTGCCTTGTCTCATTTCGAGCACAGCTCCTAACGCACCGGTGGAGATCGTGTCAAGTCCTCCACAGGTTGAGAATGGCTTCTACCCCGACGTCTGTATTGGTGGTGTCAAGGTGGACACATCCGTCATTGAAGAGGATGAGGAGTGTGTGTCGTTTTCCACTTCGAAATTAGAGATGGACAGTCCAGTCTACTTCAGTAGCTTACAGGACGATGACTTTATCGATGGCAACGAGACAGAAGACGTGGACACGCTCATCACCCGGAAGCTTATGGAGGTCTTCTCCGAGTTTGAGATCAACGAGCTGGCCAAGTGCACCTCGGACTCCATGTTCCTGCGGCGTTCCCGGGAGATCAGTCAACTGATCTCGGATATCGTGCAGGAACACAACATGGAGGAGAAGGAGGCCGAGTGCAGGCTCGTGCGAGAGATTGTTCGCATCAGCACGCGCAAGAGTAAGAAGAAGCCGCAAATTCGTCCGCAGGAGCTGCAGCGGGACAGTGGGAATGACACCTGGAACAGCAAAAAGAACAGCCAAAAGAGCAGCTTCAATTCCATGAGTGATGGAAGTGAGTGCAAACAACATTTCTCTTTCTTTTGCTCAATGTCTAGTCCTGAAATATATGGCGTCTCATTCGGCCTCTTGCCAATTTTAAAGTCATCATGAATTATAAACAGTGTTGGGTAAGTTACTCTAAAAAAGTAATTAATTACTAGTTACTAATTACCTCTTCAACAGTGTAATTAGATTACTGTACTAATTACTCTCTTTAAAAAGTATTTAATTACTTTTAATTACTAATTACTTTCAAAATCCCATATTTTAATTCCTTCAAATAAATACTATAAAATAGCATGAATTATCCTTAAACAGACCAAGGTGGAGAAGGTTACATTATTAAAACAAACTTTTTAACATTAGACAATATATTTTGATGTTTTATGTCTGATCTCATGACATTTCACACTTTTTTCATACATATTTTACAATAATTCATACGAATTTGTATGAGTGCGATTTATACACCTCATAAAATGCATATGAATCGCTGTGAGATCGGATTGATCTATACACAGTATTTACCTCAATTACATCAACTGTAATTAAATTACAGATTAATGAAGAGTAATCCCTTACTTTACATTTTCAAGGGAAAAGTAATTAAATTACAGTAAGTAATTAGTTACACCCAACACTGATTATAAATGATTTGTTCTTGCACATGACATCATTATGTATTTTTTTATTGTTAATGTGCCCTCATGATCTTTAATCGAAATAATAATGATCCAGTTCCAAAAATGTTTTCATATCCGAGAAGCTTCATTTATCACAATTGGGAAGAAAAGATTATCGCAGCTTCCGTTTCATGCCGACTAAACTATTTTATTCTCTGTTTAGAGTTGCAGATTTCCACGGAGAGGTCCGATGACATAGAAGCCAGGAAGTTACGCAACAACAGTAACCAGTGTGAGTAGTGAATTTGATTTTATGAACTGACACAAAAACCTGATTACGGCAATGCAAAAATATCTCCAGAATGCATTTCACCCCAAAATCAATCTTAAAGATTTTAAAATAATACAGTTCTGTATTGTAATACAGTACTGTTCAAAAGTTGTTGCTTTGTTTTTGTTTTTATAGATATTAATGCATTTACTTGGCAAGGATGCATTAAATTAATAAGTGAAGACGTTCATAATGTTACAAAAGCTTTTCTAAAAAAAATATCACTGTGTTTTCACAAAAATATTGACTGTTTTCAACATTGATAATAATAAAATTTGTTTCTTGAGCAGCAAATCATCATATTAGAGTGATTTCTGAAGGATCATGTGAAACTTCAAGATTCAAGTGAAAATTCAGTTTGGCCATCACAGGAATAAATTTCATTGTTAAATATATTCACATGAATTGTAATGATATTTCACAATATTACTGTTTATATTATCAAATAAATGCATCATTGTTGAGCATGAACAACTTAAATTAAAAACATTTGTATAAAATCTTTAAGCAACCCCAAACTTTTGAACATTAGTGTACAATGTTAATAATGTATTTTACAGTAATGTTAATATTTAATTTATTTATTATTATTTTAGTATTAAAATAATACTGCAGTGCGAAAAATCTATGTTTTTTTTCCTTCTTTTTTTCTTTTGATTTTGGGGAGCTATGTGACCTGGTCTTTCATGAGACTCACCCACAGTTTGTTTTGCATAAAACTAAGCAAAGACCTTGGCTTAACCTCATGGTAATTTAGTTAGCTAGCAGCGCTGTCGTGTGTTAGCGTATCTGTGCTGTGAGCCTCTCCCTGCCTGAATTAAAGGCTGTTGAGTGCCCGAATCCGCTCTGGGAGAAGGAGAGGGGTGTGTGCTGGGAGAGTTTGAGGGGTTTGTGATGTAACCCACCACATTGTCACAAACAATGCTCTCTTGTCTGGAAGCCATCTGATCGGTTACACTCCTCTGAATTTGAATGTCTCTCTTTTCCTCATCAGTGGTTGTTTACTCTTCCCTCTCACTTTGCTTGATGTTGTTTTCATGCTCTACATTGTTGGCAAGCAATAGCTGGATTGTTTTGCCTTTTATGGCATTATATAAACATTTGTGGGAACATGAAGTTGAGAATATAATAACTTTCAGCATGTCGTTCTTAGAGCACACATTTATTACTTCAGAATGGCCATGTCATAGTTTATCATTTGTAGTTTATCGTTTCACTTCGCTGTTTATAATCACATAATCACATCCCCCCTCAAAATATAAACTACTTGTTTTTGTTTTGTTCTTTTAAGATTATGTAAATATCCTCCTTACATGTGAAATGAGATGCAAATGCAATGAGATGTTTGTTCACAGGCTGTGGGTTTTCGGTCAAGTGAACCTTTCAGTACACTTTACCAATTTTTTTAAAGGGGTTTTTATTACGGAAATAATCCACTTAAAGGGATAGTTCACTTTGAAATTATTTTTTGATATGTTTTATCTTACCTCAAGGGCATCCAAGATGTAGGTGTCTTTGTTTCCACGGTATTTTCAATTTTTATATTTTTAGGTCAAACTGTTGTCTGTCAGTCATATAATGGAGGTCTATGGTCACCACCTCAAAGAGCATGCACAGAGAAGTCCAAATTAAACATGATTTAATGACTCGTAAATGCAAGTACACATTGATGGCCTAAGACACGAAACGAGCGGTTTGTGTGAGAAAACCAACAGTATTTATATTGTTTTAACCTTAAAATATCAAAATTGAAAATACTGTGGAAACAAAGACACTACATCTTGGATGCCCTTGAGATAAGATAAAATAAATCAAAAAAATTAATTTCAAAGTGAACTGTCCCTTTAAAGAAAGAATATGCATAAGTGTGAACAAAAGTAGTAAAAACACATTATATTGTGAAAGAGTTGTTTATAAAATAAACAAATTAATAAAACAAAATGCAGAGCAGTGGCTGAGAGACACAGCTGGAACACCCAAAAATGGTGTCATTAATTACTTTCCCTTATGTCATTTCCAAACCTGTAAGACCTTCATTCATTTTCAGAACCAAAATTAAGACATTTTTGATGAAATGAGACAGCAACATCATAGTAAAGACATCGTTAAAATAGTTTGTTCCCCCAATGAAGTGGATGTTTTGGGTTTGTAAAGTTATAGTATTCTTTTAGGGTAGATTGGACACTTTTTAATTTTAAAAGATCAATAAAAATTGTATTTCTCGAATCCCATAAAGAAACTTGATCAAATTGCATGTTTATTTGCTTTAATTTGAATCTCTCTCTTTTCCCAAACAGCATTTTCTCGGAGTTTCCAGGAAACTGGTGTGCCGATCACATCGGACAGTCCCTTACTACCCAGCGGCATACGGGCGTGAGAGTTTTCCTTCAGATCATACATCTTTTTTTTATTTCCAAACGTCCTTAAACTTTGAATACTTCATCTCTTTGAAAAACTTGGAGTCAGTGGATGAGTTTAGAAGTAGACCCCTGAAAATTGTGATTTCATGGGCAGTTAACATATCTGAAGAGGTAGTTGTATTTATGCTTCTACGTCACATTTTTGTTCTTTGGACTCTTGTGATGGATATGTGAAGTATCTTAATGTTGCTGTCCAGCAAACACATTTAGCTTGACTTCCTGAGAATGAAGAATGGAAAACAATGTGACCTCTTTATAGCCAATAGATGGGCATATACTGTGTAAATTCAAATTAGCTTTATTGGCATGAATGTGTAAAATAGCACAATATTGCCAAAGCAAACTGTAGCATGATTTAACTCTGCCTTTTTAAAAGTTACTTCATTCAAAGATTCAGTCATAATTTATTCACCCTCATGCCAGTTTTCCTTCTTACTTGAAACGCATCAAAAAGCAATGGCGTTGATGATACACATACAAGAAAAAAGTACTTTTGAAGACTTGTAATATAGGGAACGAGTCATGATGAGTCCCCAAAGATTGGCCTGAATATCCTTAAAAATGTCACCTTTCATGGTGCACTGAAAGGATGTGCAGCAACATGAGGGCTAATAAATAAAGACTTTTTTTAAATTAGGGCTGTGCAAAAATTAATTGCGATTAATCACATCCAAAATAAAAGTCTGTGTTTACATAATATATTTGTGTATGCTGTATATAATTATTTTGTATATATATATAAATTCACACACATGCATGTATATATTTAAGAAAATGTGTTATTCATATATAAAATATTTATATAATATAGATTATGTATGTGTATATATATATATATATATATATATATATATATATACAGAATTTAAGTGCAAATAATTCTTAAATATATAAATGCATGCATAGGTATTTATATATACAAAATAATTATATACAGCACACACAAATATATTATGTAAACACAGACTTTTATTTTGGATGCGCTTAATCGCAATTAATTTTTGCACAGCCCTATTTTAAATATAAAAATAGTGAACTATTGCTTATTTGTTAAGATGAGGAATGTATTAGTCAAATGTTGGCTCTTCAGTGAAGGTTTGACTATGTGAAGATTATTTAAATGTACAAAGTATATATGCACTTCACTTGCCATATGCGAAGTCTAGGATAGCATTTAATTGGTTACTTGTTTAAATTCAATGTATACCTTAATGTGAATGTCATTGTTGCAAGAGTTATTTTTAGGAAAAATCATTATCTTATGTTGCTTTAGTGATAATCATTTTTTTTTTAAATCTTTGTTGCTTGGTAAACATGGATTTTATAAGATATGTATTTAATGGGTTATAGGATGCTTGTTTTGCTAAAAAAATGTGGTAAAAATTGTACGCTAGCTAAATTAAAATATTTGCATGTGCCTTCAGTGAAGACAGCTGACATCATCAGAATTGAGAAAATTCACTGTGTTCAACACAGAAATCATTCACACTTTACTGTAATGCATGTTAAGTATGCAAATAAAAATAAATCCCTTATACATGCCGGAAATATGTCAACGTGCTGTTTATAGGACACAGTGTCACATTCAGTTTGGAAATGCTCCAGTTAAGCTGCTATACAGCACGCTACGTACACCGAAACCATAAAACCCCCAGAGAATTACAGGAAATTGTAAAGCAGAAAGTGATATTTACTTAAGGAGAAAGGGCAGAGTCAATAAAAACTTGCATTTGGCATACACTGCATATTCACTCAATCACTTTTTTTTTTGACTTATTAGACTTTCAGTTTCTTCATTATGGCAGTAAAAGGCAGGAAACACGCTTGCCTGTGATCAATTGGATTAGTATTCATGAACCCTTCAGGCACTAAGTTAAACATTTTAAAGGGGTTTACCGCAAGACAATGCATATTTGAACTATCAGTCAGTGTGACGGAAGATTTGTTTTAATTCGTCATCCACCTTGTTTGGTGTTTATCCAAGAATTTATCGTAAGATGCAAAGCCAGCTGCGAGATACACTGTTGTAGTATTTATTTACAAAGGCATTATAACCCTAAAACCGTATTCTGGACAAATGTGGGCAAAATAGTTTTGATTTATTTTTTAAAAATACTTCCCTTGATCTGAGCGCTACAAGACTTGGCTACTTTCCTAAGTTTGCCTCCTGAACACACACATTTTTTTTTTAAACTCAATTCTACAATGTTAAGTGGGTGAAAAAAACTCCTTAATCTTGTATTTGGGTCAAAAATGGGCACCCATAGAAATGAATGGGGAAAAACTGTAATTTAGAGCATCCTAAAATAAGCCAAAATAAGACATCAGGTGACAGCAAAGTCACTTCATCTTTAGGTTTTAGCTTTAGGAATGATATTTTAATGCAGTTAATAAAATAAAACAGAAAAATAAGCATAATTTACATAGAAAATACGGTACTTTTTGAAGTAAACAAATTCAAAAATACCCCCGAAATAAAAAAAAAACACCATAAATGGATAGACAAAACTTTATCGAAGACATGTGATATAACATGTATAATAAATAAAAGTCCTCTGTGCCCACATTTGTCCACAATTACAGGATTAAGGGCTATAAAGCGAATACGGTTTGAGGGCTACTAATATATTTTTCATCACGACGTTATGTTATTGACATTTGTAGTCAAAATGTCCCTTTGTTTTGTGCACTACTCATTGGTAGCCTATAAATCTGACCCATGGAGACCATAGCTGTGTCTATAACGCTCTTGCTCACGAAAATCCATTCACTTTCTTGACTTTTAAGCTCATTCAAGTGGCCCATAAACCACAGCCACAAGACCTTCAATAACCCTGAGGTCAGTGTGGGTTACAGATCTGCCTGTATAGACCACAGTCTTGGTTATGTGGTTGTAATTTAATTATGTCTTATGTGAAACAAGCACAAAGTCAATCATTTATAAATGATTGTGTTTGATTCTGTCTGCGATTGGCTCAATATCAAATAAGTCCAGGCGTGATTAGTTATGATCTTTTTGCTTGGACTTATTTCCTTATAACACCGGGTGCATTTGCCCTGAATACTTTCGCTGCTGTATCAGTTTAACATCAATCCACCCTTGTTTAACGAAGCCGCCTCCAGGGGTTTTTGGAGTCTGACAGGGGAAAACAGGGTCATTTGAGTGTTTGTCAAACGTACTTATATCCAGGATGTTCCTGTTGATGTTTTATGACTCATCTATGGTTTAGCCACCATCGAAACTACTGAAGCTTGTCATACCTGATAGTGCCAGTATAATACTGAGACTTCATGCTTTTTGTGTGTATTTATACACATATCTGAGAAAAGTTATTTACATGAAAAATATAAGTAATTAACATTTTAATTAGTTGAATTAAGGTGTGTTTGTGCAGTACTATAAGCCTGAATATATGATTTATGTCTCCTCATATAAAACGGAGCTCTGCAAACAAATGCAACAGGTTTGACAAGCTCTTGTCATGGATGGGGAATAACAACACTTCCTTCATATTGGTGCTAATTAAATAGAGAAGAGTTGCTGCACATTTTCCAAAGCCAAAGGCCTGTTCACGCTAACCGGGTACAGTTGCAACATGTCATTTATCTCTAATCAGAAACAAGATAGAGTGATGACACTCACACTTCACATGGAGGACCAGAGCCGAAACCATAAGGCCAAAACACAATCAAAACAATGTTCTGCAAGACTGATGCAGTTGACTATATTAACCGCTAGAGGGCCAAAAGTTACAGTGCAGCTTTAAATAACAAAGTGCATTTCATCTCAAACTTACGGTGGCCGTAAAGAAACAAGTCTGAACAAAATGGGACAGCTAATGAGCCGATATTATACACAATTATGAAAGTGGCTCACATGCAAACATATTGTCTCATCCAGTTACTTTAGAAGCTGTTTACAGGTGGTCCAACATTCAGGTGATTTATGGAAAATAGGATATTTTCCACTTGTGAAATGGTATTTACCAGTGTGTTGCGTTCAAGTGCATTTGTAGTCGTAAATTAATGTGGTAAAAAGATGGAGATCCAGACCTGTTATTTAACTAAAACTATTTTATTAGATTGCTTAAGTCTTCTGCAACAGCAAGAAAATGATTTATCAAAACTCAAAAGGTAAATAATATGACATTCCTTTTTAGCAAAGCTTTTGATACCCTTTAGATGTTATTTTTTCTTTAGTTTTTTTCTTTCTTTTCCTCTCTTTTTAAAGAACTGTTTATCTTTTGTTGTTTTTAACCTGTAGCACTTTGAGATCCTTGGATGAAAAGTGCGTTATAAATAAAACGTATTATTATTATCTTATTATAATATGTCTGTATATTTTACCATTCTCGCAGTGCTCTCCGACATTTTGAAATGGTCAAAGGTTATCTCATCTCGGCAACACGTCCATCAAAATATGTGCATTTCCACGTCGGCTTTTGGTATTTATTTACCATAATTGCCATAGCACATGAACGCACCTATCCTCTGTCAAAATCAGAGATAGACCCATGTATAAATGTTGACACCCCAAATTTTAGATAGCTACTGAAATTTAACAATTCTCGATTCCATATAATACCACAGCTAAAACTATTAACATCAATTTCAAAGATTATTAAAAACAAGTAAACAGTTATTAATTAAAAACAACAACAACAAATAATAATAATTAAATAATAATTATGAAATAATCAGGTAGCCCATATCAGTATTTTTTAGAAACCAAAAGTCTAGTTCATGTGTTATCGTGTGCAATCTCAAAACTGTATGGTCTCTAGAAAGTTCTGACTGCGATATAAAGGTCCTCGGGCCTCATCTTTAGGAGCTGCCCTGCCTCACCCGCAACAGCTTTCGACACTGTCATCTAATTGGTTTGCGCGTTTGTCCTTCAAGTGTTTGTGATCTGATTGGTCCTAAACATAATGTGGGCGGTCCTTGTATCTAGGAAGTCTAGGAAACACACCGGTGTTCGCGTGGTTTTTAGCATCACACATCAAACTGTAGTTCTTTAATCTTCTATCTCTAGTAAATAGTAAAATGGGCGATGATGAGGAGAAATTCGACGGGATGTTGCTCGCTATGGCGCAGCAGCACGAAGGAGGAGTGCAGGAGGTAATATGAATATGTCAACACATGATGCAGCTGTATGCTAGCCGCCGAGCTAACTGATGCACGATGACTGGCTCTTATATAAAAGACATCTGTATAAACATTAGTTAAGGAGTATTTGGCTGCTATTAGTGTTGGCTTGGCAAGCAGCACATTGTTTAAACATGCACTAATTATATAGGGTTGTATAGAATGTTGTAATATGTAAAGAACATGTTTTAGTTTTAAAACCTAGTCAGATACTAGACTGTCTTTAAGTGTAAATGTCCCAGGATGTCAAAATGCTGTCTAGTTAGGCAGTTCACTAGGTTTTGAAACCATTACATATCAAAAAGGACTGTGTGAAGGTGTTATTTTGGCATATATCTTATAAGAATTACCATTAAACCCATTAAACCTGATGTTCTATGATATGCTATTCCAGTGAACATTAGTGGCTTGTAGTCTTTCTAGTTGAGTATCACTTCTTTGTCTTCTCATTTCTTCTTCATTGTTTTTGTTGACAGCTGGTGAACACATTCTTCAGTTTTCTGAGGAGGAAAACTGATTTCTTTTCGGGAGGAGAGCCTGGAGCCCCAGAGAAGGTCTCTTGACTGTCAGTTGTACTAACTAAGATTTATCTTAAGTCATGTCTGCTATATTTATATTTGAGAATCATTGGCTGTGTCTTTTTGCACCTTAAAATCAGCCAATCACAGCAGTGGCCATTACGCTGAATCCCTTCAAACAGAGCGTTCAAATCAGGCTAGGAAAAATGCCTTTTATTTATAAATTATGACTATTTTTGATCTAAAAAAACATATTAGCATTATAAAGGCAAACAGGAAACATTATAAAATAATAAAATAACCCCATGTCAGGGGATCTTTAGGAATCGATCGGATGGTTGTGCTTGGTTTGCTATTGCTGTGATCTAATGTGAGTCTGTGCTGAAAAACACGTCATCAGAGAAGAGATATCATTGCCGGAGGGAAAGGAAGTGATTAAAGATTACGAGGACACATGAATTATTTTAAAAATAATGATTTACACGACTAAGGGCCAGATTTACTTAACCGCAAATTAGTGTGAGAGCACAATTCTGCCATTATATATTTATGTGTGTGTGTGTGTGTAAAATATACAAATTGTTTTTTATACTTGTTGAATTTGGATATTTTTATTAAAATACTTACTTTACACTGCTGATGCTGACATCCATACCCTATGATTAATTATGTTGTTTGTATTTGCGTTCGATACACAATAAATTTATGTTTGGCACTATTTGTTTATGGCATGGTCTCCCATTGATTGTTATGGCCTGGAGTCAGTCATAACAATTATTATTATTTTTTTTTTGGCATAAGGTTAAATTTGATGTTATTCACATGTTTTATTATAATTAGAAACCAATGCCATCTTTATATAATTTTTTGTTTAATGATGAACAAATGCTGATTGTACTTTTATATTTTGGCTTTCTTTTCACTTGTCCTATAGCTGGTTAAAGAGGTGTTTGCTCATCACAATCAGCTCGCCCTCAAAGTTCAGAAAGACAAACAGTCCAGACAAGAGAAAGAGAAGAAAGAGAAGGCTGACCGAGCTGCCAGACTGAAGGAAGAGGAGAAACAGAAGAAACCGGTTGCAGAGGAGCCGCGAATCAAAGAACTCACTGATGAGGAGGCAGAGAGACTCCAGTCACAATTAAATCAAGTGAGAGCCTTTTTAAACCATTAAAACTCTTTTATGCCCTGTTTATATGCTTAATGTTCTGGTGGTGGGGTGCTGATGACGCAGTGGATAAGACACATGCCTTTGGTGTGAGAGACCCAGGTTCGAATCCACTGTGAGACACCAATGTGTCCCAACAGGGGGGTCGCGGCCCACAAGGGGGCCTCAGAGAGCTCTGTGGGGGGTCGTGGCATATTTTGAAGGTTTGAGCAATGAGCATTAAATAAAAGTCCTTAACTTTTTTTTTGTTCAAAATTTGCAAAATGTATATAATGAGTGAGTTCATCATGAATCCATTTTCCAATCTGTGTTTTTGTCTTATCCTGAACCACTATGGTACACCTATAATAAGTGTTTACATTGGGACTATTTTACACTGTCGCTACGGAGTACTACAGTACCTGCGTGATTAGTCATAGTCGTACACGGAGAGAAGTAGTTCCGGCTACACCGTTCTTTCCGAAAGACGCATTATTCTGTTAATAAATGCAAGTTTATTATCGCTCGCTATTGCGCCAAAAGCGTACAAATAAAGCCTCACATTGATAAAGCCTCACACATAACATGCAAGTATTGAAGCCCCAGATAACAGTCATTTAATAGCAGATATTCTCTTTTTTTTTTAACCTTAACACCAGTGTGAATATTTTTATTTTTGCATTTCAAATATGGCCAATTAATAGGCTTCTCCTAGGCTTATGTTGTTACATTACAAAGGGCCTACTGATGTTTTAGTCATTGTATTTTCAATATTATAGGCTATTATTTGTGCATAAACATGCTGTTTGTTTGAAAAAAAAAAAACATTTTGTTATCCTTGCTGCAAGCTTACAATAGCGATAATATCATTAAATGTGAAGGGGGGGCCCTAAAATATTTTCTTGGGAAAAAGAGGAGGTTGGGAACCACTGCTCTAGAGGCATGCGACCTCGGACGCATATAGCAATTGTGATTAAAGCGTCAGCTAAAATAAATAATATATATTTTTTTTTAATACTGTTTGGCCTGCTTTCATAGATGGGGCTTAGATTAAGACAGGATTAGGTCTTAGTTCAATTAAGGCATTTAGTAGCTTTTATGAATGTGCCTTAGAAAAAACAGTGCTCGTGTGCATCTAGAGTTAAAACATTGGCACTTACATTAGTTAAAACAGATCAAATATTTTAGTTTGGGCCTAGCTGTGAAACCTTATCTAATACCAAATATGCTTAAACCAAATACTTTTACAACGGATCACCCAAAAATGAAAATTCTGTCCACATTAACTCCGAATCTATAAGACTTTGGTTAATCTTCTAAAACAAAAACCAAGGTATTTATAAGGAAACTTGTTTAGAAGATTAATAGGTTTGAGAGTGATTAGCATTTTTGAACTAGCCCTTTAAAGGATTAGTTCACCTTAAAATGAAAATGTCCTATCAATTTACTCGCCCCAATGGCATCCAAGATATCCATGTCTTTCTTTCCTCAGTGGAAGAGAAAATACACTTTTTGAGGAAAATTCTGAATTTTTGCGTTTTTATTTTTTTTAAGCCCGTGTGTTTAAATCTCATCGAACACTTGTAGCTAAAAAGTATATATATGTATATAATTTATTTTAATGATTTTTTTGTGTGTGTGTGTGTGTAGAAAATGACGTTTTGCTAGATAAGACCCTCTTCCTCAGATGCGATTGTGCACAGCCGGTTGTGAGACCTTTAACCTTTGAAACTGCATTGATTTGGACTTTGATGAACATTGATGTCCATTGTAGTCCATTAAATTCAGAAATGTTTTTCTCAAACTTATTTTCTCTTTCTCTGAGAAAAGAAAGACATGGATATCTTGGATGGCATTGGGGTGATTTATTTTGAGGTTTGAGGTTTGAACTAATCTTAACACCATGTAAGCATCAAACGTGAGTAACTTTCACCATTTCTCAGACAAAACATGAAGAAAAGAAAGATTCTGGAGTAGCTGAGAAAACAGATGCCGAAACATCAGAGAAAGCAAAAGGGGTAAGTATTAAATATACTAGTGAAAACTGAAGTGATGTAGTTTTGAGCAGCTCTTCATAAATGTCTAATGCTCACTTTTGTGTGTGTGTGTGTCAGTCGGACTCAGAAGGAGAAGAAGATGAAAAGGACAAAGGCAAGATAAAGCCCAATGCTGGAAATGGAGCCGACCTTTCAAACTACCGGTGGACTCAGACCCTGTCTGAAGTGGATGTGAGTTAAAGAGAGTCAGTCAGTCAATCAGAGTTCTTTTGCAAGTCTGTTAACTGTACACTAGTGTTGCTTGATTAAAACTAGAATTAAAACAGGCGCCAAAAACAACACTACTGTACACTAGGGCTGGGGGCTTCTCGATATTAATCGATTCTCATTTTTACGAACCGATATCGATTCTTAAATCTCAAGAATCGATTAGTCATCCTGTTTCATTTGAATGAATGGATCATTGTATCGCAATAATCTTTGTCCTTTGTTACTATTGAGATGAAACAAAGTCTCAATTTTCAAATTATGTTTATTTTCTTTAGAAAGTCAAAAACATAAATAGCGTTTTGTCGCTGTGGCGTGAGATCGGTCTGGAGAAGCAGCAGCGCTGATCTCTCTTCCGGCTTAATAATACCAGTCACAGCGCCAAATAAACATGAATGAGCATCTGAAAGTGTGTTAAAGATAGAGGACAACTTATCCAAATCCGGATCATGACACATTGATTCGCTCAATCAGCGTTTCAACCGTGGAAAGACGTCAGTTAAACAGCTTGTAATCAATGTCATTGTCATATTTACCTCAGAACACCCACATAAACTCGTTAGTCAGCTAGAAAAAATAACTCTAGAGAGGAGCATTTTGCTAAATATATACACCATATTACATATGCATTATAATCTTAATGTTCTTCAATATTTAATGCATATTTGAATAAATCTGACAGCCACCATTTAAATGTTTATATTTCATATAATCTTATTATAAAAATGTAATTTAGGTGTTTGTATAGCTACAAAACAGTTTATTATTACCTTCATATTAGGCTAATGAAGCCTATAGGCTACAACTAGACTCCCATAGTTTACAGCATTAGTTAAGAGATTTGATTCCCTTGAGAAAATTTGCCATTTATTGTAACCGATATCCAAAATAATCAATATTGAATCGAGATCGAATTGCAATCTTGTGAATCGAAATCGAATCGAATTGTGAAATTTGTGTCAATAATACCCAGCCCTACTGCACACAATTCCTTAGCCATGCCGCTCCCTTCTTTTATAATTCCAGATGGGAAACACTGCACTATATAATGTTAAATAAACAGATTACAAAAATATCAGATTTTGCATGAAGCATGGTAACATTTTCAATTAAGGTAATGAGAATGAATCTTTGTAAAAAATAATTTCTTGCATCAAAAGAGACCCTAATATCTGAACTCTCGCAGCTGGTTGTGCCCTTCGATGTGAACTTCCGTCTGAAGGGCAAGGATGTGGTCGTGGACATACAGCGGCGTTCCCTGAAGGTCGGCTTGAAGGGTCACCCGCCTGTGATTGACGGACAGCTGTGCAACGATGTGAAAGTGGAGGAGAGCTCTTGGCTCATAGAGGATGGGAAAGTGGTCACCATCCATTTTGAGAAGGTTTGGATGAGAGCATTTGTTTTAGTTTGTGATTGGCCCGGATGATTAATGACGCACGTTGATTCCAGATAAACAAAATGGAGTGGTGGGGCAGGTTGGTGGCCACAGACCCTGAAATCAACACCAAGAAGATTTGCCCAGAGAACTCCAAGGTAAGAGGAAACTACTGTATGTCCTTTGTGGTTTTCCATCAAGGGTTGATTTCAACCAGCATGTCCAAGCTTGAAGCAGTCTAATTAATATTAAATTATTACAAGACAAAATGATGAATCCCACGCTGTGTTTTTAAATGGGATCTGTTCAGCTGTCAGATTTGGACGGTGAGACGCGCAGTATGGTGGAGAAGATGATGTATGATCAGAGGCAGAAGTCCATGGGGCTGCCCACCTCTGAAGAGCAGAAGAAGCAGGATATCCTGAAGAAGTAAGAATACTAAGTCATGTGGTGCTACCAGAAATAAATAAATAAATAAAACTGGAATAATGTCAGTGAGAAACCCTCATGATTCTCTCTTTAAAGGGATACCCCACTTTTTTTGGAAACCTTTTTTCCACTTCCACTTTTTTTGGAAATAGGCTCATTTTAAAACTCCCCCTGAGTTAGGCTCCATTTACTTTAAAAACAGAGACCTTTTGCTTCTACGGAGGCGTATTGCATTCACTTGAAGAAAAAAAAATCTACTCTGTTTTTCTGAATTAACGAGTTAAGTTTTCATGAGAAAAAAAGTTTTTGCTCTGTTTTTCTGAATTAATGAGTTAATTTTTCATGAGAAAAAAGTTTTTGCTCTGTTTTTCTGAATTAACGAGTTAATTTTTCATGAGAAAAAAAGTTTTTGCTCTGTTTTTCTGAATTAATGAGTTAATTTTTCATGAGAAAAAAGTTTTTGCTCTGTTTTTCTGAATTAACGAGTTAATTTTTCATGAGAAAAAAGTTTTTGCTCTGTTTTTCTGAATTAACGAGTTAATTTTTCATGAGAAAAAAAGTTTTTGCTCTGTTTTTCTGAATTAATGAGTTAATTTTTCATGAGAAAAAAGTTTTTGCTCTGTTTTTCTGAATTAATGAGTTAATTTTTCATGAGAAAAAAAGTTTTTGCTCTGTTTTTCTGAATTAACGAGTTAATTTTTCATGAGAAAAAAAGTTTTTGCTCTGTTTTTCTGAATTAACGAGTTAATTTTTCATGAGAAAAAAGTTTTTGCTCTGTTTTTCTGAATTAATGAGTTAATTTTTCATGAGAAAAAAAATATTTTGCTCTGTTTTTCTGAATTAATGAGTTATTTTTCATGGATTTTTTTTTATTTTTTTTGCTCTGTTTTTCTGAATTAACGAGTTAATTCAGAAAAACAGAGCAAAAACTTTTTTTCTCACGAAAAATTAACTCATTAATTCAGAAAAACAGAGAAAAAAATATTTTCTCATGAAAAATTAACTCATTAATTCAGAAAAACAGAGCAAAAAAAAATTTCTCATGAAAAATTAACTCATTAATTCAGAAAAACAGAGCAAAAAAAATTTCTCATGAAAAATTTACTCATTAATTCAGAAAAACAGAGCAAAAACATTTTTTTCTCATGAAAAATTAACTCATTAATTCAGAAAAACAGAGCAATTTTTTTTTCTCATGAAAAATTAACTCATTAATTCAGAAAAACAGGGTAGATTTTTTTTCTTCAAGTGAATGCAATATGCCTCCGTACGTTTGGACCTCCCGTCCAGACCAAGCGTGCCGCACAAGCCCTCAAAAGTGAAGCCAAAACGTCTCGATCGCCCCCCTGTGGCCGGTCCTAGTATAGCTCATAACCCCCGCCTCCCCATGTTAATTCAATGGGATGCGAGACCAACTAAACAATTAAATTACACTTCACATATCCTTTTTCCAAAGATAGTTTCTGTCATTTACTGTAGTTTCTATCACGTTGATGTAACTTCAAGTGTTCGTTTTTTAAAATAAGTTTGTTTTTAGTTAGTTATGTGTTGATAAAATAACGGCGCTCTGACATCATGATTGAAAGTTTCTTAGTCAGTAGGCGTGTTTCCATTACAGATTTGCGCAAAACTTTTGCGATATTTCCAAATGTCGATAAAAAACTATTGCGAAATGACGGTGTTTCCATTAGACGATGTTATGCGCCTAAAACGCCTTTTTTTTAATCTCGCGATAAGTCATTCCAAAAATCAACGGACTTTGGTTGGTTTATATATATGAAATAACTGGCTTTTAAAAATAAAAATCTGCCTGACTCTATAGGAATTTAACATAGGGGTGTCCTGACTTATGCACCCTGTATTTTAAGGAAAAACATTTATTTATTTATGATACATTATTCATTCACAAAGAAAATTTGTGTCCTTAAAGGTTGGAGTTTTCCTCATTTTTCTAATTAAGGCATTAAGATCAATATCCAAAAGATGATTTTTTTATTCCTCTTTTTAGGCAACTTTAACATGGGTGTCCAAACTTATTCACACCACTGTATAAATATAAACCTCAAACCTTTTGAACGGTCATGTAAATAAATCTGTTCAGTGTGTTTCTCTTCTGAATGCATGAATTTTCTTCTGTCTGCAGGTTTATGTCTCAGCATCCTGAGATGGACTTCTCTAAAGCCAAGTTCAGCTGAGAGCCGTTTTCGCTGCATGAACCTCTGAATGATCATCACTGTACATGTGACCCAAGTTTACCCTCCTTTTCTGCTCACCTGTTCAGTTACGTGAGTTTGTTTTGGGGTGTACGAGTGTTCAACTAACAATTTCCATGTTGTGATGAGGGATGTATCGCACATCGTGTCTTGCTTCTTTGTCTTTTTGTTTTTTAAATAAATCAGTTGAAACCTTGCCTGTTTGTGTAACTTTAACTCTTAAAGTCTCTTAAAACTATTATGTTGATTGTCACGGTTTTATAAATGTAAAGTCATATACAGACTGCTGGTTATAGCGGCACACTTTGTCCAGTGGTAACCTGGAATGAGATTGTGGTTTAGAGTTAATGTATAATGATAACTTTTTAAATAGTGAATCTGAATAGTTAATCAAGTGTTATTGATGAAAACCTTTATAAAGACATTTTTATACAAGTTGACTGGCAAATTTAACACTACATTTTTTTAAATTACAAACTAGAGAGAAAAGTCAAGTGCTTTGCTGAAATATAGAAAAAAAACAGTACAGTTTGTTCTGTACATTTCTGAATGTTTAGTATATTTATTCTAATTAAACATTTTAAAACATTTTATTTATAAATCTCCTGATCTACTTTACTGTTAGATAAAACAGTATGTCATGGGCTGTATTCACAGTACTCATAAAATAGTAAAAGGTACCCGGATGACCTACTTCCAGCGAGATTCTGAAATCTACGTAGTCCAATGGACACTTTACTATCCCATGAGGCCATGGGAGAGGATTTGTGAATCACACGAGTGGCGCTTCATCGAATTCACACTTGTGGATCTCACTACATTTTGCCCACTCTATTATGAGTACTGTAATATTCGTACATACTTCTTTTGTCACATACTGTTTTTCATGTAGTATGCAATTTCATGGTGCAGACACAAGGGGTCAGTGTTTGCAAATGTTTGTTGAGTCGGGTTTAACCCTTAAACCGTATTCTGGACAAATGTGGGCAAAATAGTTTTGGTTTATTTTTTAAAAAATACTTCCCTTGATCTGAGCGGTACAAGACTTGGCTACTTTTCCTAAGTTTTCCTCCTGAACACACACAATTTTTTTGACTCAATTCTACAATGTTAAGTGGGTGAAAAACAAACTCCTTAACCTTGTATTTGAGTCAAAAATGGGCACCCATAGAAATGAATGGGGAAAAACTGTAATTTAGAGCATTCTAAAATAAGCCAAGTCACTTCATCCTTAGGTTTTAGCTCTAAGAACTTATTGGAATGATATTTTGATATAGTTTAAAAAAAGAAATAAAATAAAACATAAAAAAGCATAATGTACATAGAAAATATGATACTTTTTGAAGTAAATAAATTCAAAAATACCCCCAAAATAAAAATGGATAGACAAAACTTTATGGAAGACACTGATATAACATTTATAATATATCAAAGTTAGGATCACACCTGAGTCCTCTGTGCCACGGTTTGAGGGCTGTCTTTGTTTTGCGAGCTGCAAATTGTTTTTCCTCTCCTGGCCATCAGGTGGCGGCAATTTGTAAGGTGAGTTAAAAAACGTGATGGTTCCTCTCGTTTTCAACCTTACAAATTTTATCATTTGAATTATTGTTACCACTAAAACACATACTTACTACAGTTGTTACTGCTGTAAAGTAAATATATTTTTATACATTTCATTATTACTGCACTGTAATGAGAACTGTTGAAACTGAGAACAGTTGGGTCATTCATTTGTGGTGGCAAGTGGTGTCCCTCTACTTTACAACAGTTGAAATGAACTTTAAATACCAATAAAATCATTTTTGTATTCTGTAGGATAAACACAATTTGTGCACTATTAATAGATAATTTTTAGTTTTAAAAATACATATTTAATTGAGTTTGAGAGATTGCATTTATAACAAAATATGTATGTTCCCACCATATCTCAGAAATATATCATGGAATTTAATTACAACAATATAACATTTTTAACAAAAAAAGTGGTTAAATTATGAATATAGTTTTTATTTAACATGTACAATTTTATTAAATTGTTTTGTATTTTGTAATATTCACAAAAAAAGTAGTGTTCCCCAAATTCATGTCTGTGATGTTACATCAATGGATGTAACCCGTTTGAGAAAAGGGGGAAGTCTGTTTGGACTACTTCCTGTGTGTAAAGGTCATTGCAGGTGCTGGTTGATCATGGTGAGTACATTCTTTTTTATTAATTTTCTTAAAGTTAGCTAAATTCGTGACAATTTCACGTTATTAGTGTCTGTGGTGTTATGTTGATAACTTGAAGATTTTATATATTTTAATAAAAAAAAATTGATAAATGCATACTTATTACTATTTCTAGCATGTCCTCTGATCTTGAAATCATCATGATGGCTGCCTCCATTTTAGAAAAGTCTGGATTTATGCTAATTTGTCTGTGGTGTTACTGTTTTTCACCACAGATATAGTAACTCCACAGACAATATACCAATAATGTTGTATATTTAATACAACACACAGGACATCCGTTTTTGTGTGCAGTTTTTATTAATTTAATTTCAATCATGTATTTCAAATATCCATTTCATTTAGAGCAAAAAAACCGATTAGATCGTCCTCTCTGACATCCTGGCTATCACACAGAAGTTATTCCTCACCCAGGCTTGATTGTATATTTTGTATCACTGCTAATGGTTTGGAGCCGAGTGTGCAGTTTGTTAACAACTCTCTTGGACATCGTGCGACTGTCTATAGCTTTAGTGGCGGCCTTCATCATGATGGTGAGAGTGTCAGTGACCATCTTACTCGTGCCTGTCAGTTGCATTAGCTCGTGCAAACTAGCAAGTGTTTGTTGTATGTGAAATGGCACATATGTTTCCGAAATCTTAATAGTAACTTTGCCTCTTGTAGGCAATTTCACAGCTTAGTCGTCAAAATGGTAGACAAACATTTGATGATGTTTAGCAAAAGCACAACATTTTTATTTACTTATTTATTTTGAAGCAGACCAATCATTTAGTGAACTAGGCCTACAGAGACAGTTTTGAAAAACTTAAAACCATTTTTATTATTCTCTTTTGTCCATAAACTGATTTATTAAAGGCATAGTTTTGGCTTTATTTTTATTGTAGCCTATCAGGAAAAAACTGCTTTAAATTTTTTATAACGTCAATAGTTATTTTCATAATGTATCTTTACAGCTTTTATGTTGTAAAGTGCCTTTCATTGTTAATTCATGTTTGATAATACATTCACAAAATGTACATTTTTACAGCGTGACACTTATATAAACAAAATATTTTTAAAAAATATATTGTCATGCTTTAAAGAAAGTAGTTGGCCTATACGCTTATTTCGATGTGTTGACTTATATAAAACACATGTAAAGTAGGCCTACTTGATTATAATTTTAACTGTAACTGTATTATTCGATTTAAAGTTAATATATTTTAAATGTACATTATTGCAAAATATATTACATAAATTCAAAATCGTTTATCAAAATGAACAAATCTTTCTTTGTGTCATTTGGTTAATTCAATGAACGAAATGAACGAGTTGACTCTGGAAAAGATTCGAAAAAGTTCGAACAGGAGAGTCACGAATGCGCATCACAGTGCATTTGAGCTTATAAAACTTAAACTTTGTTATTTATTTATTAAATGAGCGATCATTTTGCTTGATAAGACCCTTATTCATCGTCTGGTGTCGTTTAAAACACTTTGAACAGTTTGCAGTTTGTACTGAAAGTGTCTTTTAGACCTTGAATCGTTTGGACCCCATTGAAGTCCATTGTATGGAGAAAAATCCTGGAATGTTTTCATCTAAAACCTTAATTTCTTTTCGACCAAACGGTTCAAAGTCCAAAAGACACTTTCAGTGCAAACTGTTCAAAGGGCTTTAAACGATTCCAGACGATGAATAAGGGTCTTATTTAGGACCCTTCGAGTCATGACTCAAAAAGATTTGTTCATTTTGATGAACGAGTTCGAACAGGGGAGTCATGAACGCGCATCACAGAACAGAGCAAGGCGAGCATTCGAGCTTATATAACTTAAACTTTACATTTATTTATTAAATGAGCGATCGTTTCGCTTGATAAGACCCTTATTCATCGTCTGGAGTCGTTTAAAGCCCTTTGAAGCCGCACTGAAACTCTCATTTTGACCTTGAAACCGTTTGGACCCCATTGAAGTCCATTATATGGAGATAAATGCTGGAATGTTTTCATCAAAAACCTTATTTTCTTTTCAACTGAAGAAAGAAAGACGTAGACATCTTGGATGACATGGGGCCGAGTAAATTATCAGCAAATTTAAGTGAACTCCTTTAATCTCAGTCCAGGAGGATTGACAGAGAAATCTGATTTGTGATTTTGAGAAAAGAGGTAAAGCTAGGCCACCTTCTGCATGATGCAGCTGTAATGTTTTCTCCCAGAGCGCTCCGTCTCTGTCGGCGGGTGTAGTGTTGAGATTCGGGGCCGAGGTTGCTCAGCTGACAGCTATGTCTCACCCAGGTACGAGAATTTCTTCATTAGCGAAGGCACACAGACATCAGAGGGCGAAGTGGGTTTGTGTGGGGGTGAAAGGCAAGAGAGATGATGGGCAAACACAGCACCACGACGGGCCGCTCCAGACTCGATGACTTGTTTTTGGCAGCGGGGACCCATAACTCATCCACAAGTCCTCGCATTCAGACTCACCATTATAAGCCAAGTGTTTACCCAGTCATGCACTCACTCTACTGACTGACTGACTGCACCGATACCGGGAAATAGAAGATGCATTGGCATTGTTGATGGAAAACGAGGTCCCTATGGATAGACTGGAGTGCATGCTGCCATTCTCTATATTCTGTTTCTCAGGGAAATCAATATTACATTAAAAACATGGATTGAAACTCATCACAAGCGGATTATTTTTGACTTATATTTAAGTCAAGTCAAGTCACATTTATTTATATAGCGCTTGTATCAAAGCAGCTTCACAGTGATAACATGAAAATAATACAACACAGATCAATAATATTGTTGAATATTAAATGTCCCCAACTAAGCAAGGCGACCAAAACTCCATCAGGTGATTGGATGGAGAAAAAAACCTTGCAGGCTCAGTCTTATGAATTTACTTAAAATACTTCTACTATTTCAATTTATAATATAAATCATGTTTTTCTCGACAGTCCGTGTTTTCTGTTCCTATAACATCAGCTATGAATTGTTGATGTCATACTTCAAGATTAATTGAACTAGAAAAACCTATCAACTCGATTGGCTGCGTCCGAAATCTCACAGTCTCTTATGATCGTGATTTTAACAGTAAAATACTGTAAAAATGCTACAGTGAAAAACTGTTAATCGGTTAACAAAAACTTTCCTTACTATCCACAAGTTTCCTACGCCCCATGATGCCTTGCGTCAAAAGTGGGCGCGACTTCCGGTTGGAAGTAAACAAAGCGCGATTTGACATGCTTGACACTTGTTCATTCAACAGTTGACAGTCATTAAGTTATAGCGATCCAAACTAGCTAACGATGTGGGAACACAACCTCAACGAAATTAAAAAAGGTGAAATAACAGTACCTTTACCCTCCGCAGTAGTTGGTTGGGAGTATTATAATAACATTATTAATAATCAATACTCATCAAGGCATGGTGACAGACAGTTGTGTGAGCTGACAAACAATTAAAATAAAAAATACACACTTAGTCATTGTGCTTTGGAGTTTATTCAAAATTATAAATGAATGTGCTACTAGAATACATTAACTGGCACATTTGGTATTCTGTCAACAGGCTTAGATCCTGAGTTTAGGTCAGTAGCGAACAGCTGATCACATGCTGATAGAGTTTATAAAATATAAAGAATTTAAAAAAAAAATGTACACAGGAAGATTCGTCGTCTTTTGGGAGGTGATGGAAACTACAGTCGTTGGCAGGATCAGTGACGGGCTCTGGTAGGATCACTGTGATTTCGTTTTCAGCTTATGTTCAAAACAATCATGTTTAAGCCACTGAATTAGTTTAGTCCGGTTATACATACAACCGCGAACAGCGCATGATGTCCCTGAGCTCCGTAACGACATCTCTCATAAAGATTTGCGTCTTTAAATAGTAAAATAATTCTCCGAAAAACAGCTAGCTTCTTCGCTAACTAACACACAAAATACCATTGGAATGATACCTCCGACCGCCTCACCGGAAGTTTCACCCACTTTATTTTTTACAGGAGCGCCCCTCGGAAACTTGTGGATATAGGGTAAATAACTGTGATAGATCTTATGGTAAATTTCATGTAATTTTACTGTAAAATACAGTTTAAAGTGAAAATGAACAACTCATCGTATAATTTACTGTGAAAAAACGTAAATTGACATTCCCAGAATTCCCTGCGTGACAGTCCACACTTGATGTATTTCTGTTGAAATAACGTTTTTTCATAGTTTCTTGTGAAAGAGCTACATTTGATGGGTTGCCATATATCATGTGACTCTTATTACTGCTGTGATTGATGGATCTTAGTATATTACAATGGTATAAAGCAGATATTAACACTTCACATGGTCGATAATTTAACAGTATATCAGATAATTAAATACGGTTTATTTCCGTAAATTTTAAGTTAAGCCTGCACTTATTACCGTAAATTCTTGCTACCGTATTTTATACGGTAAATTTCTGGCAACCACAGCTGCCGGTATTTTACTGTAAATTGAACACATTTTTTTTTTTTACAGTAATTACTTTACGACCACTAAAAAAGCATTTTCTATATCTATAAGTGTGTAGTATGAATGTAATCTTGATGTACTACATGTTGTCATTATCATGTGACTCAATGTGTCGCTTCACTGTCATTCACAAATCCTCTCCCGTGGCCTCATGGGATAGTAAAGTGTCCATTGTACTGGAAATAGGTCATCTGGGTACCTTTGCCTACTTTTTTATGAGTACTGTGAATTCTGACATACTTCTATTGTCCCATACCGTATAGTAGGGAAGTATGCGATTTCAGATGCAGCCTCAGTTTTGATTTGGGATTGTTTGACATTTCTGTCACCAGTTCTGCCCCAGTATTGCTTTCCGCCATATATTTTTCCTGTTTTTTTGAAGATCGTTTGACATTTTCTCATCATATTCTTGTACTCTCTCTCATTCAGATTTCATCCTGTTATGGATGTTAATTAAATTACAAACCTTTAAAGGGATAGTTCACTTTGAAATTAATTTTTGATATGTTTTATCTTACCTCAAGGGCATCCAAGATGTAGGTGTCTTTGTTTCCACAGTATTTTCAATTTTGATATTTTTAGGTCAAACCGTTAGTCTGTCAGTCATATAATGGAGGTCTATGGTCACCACCTCAAAGAGCAGCACAAAGAAGTCCAAATTAAACGTGATTTAATGACTCGTAAATGTAAGTACACATTGATGGCCTAAGACACGAAACAAGCGGTTTGTGTGAGAAAACCAACAGTATTTATATCGTTTTTACCTCTTTTAGCCACAAAGCGCCCTCAGATCACTTGGACGTGGACAACACTATAAAAAATGTTATGATCAATACATATTTTTTACATTGCTTTAACTCGTCAAAATTTAAGTCCGTTTAATGTCATTCAAGTTAAACATTCAATTTGATTGCACTTAAAAAATGAAGGCCGCGATTTTTTTTTTTTTACAGTGAAATTTGTTTTAAACGACACAACATACACAAAAATAACAGAAGTACAGAAGCCATCTCAGAGAATGACTTGTGCTAATGTATCATAAACACATAATTCTCAACATAAACTCTCTCAGTAACATGCGATGTTAGCAGTGTTAACAAGCAAACTCAAGCCTGGTGAGGTCCACATGGGTAAAGCGGGCACCAATGGAAAACAACAAATAGCACACTTCAGAACACAATGATCTCATTTGTCCTCACAGTGAGGGGTCCTACAAGCCGTCCTTTCCTCACCTGTGTGCCGAGCACACTCTGAAGAGCGTATTTAAAAGACACACTTGCCAGGAAGACAGAGACCCAATGAAGCTATTATTAACAAAGGGTCAACACAGGCAGGCTGCCATATGTGTGTGTTTAGGATGTTATGAGTGTGCAGACAGAGAGAATATGATCAGATGAATTTGAAGAAACACCTGTGGTTGCTCTGTAGGACACCTGTTTGAAGTTGAGGAGAAATGACTTCATCATACCTTCACTAAAAATCACAGGACATAAGTTAAAAGCTATTGCTATTGTTAGTTAGTCGCTAGCAGCATCGATGATGTTGGTTTGATAATGCAACGTCATCCGGATTTTTCTAAGTGTCCCTTTTTACATTCATAATGCACATAAATGTATGTGACGTACGGGGTTAGTGCCGTCCTCACCATTTATCGCATCCTCTAGCAAACAAAATCTGCAAATTTGTATGCACTCTAAAAAATGCTGGGTTGTTTCGACCCAAATTTGGGTCAAATATGGACAAACCCAAATGTTGGGTTGATAGTTGAAGATTTTAAATTATATTTTTAACCCAACATTTGGGCTTGTCCATATTTGACCCAAATTTGGGTCGAAACAACCCAGCATTGTTTAGAGTGCACTGTTAGACCTTACCAGGTTTTTTACAGTAAAATACTGGCAACACTGTTGCCAGTAATTTACTGTAAAAATGCACTAAAACTCAAGTTAACTAAAAAATACAACTTATTAGTTTTAGTGCATTTTTACAACACTGTTGCCAGTAATTTACTGTAAAAATGCACTAAAACTCAAGTTAACTAAAAAATACAACTTATTAGTTTTAGTGCATTTTTACAACACTGTTGCCAGTAATTTACTGTAAAAATGCACTAAAACTCAAGTTAACTAAAAAATACAACTTATTAGTTTTAGTGCATTTTTACAACACTGTTGCCAGTAATTTACTGTAAAAATGCACTAAAACTCAAGTTAACTAAAAAATACAACTTATTAGTTTTAGTGCATTTTTACAACACTGTTGCCAGTAATTTACTGTAAAAAAGCACTAAAACTCAAGTTAACTAAAAAATACAACTTATTAGTTTTAGTGCATTTTTACAACACTGTTGCCAGTAATTTACTGTAAAAATGCACTAAAACTCAAGTTAACTAAAAAATACAACTTATTAGTTTTAGTGCATTTTTACAACACTGTTGCCAGTAATTTACTGTAAAAATGCACTAAAACTCAAGTTAACTAAAAAATACAACTTATTAGTTTTAGTGCATTTTTACAACACTGTTGCCAGTAATTTACTGTAAAAATGCACTAAAACTCAAGTTAACTAAAAAATACAACTTATTAGTTTTAGTGCATTTTTACAACACTGTTGTCAGTAATTTACTGTAAAAATGCACTAAAACTCAAGTTAACTAAAAAATACAACTTATTAGTTTTAGTGCATTTTTACAAAACTGTTGCCAGTAATTTACTGTAAAAATGCACTAAAACTCAAGTTAACTAAAAAATACAACTTATTAGTGTTGCCAGTATTTTACTGTAAAAAACCTAGTAAGGTCTAACAGTGTGTGTTATCAAGCCAGATCTTCATGCCCACCCCATCCAGTATTGTACATTTTGAGATTTTAAGTCTTAAATTTAAAGTCTAAATTAATATATGTGTGTTTCTCATTATTTTTTTAAACCCTCCTGATGCATTCAGGTCCGATTTGACCAGGAAGAGGTATAACGTTTTTTTTATTTACATTTTCATATATAAACATACACTTTGATCAGATGTAGGTCAGTTATCCTCACATCAAAAACATACAAACACAGCATACAAATATATGCCCGTACATACACGACCACACAGATAAAGTCATGTAAACTTTTTTCTTTTTTATTAACAAAACAGCAAAAAAAAAAAAAAAGTTTTCCTGGGCATTATGTATATTAACTAGAAAATAAAGTCAGATCTTTGAGATGTTGCAGATTTGGTCCATTTTTACCGGCACAAAGCAAATTTTCCAGTTTATGATTTAAAAATGCTGATATCTTTTCCTTGTAATTAATTTCCATCCATGCGTTTAGGTTAGGGCTCTCGTGTGACAACCATTTTTTGGTAAAGCTCTTCTTTACAGCCACCAGCAATATATTTATTAAATATTTCTCTTTTTAACCATTCTTGAGGTCACTGTAAAAATATATATATATATTCATGATTTGTAATCACAAGATTTTTTTCTTTTGTCAAATCAATTTAGATAATTGATGTAGTTCAGATAACATAATATTCTGAGTTTCTGATGATTAAATCAATCTCCTTCATTGTATTAACTCGCTTTCATTTTTTCCATTTCAATGAACTTAAAATTTTAAGGCAACCAGGTTACTTCTTTTTTAAGTTAAACCAACAATATTTTTTACAGTATAAGGTTTTACTATCAAATGGTATTAAACATTTAAAAATATATTATAAAGATTTATGTATTAACAGAGCAATCCCAGAAGACGTGGTAATGGTTTCCGTTTTGGTTTCTCTAGCATGATAATAATTTCTGATTTCATAACATTTTAATACAAAAAACGAAACTTTGGATATGTGTTAAGACTCTCAAATACAAGTGTATTTATGTTTTCTTCAGATTTTTTTAACATTGTAAAATGTTAGAGATTACCACTTAAACTAAATTGTCAGGATATAAGCTTTGCATAAGTGCGTTTACAACAGTGGCTGCGTTCTGAGAGTTTGGACCTCCACACAGAACAGACCGAGATCTGTTTAGAAAGACGAACTTTCATGGTTGTTCTCTTTGCTCTGGGAACACACACTGCTCTACAGCTGCCTGTCACATTGCTCCTTCATTATTGTTTGCCCGTGTCCCCGTGACCCTCCAGGCCTCATTTACGCCCCAGTGTTGAGTGCTCAATCACGGCCCGGGCCGCAGATCTCCAGTGCTGTCAGTGAGCAGTGACATCAGCTGCTATATCACACACACACACACACCTCATGCACAGAGCGTTCATTTCATTAATGAGAGATCTTAATCCTGATTACCTGAGAAAACAAACCTTTTAAAATAGAATAAAATACTAGGCCTATACCAATACACCACCATTACCATCATGATTATTATTATTACTATTTTTAAAATTGTAACGAAACTTTAAATAATAATAATACCAATACACTACCAATATTAATACTACTACTATTTGTAATAAGAATAATTATTATTATGTATAGTTATAATTTAAACAAAGCTTTAAATAATAACAATAAACCATCACTACTACTACTTATAATAATAATAATAGAATTATTGTGGACAAATGTGGGCACAGAGGATTATAAATGTTATATCACTGTCTTCGATAAAGTTTTGACTATCCATTTATGGTGTTTTTTTTTTATTTCGGGGGTATTTTTGAATTTGTTTACTTCAAAAAGTACCATATTTTCTATGTAAATTATGCTTATTTTTCTGTTTTATTTTATTAACTGCATTAAAATATAATTCCAATAAGTTCTTAGAGCTAAAAAAAAAAAAAGTGACTTTGCCGTCACCTGGTGTCTTATTTTGGCTTATTTTAGAATGCTCTAAATTACAGTTTTTCCCATTCATTTCTATGGGTGCCCATTTTTGACCCAAATACAAGATTAAGGAGTTTTTTCACCCACTTAACATTGTAGAATTGAGTCAAAAAGCATTGTGTGTGTGTTCAGGAGGCAAACTTAGGAAAAGTAGCCAAGTCTTGTAGCACTTAAAAAAAAAAACTATTTTGCCCATGTTTGTCCAGAATACGGTTTTAGGGTTAACAGCAAAGCGTGCAACATTAATGTTAATGCAAAAAAAGAAAAAAAAGGAGAACGTGTGTCTCTTTTAGAATATTAAATTATTGGAGGGTTTTTTTTTTTAGGTTTTGCCATTTTAATTTTCTCATTGGTGTCAGGATCACTTGCAATTTGTTATTGATTTTTTTTCTTCTCTTATTTGAAATGTGTTGACCATGTGTCACACGGATCTGCAGATTCTAGCAAAGCGCTGTGAGAGATTGTGAAGCGCATCACATGCTCCGAGTCTCTTCCACGTCGCTAAAACTGCCTCACTGATTCAGCTCAAGATGTTCAACAATACACATCAAATAATAGAACAGTAAGACTTTAAGTGATTAGACATAATTGTGCACACAAAGACCTGAGAACACTTGTCTATATTGTATAATATGACTTCTTGTTTATTTGTTTTGTTTTTGTTGTATTTATATGATATTTGTATTTTTGTAAATGATTTTTTTGCATGACATGGCATGAAATAAAATAATCTGAATCTGAGAACACTTGTATATCAGATTATTCATGCATGTCTAATTTATGATAAATGCAGGACAAGCAAATATTTAAAACCTCCCATTAATACTGAACTGTTTCATAGGACTTAACACCAATTATCATTTAGGACGTTATTGTTATTAAGAAATATGTTTTGTTAGCTGTTAAATTTTGATCATTTACATTTGGGTTGTTTATAGAAGAACTTCAATGAACTGTTTTTTTATTTTATTTTATTTTCTTATTCCCTGTTCATTTTTGTTTACATTCACTCTCTTAAAATGATCAATTGATATTCTGATAATTGCAGTGTTATTCAAGATCTGTCCAAACCGAACAAACAAAAACAAGATAAATAAAGACCACTGGCAAGTGTCTGACAGAAAAAAAAAAAAAAAGAAATTTAATTTATTATTAAAATGACATAAATAAAACTCCCAAAGAGTCCAACAAATACAAATAGATAGATATGTACAGATGATTTCTCTATAGGACGGATTGCAGACGTAACTACAGGGTCACTCTTGTGTTTTCAACCGTTTTCAAAGTCCGTCTTTCTCTCGCTCTACAGAAAGCACATGTAAGACTGTTACAGTTATATACTGCAATACATTGAAAATGGTCGTTAATTTCTATTTATTTACACACATATACATTTTAGTGAGTCAACAGCACGATTTGGTCTTATTAATATTTTAGATAACATTATTAAGAATAAACATAATAATTGGCCCCATTTTATGGCGGATGTCTAAAATGTAAATATAGATACTCTATGATTAAGTGATTGTCAGCTCTTGATTGTTGAATTTAAAAATGGACCCGTTTTCTGAAGCTCTTCTAGATCTTCCTTTGTAGGATGTCCCATAATGCACCATCAGTCTCAGTTGGGTCAGTAGCTCTGTGCCACAGGAGCCCAGGACGCTGTAAGCCTGGCGATGGAGCTCTCAAACTGGGCATCTCCCACGCCAACCTCGCTCAAGCCCGGATCATACATGGAGGAGGGAGAGGACACGGGCAGAGACGAGGTCAGCCCAGAGTAGGACACCGAAGAGCCGCGCAGGAACTGAGACGTCAGGCCGCCGGCGATGGACCCCGATGATGCCGAGCCCGACGGGGTGAGGGTCGTCCCCGCGACGGACCACAAGCTTGGGTACTGGCTGTGACGCAGAAACAACATGGTTAGTCAGCGAATCCATAGGTTAATACAGACAAATCCTGTGTAGACAAGAAAGTCCCGACCTGGTGTTAGAGGTCGTGTTGGTGGTGTGGGCCAAGGTGCCCATGCCGCTAGAGTTGGGGATCTGCAGGGCTGACCAGCTGTCGTGAGAAGCAAGACTTCCTGAAGAGTTGTCCATGTAGTTGTCTAAAAGCAAAACACAAGTGCATGGAATAAATGGATGACAATGTTACTGTGCTAAAATGGTCTACAATTTTAATTTCTTCCAACTGCACACCCCCAGAATCCATTGCCTTGATCGATACAGTCAAAGGGTACTGTGTAAAAATATGCATTTTACAGTGTCATTGTTGCACGTTACATGGATTTAGTGTAGTAACAGCTATAAATTATTTATATTATTGCATGCAATTAACCCTAAACCAAATCCTCATAAACTCTATAGTAGGTATGTTTAATTACACTGTAATACCTACAGTGCGCTATCTCACGACCAATTCGTACGAGTGATTCAAAAGTGGCTAATTCATACGACCTCACTCGTATGATTTGTCTAAACCCACGTGACGGTTATGTTTAGGGGCGGGGTCAGGGGTAGGTCATTCATACGAATTGGCTAATTCGTAAAATATGTACGATTTAGCAAACTTGTTACGAATTAGCCACCTCGTAAAATTCGTAGGAATTCCCGTTGGTAATACTGACAGTCCTTGTTACATGTAATTAGTAATAACAGTAAATTATGCATAATTACATGTTACCTCAGCCAATCAACCAATGCATGTTGCTTAATAATACTCAGTACTTAAATATATAATTACACTGTAACAATGACACCTTAAAATAATGTGTATATATAAATATACAGTGGTGTGAATAAGTTTGGACACCCATGCTAAAGTTGCCTAAAAAGAGGAATAAAAAATCATCTTTTGGATATTGATGTTAATGCCTTAATTAGAAAAATGAGGAAAACTCCAACCTTTAAGGACACCAATTTTCTTTGTGAATGAATAATGTATCATAAATAAATAAATGTTTTTCCTTAAAATACAGGGTGCATAAGTAAAGTCAGGGCACCCCTATGTTAAATTCCCATAGAGTCAGGCAGATTTTTATTTTTAAAAGCCAGTTATTTCATGGATCCAGGATAATATGCATCCTGATAAAGTTCCCTTGGCCTTTGGGATTAAAATAGACCCACATCATCACACATCATTCACCACACCTAGAGATTGGCATGGTTTTACTTCAGTTAGCCTAATAGCTGGTTTGATTTGCATTGAAAGATGATCTTATGTGATGATGTGGGGATATTTTAATCCCAAAGGCCAAGGGAACTTTATCAGGATGCATATTGAAATACATGAAAATAACTGGCTTTTATAAATAAAAATCTGCCTGACTCTATGGGAATTTAACATAGGGGTGCCCTGACTTTACTTATGCACCCTGTATTTTAAGGAAAAACATTTATTTATTTATGATACATTATTCATTCACAAAGAAAATTGGTGTCCTTAAAGGTTGAAGTTTTCCTCATTTTTCTAATTAAGGCATTAACATCAATATCCAAAAGATGATTTTTTATTCCTCTTTTTAGGCAACTTTAGCATGGGTGTCCAAACTTATTCACACCACTGTATATCTGCATCTAATTACACTGTTGACCCTTTCCTTACACCTTAACCCACCCTCAAACCTAACCAAACCTGTCCCTAACTAAAAACAAACACAGTAAGTACATTGTACCTACAATTTTGTTTCGTTTTTATGTAAGTTAGGCGGCCTAATATAAAGTGTGACTTAATTCCATTATACAATAACGTATGTAAACACAATCATGCCGGAGTTGAAACTGAATGTATTAGCTCTTACTGGTGGTAGTGCTGCGGTGGGGGTAATGGCTGGGATACGGGGCCGCTCTGTGGTTCCTCAGGCTGGAGTATCTCTCACAGTACGAGCCCGAGGAGTGAACAGGGGCCCCGCTGAACTGGGGAGGGCTGCTGCTGGGGCCCATAGGGCCGTTACTGGGCAAGAACCAGCCGCCAACTGCTGGAGGGAGACACAAACGTTAAATATAGGCTACTGTTTGAGGGGACGAGTTCATTTGAGCGTTGGTTCACTTACGCTGTGAGTATCCAGACTGCTGATTGTCAGTGCTGTGGTCTGGGATGTCCTTGTGGTCACTTCTGTTGACATGACAACAACATTTCAGTTACATCACAATACATCAATTATCGAAACGGGGTTACAGAAATGTATTTTTTCTTGTACCTTTCTTTGGCATCGAGGAATGCTTTGGCAAATGGGTTGTGCTTGATCTTCAGAGCTGTGATCTGAAAATAATGAAGGATTAGAGCTCATTAATAGTGGATAATGTTTGATTAATGCAACATTATGAAGGTCGAGGGAACATCTCAGGCGTCATTCATCAAAAACTCACCTCCTCGTTCTGATACGCTGTGACTGCTATAAACTGGGTCTCAGGAAAAGACTGACTGCTGATCATTTTCTGGATCCCGCCGACTTTTACTATGTGAATACGGGGTTCGTATTTGTGCAAAGAGTTCAACATAATCTAAAAAAGAAGAAAAATATTGGTTATGAAATGTAAATGTTGAGTTTTTAAATGAAATGATATACACATATATATAATTTCATAATAATAACAATAATTTTTTTTTATATTAATAATAAAAATAATAACAATAATTTCATATATATATATATATATAGGCCTAGTAAACGTTTTACTGTATATTTAGGCTACTTATTTCACCACCGGGATCTAAAGAGTTGCTTTACCTGTCCTCCTCCATTGAGTTTATTGGAGAGTTTGACTTTGCTGAAAGAGACGGGCGCTTTCATCCAGTGCGCGCCGAAGTTGGGTGAGTCTGGGTGGATGTAGACGCAGCTCGGACTCTGAGGTTCGGGTTTTCCACCCGGCACCCACTCGCCGTTCACATATTTCCACCGGTTATTATCGGCCGCCACGAAGTCCAGCAGCACCGAGTACATTGCGTTGGGGTCAAGACCGGAGACACTGGCTCTCAGCACGGGAAACATTCGCCTAGAAGACGAGACAAAGATTTATCAAAAACATTTTAATAGCGTTCAAACTGAATGACCTCGATAAATTATGATCGCGAGAAATGTAACGATCGAGAATTTTTTTCCCTTATTTTTAGCGACTAGCCTAACTTAAAAATAAAAAGTAAGAATTTAGCGAGGACAATTTTCGTGCTTTTTACGTTAAATTAAGAGGCTACTGGATTAAAAAAAAAATAATAATAAAAACGTTGCTAAATGTCTAATCGAGCGTGTCAAATCTCAACATACCTTCCAGTCTTAGTGACAATCATTTCATTTGTGAGTTCTTTAAATTTGGTCCACAACTCCGCGTCATCAAGGGAAAGTTTAATATCCCGCTCGGACGCGTCGCCTTTCTCGCTGCCCTTCTGAAACTCGCTCTCCACTGCGCTCAGGAGGTGATCCAGGCGCTGGTCGGGACTTGAGGAAGACATATTTCCGATAAAATCAACCTTGGGTTAAGTCCGAAATCACCAAATCCCGGTAGGTTACGATGCTTTGACAGCACGTCTTAAACTGCCCTTTTTAACGCGGCCGGAGTCTTTTTAAAGGCCCGATACTGAGCCCCTGCTGTTACGGGGCGTGACCCGGAGCGCGAGACCAGGCCCATAATAGCGCCCGATAATTTGTCGCCACAAAACGGAAAGTATTCTTGACATAGGCACATTACAAAGTGTTAAAGTGCTTGAAAGTCACTGAAAAAAAAACGTTTAAGATACAGGCCATTAATAATAATAACAATTAAATAAAAAATATATAGAAAACTAAGCAGAACTTAAGCTATTGTATTGGACTATAATAATTAATTACTTTAATGTTTTTTTAATAATAGCCTAGTCTGTTTTGTTTGTTTTTATTTGCACACTTTTACTTCAGCATTTTTATTTTTGACTATTATTATTATTAATTGAAATAGCCTATTTTAAACGCATTTCTTATTTTCATGTAGGTCTATATGTTGGCTATCATTAATATTATAATTATTTAAATTGAAACATTGACCAAAAATGCTCATTTTATAAGACCATCGGAGTATAGGCTATCGTGGAATGATAGACTATCAGCCTAAATCTTTTCCTTTTCGCGAACTCGCCTTTGAAACAAAAGAAGGAAGAGAGACGGTGTCTGCTCCCTCGGTGCCTTTGAACTCAGCTGTATATTTGCGAATAATGCTAATCTTTTGTTGTCCCAGATACACATGTGAGAAAGCTCGTGTTTACTGGGACGGGCCATTAGGATGCGGCCATTGACGCGTCCTGCGCCAGTGCTCGACTGAAGTGTGGATGATGGCCCAAAGGTGATGTGTGTGAATACCCTTAATCCAGCATGACTCCAGCCACATAAGTGCAGTCCGAAAGCAATATCTGGCATATTTATGCGCTGCTTTTCGACCTGAATTTGGCTACAGCTAACTTTTTATTCTTTTGTTTATAATAATAAACAAACATAAATTATGAGTATTTTAAAATTATTAAATGTAACTGTAACAATGCCATTGTTGTTTTTAAAATTGGATAGGGTTATTGTTAATTTACTTCGTGCCAGTTTTAATTTAAAGTAGCCTATTGAATATCAGTCAATAAGTGTAGTGCGTTTCCATAGGCTGACAAGTTGAGCAATGATAGGCCTAGCAGTTCCTTGCATTGTGACATGTTTACTTTATCTAAACCTACTGTAAACTCATTTAAACAGTCCTATTCTTTTGTAATTGAGAGTTATGTTTATATGTAAATCAAGTTTTTTATTGAAATCATATACAATTAGATATTTTATACTCCGGCTATCGTGCATCAGGGCCAATATAGTGAACTGCAATTTAACCAAACATCTTGTTGGAGAATTAATTTTATTATGGACTCCAGCATGCAACTTTAATTCACTCTATTTCAGTGAAATCTGTTGCAGTTATTTTATTTAAACACCTCCTGATATTGTCTCATTTTCTCACATGATCTAAGATGGTAAGCGTTGGGTTTCTGTGTATCAGTGTCTGTCTGACGCACTTGGAGTTGATGATAGAGGATGTTGATGAAGTCTGCACTTCTTAGGGGCCATAAATGTGAAGGGCCCTTACATCTTTCCACTGCAGATTCAGCTGATTTACAGAGCAACAAACACAGGAAAGTACAGGTTTAGATTAAAAGACAAACTTTTCTTTGTGTTTTCCACGCGGATGGAGGTTTTGAGCGAGTGATGAAGGGGTTAAGAGATTCGGCCTCTCTCTGGCATAAGGACACTCTCACCTCGGTGAGAAATATTACAGAGGACTGGTGCTCCACAAAAGGACACTTATAAGAGAAGATGCATATTTTCCACACTTCTCCTCTCCGGCCTAAATCAGTAAACAGGGGAATCGGATGAGTCAGTCTTTGGAAAATAAAGGAGACAAGATACACACAGACACAAGTTTGTTTTATGAGGACTTTCCATAGACAGAATGATTTTTATATCGTACAAATTCTACACTAACTCTACCCCTATATCACAGAAAACTCTGCATTTTTGCATTTTCTAAAAAACCAAGATAACTCTCTGGTAGACTCTTTTATAACTTTAACTTGATCAAATGCATCCTTGCTGAAAAAAAAAGTTTTAATTTATTTAAAAAGTTCATTCTTACCGACCCCAAACTTTTATAGCAGTTTATAGTATACAATATATGGTACACTCTAAAAAATGCTGGGTTGTTTTAACCCAATTTTGGGTCAAATGTGGACAAACCCAGCCATTGGGTTACATTTTTAAATGACATTTTTAAAACATTTTAAAACAACCCAGCATTTTTTAAAGTGTTCACTTTGTTCTAACCCAATTTTGGGTAAAATATGCATGGACAAACTCAAAAAATTTAAAAATGTAATTTAAAAATGTAACCCAATGGCTGGGTTTGTTCATGTTTGACCCAAAATTGGGTTAAAACAACCCAGCATTTTTTTAGAGTGTATCATTTCATTTTTTTCCCCCCACTGTTTGAGATACCAACAATATGTACATATAGTTTTTAATATTGTGTATCTATCCATTGTGTATCTCTGGAGACAGTCAAGCTCCAAAATTGACTGATATTCTTTTTTAATGAAGTATTGTGTTAATCATCATCACTTAGCCTCAATGATGTGTTAATCATTTCAGTTCTGTTATGATCGCTGCTCTCAAACATTTTTGGCAGCAACTTGGACTTTTCTTCTCATGCCATAATCTCATCAAACCATGTCAAGAGCAACCAACATGATTTTTAAAATGTAAAAAATGAAATCTGGTTTGTTTTCCAGTTTGAAACTAGATAGATTTGGGTGTCGTTGTATGTGAAGTGGCTTAATAACAGAAGACAGTGAGTTTACAGTACTGCCATCCACACACACAGACACACTCCCCCCTGCTCTCAGCCAGATGTGGATTGAGTCTCGAGATGCGTCTGTCACTGCTGCGTTTCCACTTCAAGTTCAGGAAATCTAAACTTTCCTCTCCTAATCACCCTGCCCTTTGAAAAGGATAAAAAAGACTGGAGGGACGGTAATTGTTCCCCTCTCTCTCGGCCCCCTCTCCCCGCAATAGACATCAGACCTTTTGGATGCTAATGAGAGAGGGAGAGAGAAGATGGTATTGCTTCAGAAGCTTCTGATGAACTTTATCCTGTGGGACACAGTGAGGTGAGAGCTGAAGAAACAAACAGCAGAGAAGAAGGTGGTGGAGAGAGGAAATCAGACAGGAGTTTCTCTATGAAGGACTATGAAATGACATGTTTGTTTTGTTGGTTTTTGTTTTCTTTTCAGTTTGACAGTTAAACACTGAAAACACTTCCACATTACCAAACATTCTTGATGACGGTGATTTTAGATGTGCACTAAAGGCCCAATTTCAACAGTATTCATAGAAATAATATTTACACAATACTGTTTAGAAGTATACTTTTTTTTGAATATATGCTCACAATAGCTATTTGATTAAAATTACAGTAAAAACAGTAATATTATTTATTTCGTACAACAAAAAAGATACAAATCGAATTAAGCATAAAACATAGGCTAAACAATTATTATTAAAAATATATATTTATTCCTGTGATGTCAAAGTTGAGTTTTTAGTATCATTACTGCAGTCTTCAGTGTCACATGATCCTTCAGAAATGATTCTAATATGCTGATCTGATGCTCAAGAAACATTTATGATTATTAATTTTTATTTTTTATTTTTTTACAACAGTTTCAAATTTTGTGTGGGAAACATGATACACTCTTTTTTCAGGATTCTTTGATGAACAAACTCATTTATTTGGAATAGAATATTTTGTAACATTAAAAAAGTCACTTTTGATCAATTTAATGCACCCTTGCTGAATAAAACTATCACATTTTTTTTTTTTTTTTTTTAGAAAATTCTTACTCCAAAAATGTTATGCTTTGTATACTATATTCATACAATTCCATGCATTACTTTCTGGTAACACTTTTCAACGATGTCTCATTTATTAACACATAAACTAACAATGAGCAATACATTTAAAATCTACACTGTGTGATTTTTACCCCCATCTAGTGGTGAAAAGGTATATGACCATCCAGTGAATATTAGTTTCGGTTCCTCTCAATTCCGATTTCGTTTTAACTCCTACGGTGGCCAATGTAGTCCAATATTAAATGGCTTCCAGTTCGACCTCGTCCATGAGTGTTAACTCAAACGTAAACTCAAAAGGCGAAGCTTGAATTAACCCGGGTATGTCCCTCTTTGGCTAATGTACTTTCAAGATGGAGGCGACCGACATTAGAACCCCTTACCCGTATGTATTTTCAATGGCATATTATACACTCACGAGAATACTTTATTACTTGAACGAAGTAAATAAACATTAATGAGCACATATATTTTTGAAAGAACTAGCCTAAGTGTTTTTAGCTAAGAATAAACTAAAAGAGTTACACCGTGTGGCTATAATACAAATACAGCTGATCAATAGCCTACAATACAACAGCTGACGAATACAATTTTTGTTTAAATATGTTGGCTAACGTTACTTGGAAATGCTAGAATTAACATTAAATGAGATTAATAAATATATTGTTCATTCCTAGTTCAAGTCAATGAAGTTAACTAATGAAACCTTACTGTTACAATTCTATTATTTGTCACTGTTTTTTATGGTGTTTTAAAAGCAAAACGTCTGATCAGTGACGAATGCTTGTTTATCAGTGTTTCTCAGTGACAAGCTCTTTCACACTATGATAATAATAATATGCGATCAAATTATTAATATTTTTACTATGATATGAACAAGTTACTCATAAAATACTGAAGACACATCCTGATTTAGATGAGTTCATGGGTCCCTAAACCTAAAATCAGAGGGAAATGATCAGTGAATAACACTGATGTTGAACCACCTAACCCAGGTTGAAAGCCTAAACTTACAATTTTTACAAATGACTAAACTGTAAACTTGTCATAAACTTCATATCTGAGTGTTTGACTGGAACGTTGTTGCAGGATAAACACAGATGTCGATCCGGGAACAAGTTGTGTTTGGTGAAAGCAGGTTTTGCGTGATGAAGCGTCACAACGCTGAATGGTAAGGGAGCATTTTTTGATGTCTAATAATTAAAAATAAAGCATGTTGGCATGGATACGTGGCTCTCCATCTCACTTCAGTGTGAGCACACAGGTCAGGCAGAGAGGGTGACAACACACTGATTTACAGCACACTCAGGGTCAGGTTGCCCAGCAACAGACACACAGTGATAACAACTCATTAGATCTTTTTACTCCTTTCAAAAGTTTGGCTTCAGATTCAGATGCTTGTTGTTGTTGTTTTTTTGAGCCATAATGAAAACAACAGCATAAAGAATCTGTCAGGCGCTTCAGATATATGATTTTTTTTTAAATTCATTAATTTTGTTTTAATTATTATTATTATTATTTTGAATTAAGTAGCTTGTAAACATATTTTATTACTAGAAAAAAATGTTAATCATGAAAGTATTATGCAACCATGTAAGGGATTTCTCATGATGAACAATTTGGGCATCAAGGGGTTATATTACTGTATACTAACAAAAAAAAAAAAGTTGCTGCTTTAAATTTTTAAATACTTAATAGTTATATCAACTTAAATTACATTGGAGTAGTAGTTCGCTTTTAAAAAAAACTTTTGCTGATAATTTACTCACCCCCATGTCATCCAAGATGTCCATGTCTTTCTTTCTTCAGTCGAAAAGAAATTAAGCATTCCAGGATTTTTCTCCATATAATGGACTTCAATGGGGTCCAAACGGTTCAAGGTCCAAATGAGAGTTTCAGTGCAGCTTCAAAGGGCTTTAAACGACACCAGACGATGAATAAGGGTCTTATCTAGCAAAACGATCGCTCATTTAATAAATAAATAAAAAAGTTAAAGTTTTATAAGCTCAAATGATCGCCTTGCTCTGTTCTGTTATGAGCGTTCATGACTCTCCTGTTTGAACTAGTTCATCAAAATGAACAAATCTTTTTCCGAGTCAATTTGTTTGTTTCGTTCGTTGAATGAACCAAATGACTCGTTCATTTTGATAAACGACAGCATACTCGTGTGTTATAAGGGTCTCTCACCGAGTGATTTGATTATGTTTAAACTAGATGAGTGTGTGTGTGTGTGTCATCACATGAGTGCATGAATGTTTCCAGATTTTTTATGATTTGTGGTGTCTCTCACTAAGGTCAACACACACCAGTGTGTGAAAAAAACATAATTAAACATTCACTCAGTGCAGACGCACACACACGAATTCTCAATATAGGGCACAAACGGAGTATTTAAAGGAAATACGTCGGTCACTGTTAAAGTTTTACTTCCTCGTCCGATGGTTGTTCCTTTATCAGATCGGCAATTTGAATTACAGTGATGAATGCAAGTGGAAACACATTGTATGCAGAAACATATAATACGTTTGCATGCAGACTGATGGTGTAGGTGTAAACCCGAGGCTTCATTTCCTTTTAGCCCTCGGGGATGATGTCATCATTATGACTCCACTTGAGCTACAGGCTAAAAACAGCCTCTGACTTCATCAAAACACAGTTGACAGATTTTGAAGCTTTAATAATAATATATATATATTTTTTAATGTACATTTTATTTAGTGTAGTAATGCTACTTCTAATCAGAAGATCTCAGATATGTGAAAATCTCCAGGGTTTTGCTCACATTTTCACTATATTTCATGGTATATATATATATATATATATATATATTTAAAACAAAAACATTTTTACTGCCTTTATTTTGGTGAAAAAATATGACCTATGTTTATTAAAATGTTATGTCCCATACAGAAAAGAAATTTTATAGTGTCAAAAATATATGTGGCATCTATTCAAAATACATTGAAATATATTTGCATTGTTGGTCACTTATATTTAGAATTTTGAAATATATTCTCAAATATAACAAAAATATATGATGTTAAGTGTGCAATATATTTACATTTACAACGAAATGTAAAATATATAGGGTCGAAAATGTATTTTGATCATAGTAATTCCTTCACTACTGTATTACAACACACAGCTATAATAAATCCTGTACTTACATTTAATTTAAAATGTAAAATAGTGGCTCTCCTTGGACTTTTAGGCCATATTAGGTGGCATGTACCTACACTATGTGCAATTATTAGATTTATTTATTTTTTTTATTGACATCTTTCCTGAAGTCATTTAAATATTGACAATATACACAATATTTATGATGCAAGTATAAAAGTGACACTCATGTGAAGTACAATTAAACAATAGATAGAATACTGAAGATATATTTCAAATGAAACCATTTGCAAAAGTTAAAAAATATAAATATATATGTTGTTAATGACATACAAACATATTCACAATAAAAATAAAAATATATTTACATATATTTAACTAAAATGGGCCAATTTTAAATATTTGCATATATAACAAAAAAATATTCTGAAAATGTGTATGTGGTGTATCGCTTGTTTACTAGTTCAATGCTTGCCTTGAATGATGTTGGTTTTTAATCTGACCACTGCTTGATCTGATACAGTAGCTCTTCCTGCAGTAGTTTACGGAAGCGTACGTGTTTGTCTGTGTAGTCTAAAGCTCATATAGGATCTGGGGGCCAGCAAACCATAAAACCAGAGCAAACAAAGGGGGCAGGGCCCTTAGCAGGACTCTTTTTACAGCATTCCCACGCCAGCAACAGTGGCTCACTGGGAAGTGTTACCTGCACGATGCTGGATATCCCCCATCATCCACAGCCCCCCCACACACACACACACAGCCAGTCCTCCTCAAGGGCCGCATGACCCAGGTGTACAAACACTAAACGCTGTGCCCAGATCAAAGACGCTCATTAAAGAACAATAGATACAGCCCTCTAATCCGGGATCTTTTAGCAAAGCCGTGGGCCGGAGCGTCCCGCCTTTCCTGAGCCGTCGCCCCCTACAGGACGCTTTTGCTATCTTGATCACTTATAAGTTATGCCAACGTATGATTTTTGCATTCAAAATAAGTTAAGAAATTGTCAAAAAAAAAAAAAAATTCTTTGAAGTCCTACAAGAATCATCTTGTTGTTTTTTCATATTTTAAGACAGTTTAATGTCGTTTTAGTTGAAATAACTTAAAATCCAAGTAGATTGTACTCTAACAAGTCAAAGGAATAATGTTGTTTTCGGGTGACCTTCCCCCCTCTCTCTAACCTCACTTCCTGTCTAGCTACTGTCCTATCCTAATAAAAGGCAAAAACACCAAAAATCAATCTAAAAACAAGTTAAATGGATAGATGAAAATATTGACATGACAAGTTGTGTCTAATTTTTATTTATTTTTAAGTTTCTACTACAATAGCATATTTATCACAGTAAAAGTCACCACATTAAAGCTATTGGAATTACACTAAGGAAAATAAAAAAATAAAAACATTTTTAAAGCTTTTTTTAACCAAACCAACATGTCAAAATGTTTCAACAAAAAAAGTAAGTTTTGATGCTGCCTTAAAATTTTAAGTCAACTACAATATCCAAGTTGTCATGTTAGTTTCCCGTAAAATTATTTTTTTTTTAAAAAGTTCTCACAGTAAATGTCCCCACAATAAAGCTATAGCAGTTGCACTAATGTTAAAAAATGTTAAAAATAAAAAATAAATGAATAAAAATATTTTTAAGGCTTTTTTAACCAAAGCAACATGTCAAAACATCAGTAGAACGATTGGTGGTTCCAACTCAAAAAAAAAAAAAATATATAATAATAATAAGTTTCAGCTGCCTTAAAATTTTAAGTCAACTACAATATCCACATTTTTCAAGTTAACTAAACCTAAAATGAAGGTAGCACAAACACTTATTTAAGTTGAAACATTTTCTTTACTATATAAGAAAATGTAATTTATTTAATTAAAATATATAATATATAATAATTAAATTATATATTTGAATATTTAATTTAGCAATTTTATAAATTAAAAATAATACACAAATTAAAAGTTCTTTCAAATAAAACAAAATGCAATATTAGATTTTTATACTTTTTTATAAACACATTTGACCTAACCCTAAGCAGCCATTATTTGTCACAATGGAAAACATAAGTACAATTACTTTGTGATTTATCTCGAGTGTCTAATATGAAAATATATGGCGTTTCATCAGCGTAGGCGAGCGGATGGAGAGAATATACTTCATAATAAATGGAATGTCAGCATGAGTCACATGACTGGATGTGCTTAGGAGATTCATTGCATGTATGTGCGACTCACTCAGTGTGTGTGTGTGTGTGTGTTAAATGACTAAGTCATTTTAGAGTCAAAAATATCAGTCACCTCAAATAACACAGACACAAAAGAATCATATCATTTTGATTAACATTTTTAAGCGTATCAGGAAAGCATTTGTTGAAAATTGTCTATGCCATTATTGCGTGACTCAAACAAAACTATTTCGAGTTTGTCATTTAGATATTTCCTTCTGATATCATTAAAAAAAGCACCTTTCCATTTCATGAACGGTTCTTTATAGTGAAAAGGGCAATTTTAGATGTTCTTTGGGGAACCCAGAATGGTTCCTCAATGCATTGCAGCAAAACCCCATTTTGGAAGCTTTATTATTTTAAAGAGTGTACCAATATTCCCCAGCCATTTCTTTATGTTCCAATAATAATAAACTCAATGAGAAATCTGAGACATCCCATCATTCCCTGGGAAAAGTGTGCTGTAACCTGTCCGAGGTGCTCGGGTGTCTTTGATGAAGAGCGGCTCTTTGTAGTTGGCGTGGAGATGTCTTGTTAGTCAGTAAAAGTGAGGGCTAAATGGCTCCATGACAGGAAGCTGTTTACATGGGGACGCTCAACCTGCTCGCAGCCCCCATTGTCTACTGGCCTCTCTCCTACTTCATTAGCATTTCCATAAGAAAGGGCCAGTAATTACCCCCTTTCTTCTGACATCCCTTCATCTTTGACCTCTCTCTATCTCTCTGTCCTCTGTTTTCCCTTCTCTTGCTCACTTTCTTCTCTTTTTCTGGCTGGGTTTGTCCATATTTTACCCAAAATTGGGTTAAAACAACCCAGTGCATTTATGAATTGTCATATTGTTATTTTTGTATTATTAATATATCATTATAGCATTATATATAATTATAGTTTTTAATTTTTATTTGAATTTTAGTTTGAATTTTAATTTTTGATATTGTTTTACGTGCCTTTGTCATTTTTGTAAGTACACTCTAAAAAATGCTGGCTTGTTTTAACCAAATTTTGGGTCAAATATGGACAAACCCAGCCATTGGCTTACATGTTTAAATGACATTTTCAACCCAATGTTTGAGTTTGTCCGTATTTGACCCAAAATTGGGTTAAAACAACCCAGCATTTTGAAAAAAAATAAATAAAGATAAATGAAAGCTAAATTGAAATGCACTTTAAAAAATGCTGGGTTGTTTTAACCCAATTTTGGGTCAAATATGGACAAACTATTTGGACAAACATTGGGTTAAAAATTTGATTTAAAAATGTAACCCAATGGCTGGGTTTGTCCATATTTGACCCCAAATTGGGTTAAAACAACCAAGCATTAGAGTGTAGTTTGAGTAATTTTAGTATTTTAGCTCAAACTTATTTATTTGACACAGTTTCAGTTTTAACTTCCGCGTGACACTAAAACACAGCTGAGTTATTAAAAAGATCTCAGCTGAGATTTTTCCTATCAACCCAGCAAACACAGAACGTTCCCCTAACGTTCCCGAATGGTCCATTGAGGTTTTTCTTTTTGGGGAACCAAACAAGAACGTTATAGGAACGTTCCATAGGTTGTTTTTAGGTTTCATTTTTATAACGTAAGGAGAATGTTCCGGGAACGTTCCCTTAACCTTAAGAGAAAGTTCTAGGAACGTTCTGGGAACGTTCCCAGAACCTAGATTTGTATCATTACATCATTACAATGTCATTATGGAATATATCCTTTGAAATGTTGTAAAAGTGTTTTAAAAAAAGGAAAAAAAGTCACGTACACACACCCCTGCCGTCTTTAAATGTGACTTTGGAAACATTTGCACTAGAATTTGTTCAATATGAGCGCGGCATAAGCGGTGTGTTTGTTTGCCGCTGTCAGCTCAGGTTAATTGGTTTTAACCCAGTGTCAGAAAGAGCTATGAGAGAGAGCAGGACTGTAATTGTCTGCTTGACCTCCTCTCGGTTTGAGCGCACTCTCAGTTTGCTGGACGCTGTGTGAAATGTGACAGAATCTCACAAGCTTTTTTTGGTTAGGGAGCGGGGTGACCTTGCATGAAAAATAGCCTGCTTTATCACACACAGCACACAAAAATGAACCGTCTGGTCTAGCTTATATTTAAAACCAGGGTTAATTATATTTATATATTCTAGAAAAGAGGTCACTTTCTCTAATATGGCATGAATATTAATAATGGACCTCATATAAAATCAAAGTGGGCTGTTTTTGATATTGGGCGGGCCAGTACTTAAGTGTGGAGCGAATGCAATGTTTTCAGAATTAAATATAGTTTAAATTTATATTAAATGTAATAAGTTGAACTTGAGTGCTTTTTAACCAACTTAAGTAGGACTTAAGTACATCTTTATATGCATTTTTGTTTTACATAAGTTCTATTTGTGATTACACATTTGTAATGACAACTTATAAGAAATATGAACTTGCAATATTATTGAGTATTTTACATGTGCTTTAGTATGTTAGGCAACACATCAAAATAAGTGTAGAACAAAAAAATATATATAATATAAAGATTTAAATGATATTTTAAAGTAAATGATTACAAAGCGCACTTTTTAAAAGTGTATAAAGAGACGTTTCGTATACTCTTTGAGTACATTTAAGAGTCATTATGTCATAGTTTTTAAAAAATATCACAGACAGGGCTTTGATTAAGATCAATTTCAAGATTTAAAGTAGCTTTTTAAAATGTGCGTTAGGAAAAAATAAACAAAACTGTCGAGACAAAATATTTTAATATAAAAGAGCTCAAGTCTGGGACTAAAATACAGTGAAACTAAATACAGAATTAATACAATTAAGCATGTCACGAGGGTCTGCATTAGTCCCACTTACATATGAAGTATTACATTTGATGACAGTTATGCTGAAACATTTATGATAACATGTTAATTGTGTGAGTGGGGGTGAAGGGAGCTGTAAAGAAACATATATATATATATATAGTCAGGTAACCTAAAATGTGCTTCATGCACTCTAAAAAATGCTGGGTTGTTTTAATAATGAATATGGACAAACCCAGCCATTGGGTTACATTTTTAAATGACATTTTTAACCCAATGTTTGAGTTTGTCCATATTTGACCCAAAATTGGATTAAAACAACCCAGCATTTTTTGGAGTGTGTGGTAATCAAAATTAACTGCTTTTATTTGAGTCCACAATCTTTAATACAAAGTAATAAGCATATATATAATAGTTTGTTCCCTAACCAGAGGGGCGTCCATAAGCCTGATCTAATCAATGCTCGCATTATGGGATATCAAGTTAGCGTGTCGTTTTAGAGCCAAAAACAGTTTGTAACAATTCAATTGTTTTATTCAAGAAGTAAAAATATAATTGTGCATGACTGAATCCATCTTTGTATGTTGGGTTGAGCCAAAGAGGACATTTTTAAAGGGATACTCCACTTTTTTTGGGGAAATAGGCTCATTTTACCATTCCCCCAGAGTTAAACAGTTGAGTTTTACCGTTTTCGAATGTGTTCAGCTGATTTTTTTTATATTTAGAAGAATATCATTAACCAGACAGTTTCTGGTCTCATTGACTTCCATAGAAGGAAAAAAAATATACTATGAAAGTCAATGAGACCAGAAACTGTCTGGTTAATGATATTCTTCTAAATATAAAAAAAATCAGCTGAACACATTCAAAAACGGTAAAACCCAACTGTTTAACTCTGGGGGAGTGGTAAAATGAGCCTATTTTCAAAAAAAAGTGGAGTATCCCTTTAAGGGCAAGAAACTGCACAGTAACCTGGTGTCGTCACTCGATCAAACCCCCAACAAGAGCTTCCTCAGTTTTAGTATGAATCTCTCCAGATTAACTGAATCTAAATCTGCAGATTAATCCTCTAAGCCATAAAACCGAGAGCGGTTAGTAAGGAGGTAATTCTGCCTCTCATGGGCGTTCATTAAGAGATACGGCATGTTAAGATCAGTAGATAATACTGCTAGGAAGAGAGCAGGAAGCCAGAGATCACTTCCCCTCCCCTCCAACGCCTGCGTCTCCTTCTCTTTGAACTGGGAGCGTGAGAAGGGCCGAGCGGAGGGGATGTTGGACTATGCGGAGAGAACGATTAGCCACCTCTTAATCTCGTCAGGTTCACCGCATGCACACATGCAAACACACCGAGTCCGTAGGGTAGCTGCCACCCGGCCTGATGGGCAAACACATCCCTGTCACACCCCGACGGGGCTCTTTTCCTGTTCCGAGGATATACACGGCATCATATATACTCATATCAAACCAAAGTGTCATCAGTTGGTGTTTATGACATCATCTTGTGTCATGCTATACTTGCATGTTCATTATATCTGCTGTTAGGGATAGTTCACTTTGAAATTATTTTTTTGATATGTTTTATCTTACCTCAAGGGCATCCAAGATGTAGGTGTCTTTGTTTCCGCAGTATTTACAATTTTGATATTTTTAGATCAAACCGTTTGTCTGTCAGTCATATAATGGGGGTCTATGGTCACCACCTCAAAGAGCATGCACAGAGAAGTCCAAATTCAATAACTCATGAATGTAAGTACACATTGATGGTGTAAGACACGAAACGAGCGGTTTGTGTGAAAAAAACGAACAGTATTTATATAGTTTTTACCTAACCACAGTCACAAAGCATCCGCGCCCTCAGATCAGTTGGATGTGGCTGTGATTACAAGAGGTAAAACGATATAAATACTGTTGGTTTTCTCACACAAACCGCTCGTTTCGTGTCTTAGGCCATCAGTGTGTACTTACATGTACGAGTCAATAAATCATGTTTAATTTGGACTTCTCTGTGCTGCTCTTTGAGGTGGTGACCATAGACCTCCATTATATGACTGACAGACACGGTTTGACCTAAAAATATCAAAATTGAAAATACTGTGGAAACAAAGACACCTACATCTTGGATGCCCTTGAGGTAAGATAAAACATATAAAATATTAATTTCAAAGTGGACTATCCCTTTAAGGGGCTTTTTCAATTTAAGCTTTACAGACATTTTACATAAAATGTGCACCTTTCTATTAGGGCTGGATGATTAATCGAGAAATAACCGAAATTAGAGCCTATAATCGACGTAATTTTACCTATTAATATTTCCGCCCACTGTAAACATTTTTTACAAATGCTACACAATATGAAAAGGATTTGTTTTTTAGTTTTGTACAAGTTATATTTTACTTTTAAGATGGCAATATTTACAATAATTAATATTTTGCTGACAAAAATAATTAGGAAACTTTCTTTTTACATATAAAAAGTCATTAAGTTTTAAATACGTTTTTATTTCAAGCATTGTATGCTTTGTTTGATTCAATTGTTTGAAATATTTAATAAATGAGCATTAAAAGCTATCTGTGTGTTTCCTTATAACACAAAGATAGGATTATGCACTCTTTCATTAGAAAAAAATAACATATTTACAGTATAAGGCTTGCCAGTGACATAATATGAGAAAGAAAAATTTAATAATCGTTCAATAATCGTAATCGAGGTAACTTGTTCGATTAATCATGGAGCCACTCACGCTTTTCACCTACAATGTAGTCGGGAGATACGCGTAATCAGACACATGGTTGGTGTCTAAGGCAAAAAAGTCAGATTTTTTTTTTAAGTTTCATGAAATTAAATATTATTATTGACAAAAAAGTATCCAAATATAATCCTAAATAATATTTTACTATTTAACAAAGCATGCTATTTCAGCCATTATGATGTAAATATCATTTCAAAATAATTTGGAATCAGTGTCAAATATCAGTTCACAATGTGTTTATAACGCATTTGATGTATCTCACATTAATTTCGTTTTGCTGTGGGTTTTACATCAACATCCAATTATATTTGCATGTAGAAAATGAAATTTTAGTCGTTTTCAGAGATGTATAGTAACGAATAGAACTACTTAAGTACTAAAATGCTGTATCTGTACTCTATTGTTTTTTTCCCATACTTCTACTTTTACCTCAGTAGATATTTTCGATGAATTTAATACTTTTATTTTGATATTTTTTAAATGTTCTGCTAGTTACTCGTTACAATTATACAAATTTTACGAATCATTCGTTGCAATTTGGCTTTCATGCTGCCTAAATCACACGCCAGTTTTACAGGGTAATGGTATTGATTGACACACACATTGTCAACTAACGCCGGGGTTGTCCTGCAATGGCCGCCAAAGCAAATTTGCATCCCGCCAAAGCGCCTTATTTGATAGTTCAAACTTTTGACTGCTTTCTTTAATAATTGCATGACACAATATTTGTACTTTTACTTTTAGTACTTAAGTAGTGAATTTTAATATAAACTACTTAAGTACAAAAAATGTTGAATACTTTAGTACTTAAGTGTGCTGCTTAAAGAGCACTTCAACTGCTACTCAAGTCACTTTTTTGATAGAGCACTTGCACTTTTACTCAAGTCCGGGTTTCTAGTACTTTATACATCTCTGGTCGTTTTAAAGGTGTTTTGCATGTTATTTACAGGACAATTAAACACATACTCCTTCAGTCTGGTAAAAGATACAGAAGTATCAGGGCAAGAACTAGTAGGCTATTAAACAGTTTCTTTCCCTCAGCTATTAGACTTCTTAACCAGAGAACATGATTTGAACTATATGAAGAGTTCAGATGCAAAAGCCTCTAAATGCCATTTGAAATTTTCTTCTTTAATGATAATTTTTATCAAACTTGTATATTTAAGTGCAGTAATTTCACTTAAATAACAATTAATAGGTAATTATCATTGCCATTTAAGTGAAATTACTGAACTTAAATATACAAGTTTGATAAAAATCATCATTAAAGAAGAAAATTTCAAATGGCATTTAGAGGCTTTTGCATCTGAACTCTTCATATATTTATTTATTATTATAATTTTTTATTTATTTTTATAATTTTTTTTTATCTTTTTAATGTATTCTAGTATTCTTATATTTATATTTAAATTGTGCACTGAATTACTGAATAGTCTATGTGTGAAACACAATTTCGTTTTTATGTACACCATGAAAATGACAAATAAAGGAATCTGAATAAAATTACAATCACACACATTCAATTCACTAATTGTATGATCTAGCATGAAATCAAGTTTTCAGATCAGTAGTGGACAGTTTTTCTCAGTTGGCTTTATGGATTTAGACTCTGCAGTGTGCTTTCCACTTCCTGTTTCCGTCTCCCCGGCCCTGCTGATGTGTGTGTGTGTGTGTGAGTGACCCCCTAGAGAGAGTTTAGCTGCGTCACCTATTACCCCTGGCCCCATGTGGACCGCTACAAAAGCTGCAGGCCAGAGGCCGCGTCTGCTCTATTGTTGAAGGGGGAGCCAGAGGGACTGAGACTGGCTGAGGGCTCTCACTGCTCTCCTCCCACCATCATCATCATCGGTCTGTTTGCTCTGCTGATGGGATCGTGTTATACGACACTCCTGCCAGCTCAGGATGTGGCCATCATGTAATGTTAAGGGGGATTTTGATCTTACATCATCATTGTTATTGACATCTGGTGAAGGGTTTGAATAACAACGATTGAGCTTTTGTCACCTTTCACCTTTCAGTCTACCTTTGCCGTCATTAATCTACACTGTAAAAAATATTTTCGAGATTTGTTATCACAACCTTTTCTTTTGTCAAATCAATTTTATAATAATTTATTTAGTTGAGATAACTTATTATTTTGAGTTTCTGATGGTTAAATTAATCTCCTTCGTTGTATTAACTCACTTTTTCCAGTTCAATCAACTTAAAATTTTAAGGCAACCCAGGTTACTTACTTTTTTAAGTTAAACCAACAATATTTTTTTACAGTGTAGTAATCACAACATTTTTTCTTTTGTCAAATCAACTTAAATAATTTATTTAGTTCAGATAACATATAATTTTGAGTTTCTGATGGTGAAATTTTAAGTTAATTGAACTGGAAAAAGTGAGTAAATACAATGAAGGAGATTAATTTAAAGGCAATTAGGTTACTTACTTTTTTAAGTTAAACCATCAATATTTTTTTTACAGTGTATCGTGTGGTGTTACCTGAGAAGAAAACGATTCAGTCAATATCTTATAGAAGCTCATTTTAATTTACAGTACATAATCAATACAGAACTTGTATTTATAGAACAAAATGTTTTAAAGAGAAAAAAGTTTGAGAAAAAAGAATTATGAATGAAATGTCATAACATTCTAGTCTTGAAACAAAACAAGTTCTCACTGCAAAAAAAAAATATTGTTGGTTTAACTTAAAAAAGTAAGTTAGCTGGTTGCTATCAAATTTTTTAGTTCACTGAAATAATTTAAAAAATAGAAATTACAGTGTGAAAATGTTCTAGAATTTTTATTTAAATGTTTAATAGATTATAGAATGTGGAATAATAAAGTAAAAACTATACAGAACTAGATCCAGACCGATAAAGGATTTTGAAGGCCGATACCGATACAAATATTTGTTAGTTTTAAAATACGATATTCCGATATATCGGCCGATATTATTATTATTATTTTTATTTCAGAAACGCGCAACAAAATATTAACAGATTTCCTTAACATTACACTCTAAAAAATGCTGGGTTGTTTTAACCCAATTCTGGGTAAAATATGGCCATTGGGTTACATTTTTAAATTACATTTTTTACCCAATGGCTGGGTTTGTCCATATTTTACCCAGAATTGGGTTAAAACAACCCAGCATTTTTTAGAGTGTAGTTATTTATTTATGAGTTTTAATTAAAATAATATGACAATGCATTTTAAAAAGAAACTTGTTTCTATTGTCACAACAGAATGGAGGAACATCAAAATATATTAAAGTTCTGATAAATAAAATAATAATTAGTTGCATTGCCTTATAGTTATATATAGTTATATAAGCTACCTTATAATTACAATGTCAGCTTGCTTATCCCTTTACCTGCACTTTTTGACAACACTCGTGACATGGTTGAAGCGTGATTCGTCCGTTTTTATTTTATTTTTGAAATTTTCATTTATCGGCCATTATAACTGCCGATACCGATATTTTAGGAAATGCCTAATATCGGCCGGCCGATATATCGGTCTGGCTCTATATAGAACCTGTTATTATAAATTCAATAGCATGGAATTTATTATAGCGACAAACTGTTATAGAATTTATAGTTGGAATTAATAGAATTTGGAATTATACACTCATTATGTCACTTACTTCATTGTCATTTGGCTTTCAACCTTGGGGTCAGGGCTCACTTGGGGGCCACAGAATTACTTAAAATGATTCAATAACTATTCATTTCTGTTAAAGGTCATTCCCAATCAGAATCTCGAATCTTATAGAATCACAAAATGAATCTTGGTTAATCATTTTCATATATCAACACACGTACACCCGTTTCTGTAAATAAAAAAGTTTGAAAACTAAGCAGTATGGTATATAGCTTTTGACACTGTTTGTGTAAATACTACTCATCCGTGGAAATTGTCAAAATATTTTTCAAGCTCAAAACTGTGACGAAATCCTGAATGTGTTTGAGGAAATCTTCTCTGGTTCTACGTTTCAGACACACAGCTGTGGATCTGTTCATGGTTGGGTGACACTTCTACAGATCCCTCCTGCTCACCCTGATCAAACTGTCCCTCAGTGTTTAAAGCATGCCGTGCACATCTGTACAAATGGGAGAAAGATTAGAGGTTTTAATAGTCTCGGCCTTCCATGACTCTTGACTAAATCTGAGTAATGTGTGTACACACTACTGGAAACAAATACAACTGAAAGGGCTTGAGTTAGTGCTTTGAAGCCTTTGTTAGACATCTAAAGCAGCTTTTAAACACTCTCTTTGAAGGCTTTACTGTGTTCAGGCTGATACGCTGATATATGGTACAGTACACTACTCTATAGTGCTTATACCAACACAAACACATGACAATACGGAAATACATGGTTTGGTGAATTGATGGAGTATCTATCTATCTATCTATCTATCTATCTATCTATCTATCTATCTATCTATCTATCTATCTATCTATCTATCTATCTATCTATCTATCTATCTATCTATCTATCTATCTATCTATCTATCTATCTATCTATCTATCTATCTATTGCTCTATCTATCTATCTATCTATCTATCTATCTATCTATCTATCTATCTATCTATCTATCTATCTATCTATCTATCTATCTATCTATCTATTATCTATCTATCTATCTATCTATCTATCTATCTATCTATCTATCTATCTATCCATCCATCCATCCATCCATCCATCCATCCATCCATCCATCCATCCATCCATCCATCCATCCATCCATCCATCCATCCATCCATGCTCTATCCATATCCATCCATCCATCCATCCATCCATCCTTCTTTCTATCTATCTATCTATCTATCTATCTATCTATCTATCTATCTATCTATCTATCTATCTATCTATCTATCTATCTATCTATCTATCTATCTATCTATCTATCTATCTATCCATCCATCCATCCATCCTTCTATTGCTCTATCTATATCCATCCATCCATCCGTCTATCCATCCTTCTATCTATCTATCTATCTATCTATCTATATATATCCATCCATCCATCTATCCTTCTATCCATCCTTCTATCTATCCATCTATCCGTCCTTCTGTTGCTCTATCTATCTATCCATCCATCCATCCATCTATTGCTCTATCTATATCCATCCATCTTCTATCTATCTATCTATCTATCTATCTATCTATCTATCTATCTATCTATCTATCTATCTATCTATCTATCTATCTATCTATCTATCTATCTATCTATCTATCTATCTATCTATCTATCTATCTATCTATCTATCTATCTATCCATCCATCCATCTATCCATCCATCCATCCATCCATCTATTGCTCTATCTATATCCATCCTTATCCATCCATCTATCTATCTATTGCTCTATCTATATATCTATCCATCCATCTATCCATCCTTCTATCCATCCATCCATCCATCCATCCATCCAATTGGAGTTCAAATAAGTTTACTGAATGTCACCTTTAATAGCCTAAAGGAGAAGCAATCAATTAACAAGGCGAATAAACGTAAAGCTGCAGCTGATTTTGACCAGCAGGATAATGGACATTACATCCTGCAGAAAATGTGTATTCTGCATCATTTCTTTGTATTGTCGCAAATGATGCACTAGCTTCCTCTGCTGGACAAACAGTAATATTACAAGTCCTTGTCAATTTCAATTTTCAAAAAGAACTGTTTTGACATTGACAAATTTCATACAAAATTGCAAAAGAAAATAAATGGATGGATGGATACCATCACAGAAATGTTCAAAACGCTAGCTTCAGAGTTTGTAAAAAATATTTTGAGGATATATTATAGACTTAATGACACATGAAAACAGCTGGTGTCATCTTCATTTAGATAGCGCTTTTAACCATGTAGATTGTTCCAAAGCTGGTGTGCAGTTTGTGGTTTGATGCGAAAATCCAAATAATTCTTCCAGCCTCACAGTCAGAAACACAAACAGGATGATTAAGCTGAAGCTTGTCATGAATGAGTAAATCCAAACTCAGAATTGCTTCATTTTATTCATGAACATTAAATCCCTCCTATACCTTTCACCATGTCATGGAAACACACATACATCACATTAAATTACAGCATGTGCTGATAGTTAATCCTACTGAGAGTATTGTGCAAATGTTTACTCAAAGACAGAAATAATTGCTTGCCATGGCAGGATTTCTATTACTTTTCCAGGTAACTTACCATTTGAACAATTTTTAGTCATTTTTCATTGCAAGGACAAAAAATATCATAGAGACTTTTAACCAGTAGAAAACCACATAGCAACAACCCAAGTCACCCTAGAAACAGCATAGCAAAGTGCAACCACTCGGAATACCTTAGCAACCACTTAGCAATGCCTTATCAAGTACTTATAGCACCTTTGATTAAAGCTAAATGTTAGCAGATATACTCAGAACCACCTTCCTAATGCATAGCAACCAACTGATATGCCCACAACCACACTGCAAAACAGTCAGAACTCCTTGACAACCACTCCCAACACTCCTGTAACTTCAGAGCAATGTGCTAACAGAGTTTAAAACAGTCAAACACCTTGGAAACTGCATAGCAACACCATGGCAACGACTCACAACTCCCCCTTAATTTCAGTACATTGTGCTAACAAAACTTTAAACAGTCGAACATCTTGACAACTGCATAGCAACACCCTGACAACGGCTCATAAAATCACTGTAACTTTAGTGCAATGTGCTAAAAAACAAACAAAAAAACTGTCAAATACCTTGGCACTCGCAAAGCACTCACAGTGCAACATAATCACAAGATTCAATACAGACAGAACTCCTTAACAACTGCATAGCAACGCCCTGAAAACAAGACTCAAAACAATCAACACAGCAATGCCCTGACAACCACTCTCAACATGTCCCACAGCCAAATTGCAACATAATAACAAGATTCATTACAGTCAGAAAAACCCCTTAGCAACTGCACAGCAACGCCCTGACAACCACTCACAACATCAATGTACAAACAAAGCTTCAAACAATCAAACTTGGCAACTTCATAGCAACGCCCTGACAACCACTCACCACATGCCTGCAACCTAATTACAACATAATAAAACTCAACACAGTCAGAACCCCATAGCAACTGCATAGCAACACCCTGACAACTACTTACAATATGTCCGCAACCAAATTGCAACAATGAACTAGGAAGGTTGTGCACTTTATTTAGTTTACATATAATAATTGTGTTTTTTGACTTGAAATGTTTTTTCTATTAAGGTCTATGTAATTATGTCTCAACTTAACAGTACAAAATCGTAACGCGTTGTCTAAACACAAACCATTTATGTTGAGTAAAAAATTTGTACATCCAGAGGGTGGCAGTATAGAGCGAGACAACTGACACTTTACCAGAACTTAATTTGATTGTGTTCAATCTGCTTAAATATACGTACAACTGAAGTTTACTTAATCCGTTTGTGTTGCATTAACTGAAACTGGGCGGTGCTTGTTAGTTCCCAGCATGCATTGCATATGGTTGAATTAAGAGAGAATAAATGTTAAAATTAAGTGTTATTTTATCTTTTTTTTTTTTTTAGAAATTTAGAAAAGGCGAAGACTTGATAGTGTGTAATTGTGTTTAATGTTAAATTACATTGGAATTATTAAACCATTTAAATTACCATTGTGAATTACCATTTTGTTTGTCTCTCGACTGATTTCATTTATTTCTATTGTTTTGTATAAAGGAGCATGTAAATCTCATTCTTAGCATTCAAGATGCTAATAAGTGCTACTGCTAGCAAATAGCTAGTTATAGTCTACCAATTTAAATAAAAGTCACTGAATTAAAAGAAATATTAATGGATGAATGAATATGTCAGGTAGCCTTTAAATAATCACGTTAAGACTACTTAAAATTACTTAATTCAATGATGTTGAAGTTACATGAACAAATTATGTTTGTTTAACCTAATCCAGTTATGTGGAACCTGTTGACGAAAAAAATTAATAATTTTTTTGAGTGTAATAAGACTCAATACAGTCACAACACCTGAGTAAATGCATATCAACACAATGCATACAGTGGAGGTGATTTGAAAGTGTGGACTGTACTCTCGGAGCTCGATGTTTTCACATTCAGCGACACAGGGGATGTTTGACGCTCAACAACAGAGCTATTGATCCATATGTTAAAGGCCATTTTTCCACTCACTGTCTGGGGTCCTGTGCTATTTTTGTTCATTTACCCATCCGTCCCTCCTTGACTGCACCCCCACCCTTGTCATCATCCCTCCATCAAGAGTGCCTCCATTCTTCATGCTGCTTTCAGGCGCTCAGAAGCATGACAAACGGGTGCATTAGTGGGCTAATTAAGGGAGATCTGGGAGTACGCAAGTCTTATGAGGCGCCCAGGCGTGGATTTCCAAATGAAAGCGCCCATAATTTGCATGAGAGGTAATTGAATTGCCTGCAGTGCGAGGTGAAGTGAGTGGGAGGGGAACGGGATGGAGAATCGGGCTGTGTGCAATAATATTCAGAAGAGCCCTCTAAATACTCCAAATGCCAAATGTTTCGTGTCAACTGTTTGGTTGGCACCTGACTTTTACTGGAGATATTGGAGCTTCGTAACTCTGCTGTGCAAACAAGCATTCTGTTTGTGTATTGTAGCAAAATTTGAGGCACTTCAGAGGCATTTGTAACTTTATACACTGTAAAAATAAATATGCTTTATCTTATCAATAAAATTGTGGCAACAGATTACAAGCAATATTATTTATTAAATTGAACAAATTAGAATTGAGTAATAGTTAATCAAATTAATATTCTAATTAATTCTAATTTGTACAATTTAATTAATAATATTGCTTGTAATATGTTGCCACAATTTTATTGATTAGATAAAGCATATTATTTTTTTCAGTGTACAGGATTTTATTTGAATTTTTTTTCATACTAAAATTACCTGAAATAAATTTACAGCATGCATGATTCTGGCTAGTTATAATAAAAATCTAATAATTTAAAATACAAATGAAGCTCCAAATACACTCTAAAAAATGCTTGGTTGTTTTAACCCAATTTTGGGTCAAATATGGACAAACCCAGCCATTGGGTTACATCTGCTTTTAAAAAAAATGTGCTACTGTGTTGCTGTCACATTCTGATACTGTTTCGGTTTCATTTTCATGGACCTTTAGTTTGTTTTTCATTCTTTCCTGTTTACTTTATTCCGTTTTCTCGCTCATCATTGTTACCATGGTTTACACTCTAAAAAACGCTGGGTTGTTTCAACCCAAATTTGGGTCAAATATGGACAAACCCAAAAAAATTGAATTTAAAATTTTAACCCAACTTCAACTTTCACTTTCAACTGTACATTTTGTAATTACCTTTTTAACCCAACATTTGGGTTTGTTCATATTTCACTCAAATTTGGGTTGAAACAACCCAGCATTTTTTACAGTGTATGATTAGTTACTCGCACCTATTTCCTTTTAGTTCATCACCTTGTGTATATAGAGTAAGTTCATTCTGTTCATTGTCTGGTGTTGGTTGTGACCAAATTTTAAATGTTTTTTAAACAAGTCTGCGTTTATTTGACAAAATAAAAAGTAAAAACAGTAATATTGTGAAATATTTACAAAATAATTTTTTTTTTATAATTATAAATATAATTTTTTATGAATCTGTAATGGCAAAGCTGCATTTTTATCCAGCTGCATGATACGATTTGGTGCTCAAAAAACATTTATTTTTATTATCAAGGTTGATTTATTTATTTTTTTATTCTTCCATCCTGATACACATAAAAACATTTAATGTAAAATGTACTTAAATTATGCATACTTTCCAAAATAATTTCTGGATTTCTAGGTCACATGATCACTAGAAGAGCAACTAAAAAGGATGGTTCTAACCTAATTTTAGGTGGTTTGATTGGTTGAAACTTAAGCGTACGTTTACACAACAACGATATTCTTAAAAACAGAGAATTGTTCCGCGTACAGACAAAAACATTGTCAAAACTACGACACATGGTTTTGCGAAAACGCCTGAAAGCTATGTATTCTGCTGCCAGGCCATTAGATGGCGATGAAACTACTGAACACGTAATAAGCGTGTGAATGACGTCATCGTCTTCAGAATTCACGTTTTTGTCGTTTTCAGAGACCGTTTTCATAAACTTGCATTTTTGAAACCAGTTTGTGTTTTCAGGCACCCAAAAACATCTTGTCAATGACCAAAACGCATAAAACGTTTTAATTTGTTAGTTGAAAATGGTGTCACTTAAACAACCACTAAACTGACACTCAAATGACAAATTAACGTATGGTGCTTTTAATTTAAAAAAATCACTTATTAAGATTGAGCTATAAAGTAGAGTCTGCAGATAACAAGACTAATATGGTAAAATGTTATTCCCAACATTTAATTATTTTGAAATAATTTTTAATTAATAATTTAATTATTTTGAAATACATTTAATAATTTTTGAAATAGTGGAAATGACAGCTTGATTTTTTTTTTGCCACATCAAAACTCATTTTCATCATTTACTCCGTTGACATGCTGTTATTTCAGATAAGCGCATGTGTGAATGCTACTGATTTGCATTTGTTGCTTTCTAACTGCAGCAAAAGGTCACAAGCCAAAATACCCTTCCCTGACCTGCAAATTTGAGGACTGGAATGGAAAAATATAGCGATTACACTTTCACGATTGACAATTACATGGTGGCAAATTAAAAAGAATCTTCTGAATTAGCGAGATAATTGTTCAGCGTCTCTCTTAATGGGCTTGTCAATGATTACGGTCTGCCTCTGCCAATCAGATCACACGGCCACAGGAGGGGGAGGGGCCACCACACAGTGTGATAAAATGAACATGTCAATCATGTTAATTTCAATGAGTAAATTAGAGAGAGTAGCTCATTGTCAGCATGAATAAATCTTGATGTGTTAGCCGTGACCTGGAGTCATGATGGGATGGTGAAGGATGGATGCAGATATTCAAATGAGGGAGAGAGAGAATATGAAACTACTTGATGAGTAAACTAGTTCAATCATTTTTCCGCTGATGACTTCGTTTAATGGCGTCAGTAAAACCTTCCCACTTGCCTTACATGAGAATCACAGCACAAAATGGCAATTCCCCTTAATTAGGTCGACCTGCTTCATCAGTATGTATAGTGGTTAGTGAATGTTCTGTCTTCAATTGGTGTAGCTATACAACAACATAGGCTCCAGTCATTTAAAACATTATTGAAATAAAATGAAAATTGTTCTGATGATTTATGTGTACACAACTGCAACAAAATAGGAATTGACTTTTCACAAATTGAATGAGGCATTGTCTATGTAACATCATTTCTATGCTGCACTCTCAGAAAAAAAGGTACAAAAGCTGTCACTGGGGCTGTACCTTTTCAAAAGGTACACTTTTGTCCATTTTAGGTGCTAATATGTACATTTGAGGTGTTAATATGTACATTTTAGGTGCTAATATGTACATTTCATGACCTAATATGTCCATTTTAGGTGGTAATATGTATATTTTAGGTGGTAAAATGTCAATTTTAGGTGATAATATGTACATTTTAGGTGATAATATGTACATTTTAGGTGCTAATATGTACATTTGAGGTGTTAATATGTACATTTTGAGGTGCTAATATGTACATTTTAGGTGCTAATATGTACATTTTAGGTGGTAATATGTACATTTTAGGTGCTAATATGTCCATTTCATGAGCTAATATGTACATTTTAGGTGCTAATATGTACATTTGAGGTGCTAATATTTACATTTTAGGTGCTAATATGTACATTTTAGGTGATAATATGTACATTTGAGGTGTTAATATGTACATTTTAGGTGATAAAATGTACATTTTAGGTGCTAATATGTACATTTCATGAGCTAATATGTCCATTTTAGGTGGTAATATGTACATTTTAGGTGGTAAAATGTCAATTTTACGTGTTAATATGTACATTTTAGGTGCTAATATGTCCATTTCATGAGCTAATATGTACATTTTAGGTGCTAATATGTACCACTAAGGTACCAATATGCAGCCTTTGGATACAAAAGTGTACCTTTTGAAAAGGTACAGCCCCAGTGACAGCTTTTGTACCTTTTTTTCTGAGAGTGTGCATTTCAACATCGTATTCATTTTCATTTCTCAATTCTATAATTGCAGTACATTTCACATCAAAGTACAAATATATATATACTTATTCAATAAACTGATCATTGGTTTTGGTTTAAGGATTTCATCTAATATATCTACCAAAATTACCCATAAAACACCATTTTTATATTACAAGACAAAAAATGTTTCCCTGGTGAAATTGTCCACAGGATAATGAGGAAAATGAAACTGAAACACTGGACAATAGTGTGTTGGAGGTTTCATGCCTATATATGCAAAGAATACAACATTTTTGGCTTCAAAATGTTTGGCTTTTGGTTCGAGAAAAGATGACTTTAGCCATAGTGTAAGCTAAACTTACGCAATATATACGAATAAACTACACTCAAAAAAAAATGTTTAGTTAAATTAATACAAATGAGCTAAAGCAACACATTTTTTTAACATTTTGTCACACCTTCATTTATTTGTTAAATCATCCAATATATTTAAAAGTAGTTTACTAAATTCCTTTGTGTTAAAATATTAATAATTTTTTTTTAAATATAAAAAATATTAAAATATTAATGTTCAAAGTTCAGTTATGTTGGACATTTATGGAGTTTTGTAGACATTGGACAGAGCTGACACCATTTTCTCCAATTTTGACACCAATTTATTCATTACAGCATGTGTAATGACGAAACGGCATGTATAAACGTAAGAAAATTAATTAAACCTCAGTAAAGTTAAAGAAACATAAGAAAATTTAGTTTTACACCCTGTTGAGTAAATGTATTAGACCAAGAGCAACTAAATTGTATTAACCTAACTAAACTGATTTAATTCCAAATTGTGTGCGACAACTTTCTTCAATTAAATTGTTGCATAATTCTTCAATTCAATTTTTCATCAGCGGACAAATGATTGAACTAGTTTACTGAAGGAGTTTCATATTCTCTCTTATTTGAATATCTGCATCCATCCTTCACCATCCCATCATGACTAAAGGTCACGGCTAACAGGCCTTATGGTTAACCTCAAATTTAAATATATATTTGAATTAAAATGTTACAGTATTTCAAACCAGACCAGTGTACCCAACAGTATTAATATACTCCTTGACAAGAGTTATTGTAGAAAAAAAGGACACTGGTGTGTTCATAATGTCCACCTCAGAAATTAGCTGACATCATATGATGCTGCATGATCTTCACACTCTCTTGAGTATTTTGTATAAGTTCTTACTTTGAAGACATTGTGTAACAATATTAGTGGCTTCTACAAATGAAAATGATGAATTTAAAAGACATCAAGGCAATTTCAAGCAAAACGAAACGCTTCGGTTATGGTAGGTTTAGGTATGGGTTAGACCACTAGGAGGCGCCAAAGGGTGCCATGTGCGTAGGATGCTTTGGCAAAATGAGATCGGGCTCTAATTATATAAGAGGCCTTATATGATGACACAAGAAGTGCAAGTAGTAAGTTTCAGAGAGAAGAAATTGTAGGGATGCACCGATATGAACATTTTGGCCGATACCGATAACCGATAATTCTTTATATTTGAAAGCCCGATAACCGATATATCGGCTGATAAATCTAAATCCGATTTTTATATCATTTTTCAAAAAGCCGGATTGCAAAAAACAAAAGTCTCACAATTAAAATCCGTCCCCAACACAATTGCAATGTTCTCATTATGATTTCATGTAGCCGATATGACTTAACTATATTTTCCTTTTTGATTCCAATCATATTTCAAGCAATTAAGATCAATCACGTTGAACAGTGCGCATCTTAAGCGTCTCAGGCGTCAAGTGTTGAAGGAAATAATTCATTATTTATCAGCTTTAATAAATCAGCCAAATTTTATTATCTGGCCGATAACGATAACATAAAAATGAGCAAATATCGGCCGATACCGATATGGTGGCCGATATTTCGTGCACCCCTAAGAAATAGTGAAAGCATAGGGAAAGTTTTTCCTTTTTTTCAGCAGGATGCATTAACAGTCAGTGCAGATGGAAGAGATTTAAGCTGTTTCTTGAATATTTATTTTTTATTTTGAGACAATTTGATTGAATTTATTAATATTTATGCAATATTTATGTTCTATTTTTGCCATGGAAATATATATATATATGCAGTATTTTAGTGTAATATAGAGTCTAGGCCTTCAGAAAAAAATTATTTTTGAAGAAAATTAGCACCACCTGGTTACAGTATAGAGAAAAGGTGTAGAATCATGGTGTAACCACTAGATGGCATGTACAGCTCTCTATGGAGAGGCGTGTGAATTCCCCAGCTGTTTATGAACACATTTACTTTTTTTTTTTTTGGTGGTGGATTTGAATATATATTTGAAACAATCTCAAAAACGATTTCTTATTAAGTTTTAGATTTTTTTTTAATTTTTTAATTTTTTTGAAATAGTGATAAAAACGTGTTTCCCATTCATTTCCTATGGGTCGAAGACCACGAGTTTGACTATTTTTTTTACGACCACTTAGCATAGCATGCTCGGATCATGACCTCAATTTCTTTTATATTCACATACCAATCCATTGTCATGGATTCTGCATATGGTTGGGAATCAAGGAACAGTGAACGAAAACGCTCTGGAAAGTGATTTTGTGCCTCTCAGTGAAGGTTTGTCTCTCCTGATATCGTAAGAGCAATATTTTATTAAAGTATTTCATTTAAACTGCATCAAATAGACATTTTTCCCCATATCAACATGCATTTGACAAAGGCTTCTTTCTGGTCTGTTCTCCATTAGCCATGGAACGAGACTGTAAATCAGGGAGGGTATTTTGATCACGGGATACTTCATTGTCTACAGGAGGAAGTTAGAGAGAGGTCCATTAATCACGCTTCAGGCGGCTGTTCACGTGCCGTGGTGCGTTTAAGGAGAGACCGAGTGGCTCTACAGGTCCTTCAGTAAGTGGCCTTTTCCTCCAGGGGCTTTAGGAGGACTCGGCTCGGTGAACACCTCGGTTTCAAGTGCGCTGAGAAGACTCGACGTTTCTGTTGAGCAGCGAACTGTAATTTATTCAACAAAGAATGATACGCTTATAAGGCCACCAGTAAACAAATGCAGACATTTCGCTAAATTAGAAATATGAAAAACTGGGGGAAAATGAATTCATATGTATTCATTGTCCTTGTGGAAGATAATCTGTCTTCCAAGTCTCAGTGTTATTGCCAATCCCATATGTTCCCTGAAGATTTAGCTCCATCTATTTTTCCTTCTAACTTTATGAGTTTTCCAGCATCTGCCACAGAGGAGCGTCCCAGAGCCCCAGCATCATGCTTCAGGTTCGCAGACTGATGATGTGCGCTTGTGTTTGCAGAGCTGTTTGCAATGAGATCCCAAACTATAGAGTCTCAGACGTTGTGTCTGACATTTGGCCAAACATCATTTGAGAGATGTGCATCTACTGTACACTATATATACCAGACAAACATTTGACTAAATATATCTTTGTCATCTTCAAATGCTGTTTAGCCCTCTGATGGCCTTCGTTTAGGAGTCACGTCCTGGGTCAGAAGTGACCGGACACATAAAAAAGAAACTTCCTCCATCCCAGTAAAACCAATGCAAATTATTTTTGTTCTATAATATTTATTCTTTTTAATTTAGTATTTTAGGACAATTTGATTGAATTTATTAATATTTATGCAATATTTAGGGTCTATTTTTTCAATGGAATATATATATATATAATTAAAAAAATTATTAATGTAGTATTTTTTGTTTCATATTATAGAGACTAGGCCTTCAGAAAAAAATATTTTTTGAAGAAAATTAGCACCATCTGCTTACAGTATAGAGAAAAGGCGTAGAATCATGGTGTAACCACTAGATGGCATGTACAGCTCTCTATGGAGAGGCATGTGAATTCCCCAGCTGTTTATGAACACATTTACTTTTTTTTTTCTTTTTTTTTTTTTTGTGGTGGATTTGAATATATATATTTGAAACAATCTCAAAAACGATTTCTTATGAAGTTTTAGATTCGATTTTTTAAATTTAGAAATAGTGATAAAAAAGTTTCCCATTCATTTCCTATGGGGGCCATTTTTGACCGAAGACCAAAATTGTGACTATTTTTTTACGACCAGATCATGAACTCGATTTTTTAATATATTCACATACCTAATGCCAGAAATGTCACCAGGTTTCGTAACATTCAGATGAAGCTGTGATTTTTAAAAATTCAAAACAGATTTTTTGTAATCTGAATTTATTGGTGTGTATGTGTATAAAAGTGTGTTTGTGTGTGTGTGAATTTTTTGCACTCTTGATGTTGTAATGTAGAGTGTCACCCATTTACTGCGGTGTACTTTCTTTTAGAATCGTGGCCGATTTGTAGATTGTACAGACACAAATAGAGAATTTTTGTGTTTTTGTATTTCCCATTCATTTCCTATGGGTCGGTCATTTCTCACAGAAGACCACGAGTGTGACTATTTTTTTACGACCACTTAGCATGCTCGGATCATGACCTCAATTTTTTTAATATATTCACATACCAAATGCCAGAAAAGTCACCAAGTATCATAACCTTCCTATGAAGCTGTGATTTTTTTCAATTCAAAACAGAAAATGATTCGGTCAAAAGTGACCGAGGACCATCAGAGGGTTAAGAGCATGATTCACTGCTTTATGAACCTCATGAAGTTGGTACACATACATTATGAGGTTCATTAATAGGGCTGGGTATCGATTCAGATGTTCCAATTTGATTCAATTTCGATTTACAAACTCTCAATCAATTCTAAATTCGATTTTGATTCAATGAATATAGATTTAATACAAATCCTATATTTATATAAAATAACATGTTTGCAAGTGGTTAATTAATACAAAGAAATGAAGAGCCACAAACATGTATATTAAACTTTTAATTTTAGGTACACTTGGGTACAAATAAAACAGAACTCTATATTTCAAATAAAATTAATAGCAGGATTTTGATGCAAGATGAAAAATAGCTGCTAAAGATTGGACAGGTCAGAATAGTTGCATGTCTCAGGTTATTTTATGTTTAAGATAAACCAAACATAACATCTCACAACATTAACTGGAACTGCAAGCCGATGGACAGTCTAATTCTGGCTTTTGTTGACATGAAAATCAGTTCATTGTCCCTTAAAAAAATAAATAAGTATGCGAAAAACATGCAGATGAAGATTTAATGATGCCTCAATTTCATACTATTCGTTAAAAGTGTCATTTTACATGCAGTGATGAATTCTGTTATTTCTACTTTCATGTTTCTTGAGTTCCAAATCAGCATATTAATGATTTCTGACACTGAAGACTGAAATAATGATGCTGAAAATTAAACTTTTTGGCACTTTCATCTTAAAATATATATTTACAAAGAATTATTTTAGACTGTAAATGTAATTCACAATATTACTGTTCACTATTTTTGATCCTCGGTGCACAAGAGATTTTTAGATGTTGTGAAAATATGCAATATGTAAGTTGCATGGTAAAATAAATAAATAAATGTGCCTTGTCTTGGGCATATTTTGCTGCTAAAGTTGATTTTGTACTCAGAAATGCAACATCTTATTCTTTCAGCAGTTTTAGTTCACTTTATCATAATAAAAGTTTACTTCCGCGCTTCAACCACTAGATGGCAGCGTTGAGTGGTGAATGCGCCAGTGTAATTATTGCTTTTACATGCTCAGACACTTAATTACACCCCTGAAAGATATAGCTGCTGTCTAAAATCCTTTATGGATCTCATCATCGCTGTATTTTCTGATTATGATTTTCTGTGGTTTCCTTTATGCTGTCAATGCGTTTCTAAATTGTAGAACCACCATTTAATTAATTGAGGCAAGAGCACTATAAAGCATCGCTCAAAATAGCACACCCTCATCACAGCCCTTCTTCTTGCCAAACCCTCTTCTCTCTGGCTTACAAATATCAGCATGCCAACATGAAATAAAAGAAAGAATGACCACATGTTGTTGAGATCTAAACAATCACTAGGATTTTTTATAAATTTTTTTTCTCTCAGGAGATAAATCACAAGAGACTCAATTTGTGCTCCATTTCATCTCGGAGAAACATCTGAAATACTTGCCTACATTACTCCACAAATGTAGTTCACTTGAGGGAGCGAATGAAAATTAGTGTGTGAATCGAGACACCGAGTGGCCCGGAAGGGCTGCTGCTTTTGCGTAGTAAGACGAAAATCACGTATAAACCTTACGTTGTTGTGGTGCATTGTGCGATTGAATGAGTGCAGTCGATAATGGTTTTGGACACCACTACTAATCTCTTTACCTTCAAATAGTGCCCTATGGAAAGACTATAGGGGGTGATTTCAGACACAGCCCAGGTTGTTATGACACAATTCCAATGACCTCTGACCTGAAATCAGAGCAGCACAACAGAGAGCAGGTGAGGCACACGCTGACAGGTGCATGAAATCAATTAGACCAGCAAACAATAGCCGTCATTTCACCGCCTCGGTTAACTACAGACCCGATATAGTGCGGCTGTGAGTAACCCACTTCTGGCCAAAATTACCCTGAATTTTGACGTTTTATGCCAAAATATGCAATATATTCCATCGTGTGAGCAAAGAAAAACATAATATTTAAAAACATCAGAACAAATGAAAACATAAAAATGAAAGATACAAAAGAAAAGATTAAAAAGAGCATAAAAACATAGGAAGCGGTTAAACAGTGTGGTTAAGCGCTCGGTCATAGGCACGTGAAAAAAAATTTTTTTAACCTGGATTTAAATGTAGATACGTTTGGGGCACGTCTTAGATCTTCTGGTAGTAGTCTAGACGTGTTTGGACCGCTATTAGACGTCTTTTAAATGCTAATTTGATTGCTGGGTACAGGCTGAAATTAAAAACATTGAGGGAAACATGGTAAAATGTGAGTAGGCCTTAAGTTAAAGTATAGCTAACTTTTACAGCTTTACATTTTCTGTGCAAATCTCTGTGTTGTGGGTAGTTACTATGAGGTTGATATATGTTTTGGGCTGTTCTAAATGAGTTGCTAGGGCATTCTGGGTGGTTGCTATGGACTCAGAACCTAGTTAGGTTTATTATTTTATGCTTGTTTTATTGTATAAGTCAGACTCAGATCATCACATTAATATAACTCTTCTACATGCAGACAAACTGAAATGCACCACATGGTGAAAGGTAGGTATAGACATAACTGTGAACTATATTTGCATGTGGTTTCCAGGATGTTGCTATAGTGTTGCTAAGATGTTTTGTCTTAATGGGTTGCTATGTGGTTGCTAAGGTATTCAGGCTGGTTTCTATGACCTAGGAAGGTTTTTTTTTTTTTGGATTGAATCGCCTGCAGGTACAACAGGGAACTCAGTTCATTACTCGCTGTGTGGGAAGTTTTCTGAGCGAGTGAATAGTGAATTTAACTCTCTTTTATGTCTTCTTGCACTTGAAAATTCCCGTATTGGTGAGTGCAGCCGTCAGTGAATTTTCAAAAAAATTTAGTGTCACATTTGTGTCACGCATTGTCTTTTGCAATAAAAAAAACTGCATGCTATTGGTAGTAGGTGTGGTAAAAATTGAGTTGTAGGCCCTGGGTACAAAGAACTAAAGTAAGAAAACTCTCCTCAACAAGATGTACAATTTGAGGTGTCATTCAAGTATGTAGCACAAACGGCACAATCGTTATACAGGTTTTGTCTGTGAGTGTGAGCAATAGTGATGCTAGCAAACACCTCAAAGCTGTCCTTTTTTGCATTGTGTTTTTTTTTGTTTGTTTTTTTGGATTGCTAGGTAAACCCTGCTAACATGACATATACACAAAAGGATTAGTCTTGTATGACCTGATTTACACCACAGATGCACCGGCCCGCTCTCCCTTTGTCTGGTTGGCGTTTTTGTTTGAAGGTAAAGCAGAAAGATCTCCAGGATTTGTACATTTCAACAAAGGAAATGTAAACTATGCCCTATTTCTTTTTTATAACACACCAAATATGCTATACTCCAAACGGACAATAATACAAGGCAGGTTATAAGATCATACAGACCAAAGATGGGCTTCTAGAACTACACCGTTTTACCCACGACATCAATCTAGCTCTGAATTCCAGGATTATGTGAAATTAATTCAGTTTTAGCGGGCTGCGGAACAGATGGCTGTTTCATTCAGGACTCAGGCTGGTTTTGTTGCCTGGCAATCTCTTCCCAAACCAAATCAGAGACCGTAAACTGTCACTTAGGGCCACTGGAATCTCATTTCCCACCACAACTCCAGCCATGAAATCGTCAGTCTGTCCTCGTGTGGAGCTGCCGCTGCTGCCCCCTGTTAAGATCGCTATGCAAAACAGCAAAGGCCTTTGGATTAATTGACATTTCATGAAATTATAGTGAGCAAACCCTGAGGGGAAGATATATCGCTTACTTTCTGTTCTGGACCTTTAAATCCTAATGCATTGTGTTAATAAATGTTATCGAGAAAAGTTTTTAAAAGAAGCTGATTTTGAAGACGTGACTGAGGTCAATGGAGGAAAACTGAACATTCTAAACTGAAAAAATAAGTTTTAAACAATAATAAGTTTAATAAGTTTTTAACAATATTCATACAATGACAGTGACCACATGTGTTTAGATAGATAGATAGATAGATAGATAAACAATAATCATACAATGACAGTGACCACATGCGTATAGATAGATAGATAGATAGATAGATAGATAGATAGATAGATAGATAGATAGATAGATAGATAGATAGATAGATAGATAGATAGATAGATAGATAGATAGATAGATAGATAGATAGAAGCTATCATACAACTTCAGAAGACTTGGAATTATCTTTTTTTTTTCTTCCAATAAAACTAAAAGCATATTGGTATGGAATAACATGAAGATGAGTCAATAAATGGCAGCCATTTAATTTTTTTAAGCTTTTTAACCATAAAATATAGAAATATACTATGTATAAATTTTAAATAGGCCCATTATCGTTCTGAAAAAGCACTGTAGTTGTGCTATCAGATCGGTTATACATCGAAGAATACCTTAGCACAACATGGTAGGCTAATTGTTGTTCACTTCAATTACTTTTGCTGAATTTAGCTGAATTTTACTTTATGTGAAAGTGTTGTATAAGTGTTTTAACTCTCAGAGTAACGTGTACAGAGGAACACTTTCAATCACACAGCTCTCCTTCAGCTGCATTTCTCTCTGCTTCAGTCTGCTTTAGTTAAGGCGGGAGTTTACAGGAACAGCAGGCAGGCCCGGCCACATCACGCGCGGAGCAACACAGGAATGCATTGTATGTGTAAGAGAGACAGGGCAGATGAGCGAAATAGCGCCTAAGTTAATTACAATCCTTCCTCTCTCGAATGTCTTAAAAAGACACAATGGTCGGTAAAAACCATGTCGCGTAATATTTTATGGAAAGGTTCTTTCAGGATATACTAACTACACGTCGAGTGGTTTTACTGCATTAAAAACCACTCACTGTCACACATACACACAAGTGAGCCGCGGAGGAATCCCGAAGGTTGTCAGTGCGTGATTGGGCCCTGAAAGCACACACAGTAAATTGAGGCGAGGATCAAACTGAAAACCCGGAGCGGAGTATGATGTTATCAAGTAAGAAAAACCTCTGGTAAAGAAAACTGAAACCTTATTTTAAACCTTAATCGGTTCGTTGAAGTACTGAATGAGTAAATATAAGTCAGAAATAGTTATTTTTATTATTACGGTCGTCTGAACACATGTGGAGCGTCTTTAAACCGGCCGAGTCCGAGCTGTTGGCTGTCGTCTCTGGGGAGCGGGATTCTGTACTCTGACCTCTAGATATATTGATAGTTCTGTTAATGCATAGGGAACATGCGCAAAAGTTTGAAAGTTTTATACTAAATAAGTTGTATTTTATAAGAGTAAAATCTTGAGAATTGTGCAAATTGAGATTGAGAATTATACAAACAGATGAATCGGAAGTCTCTCAATAGGCTATATAGGCCACTTCCTTTTTTTTTATATACAAAAATAATTATATTTAGCATAACAAACTTCAGTAATTGTAATCCATTTCAGACCAATTAAGATGTGTTTCATTTAATCGCATTAAATATTCAAAGTGTTTACCAAATAAAAAGTTGGGTCGCTACATCATATTAATGGTACGTTTAATTATCATGAAGTATAACAGTGCAAAGAAAAACTGTAAAGGGCCATTCACACAAATAATGAAAACAAAAAGATATCAAAAATTGTTCTAAATAAAAAAAAAAAACAATAGTAGAGTCCACACCATAACTATAATATAACAGCAGAGAGAAACGATATTGTCAGCTCAAACATTTAATACTGCAGACGAAAAAAACTGCAGCACATAAAAATAACAATAACTATAATTCTTGGGGTGAATGGGCCTTAATTGTCTTAATTAATGTACACTTTTCTATGAAATGGCTTTTATGAATGCCTTACATTGATGTTAAGACCTGTGAGGAACCCCTGTTTGGTTTTGGCATCCAATCACCAGACAGGGGTTCCTCACATTCATTTCTGTCATTTCATTCAAGTATTTGGGATTCCCGGCCAAATCTTTCTGCTTCCTGTTGATTAGCTCCTGCTATTCTGGCTCCAGGAGCGTCTGCCAATAACATGCCTTTCTGGCACACGAGATCTGTGAGGCGGCTCCTAAGAAACGGCTGGTCATGTGGAATGCGACAGGAATTCAATCAAACATTTGGGTGCCTCGAACACTGTGGCACCATGTCACCTTTTACTTTATACCTAAGAATAAAGAAAAGTCAGAGTAACTAGACATTTATTTGGAGCATATCTGGAAAGCTACACGCTGATAAAATTGATTGTATGGACTTTATTTATGTATTCAGTGGGCGTCCTGAACATGTACAGATGAGTCTCATCATAAAAACATGTTCAGGTCACATTTCAGCCTATTTAGGACCATTAAAGGAGTAGTTCACTTTAAAAAAAACTTTTGCTAATAATTTACTCACCCCCGTGTCATCCAAGATGTTCATGTCTTTTTTTCTTCAGTCGAAAAGAAATTAAGTTTTTTGATGAAAACATTCCAGGACATTCTCCGTATAATGGACTTCAATGGGGTCCAAATGGTTCAAGGTCCACATAAGAGTTTCAGAGCAGATTCAAAGGGCTTTAAACGACACCAGACGATGAATAAGGGTCTTATCAAGCGAAACGATCAGTCATATAAAAAATAAATAACAAAATATAAATAAATATAATATAAGCTCGCCTTGCTCTCGCGTTCGTGACTCTCCTGTTCGAACTTGTTTATCAAAATGAACGAATCTTTTCCCGAGTCAACTCGTTCATTTCGTTCGTTGAATGAACCAAATGACATGAAAAAAAAATGTGTTCATTTTTGAGCTTATAAAACTTAATTTTTTTTTTTTTTAAAGAGCGATCGTTTCACTTGATAAGACCCTCATTCATCATCTGGAATCGTTTAAAGCCCTTTGAACAGTTTGCGCTGAAACTGTCTTTTGGACCTTGAACTGTTTGGTCCCCATTGAAGTCCATTATGTGGAGAAAATCCTGGAATGTTTTCATCAAAAACGATCTATCAAATGTTACCGTCATCGTGTATTGTCTACCAAGTATTGAGGTCTGCGTTCACACATTCAATATCAAAAATGAAGATGTCACTGCAAGTATTGATTACTTAAACATTTCTGAGTAAATCATATACAGAAAAAACTATGGTCTAATTCAATATTTTATTGTTTGACTGAAATGTTGCACAAAGAAAAAATCAATTAAAAACAATAGGTATTACTTAACCTTAAATAAAAATGACTTAATTTCATATGTTACGTATAGTTTACTTAATTATATGTGTGAAATTTACTCAGTGCAAAATCTTATTGTTTTTACTGTATGACTGTAAAATATTATAATACAATGATTTACATAAAAAAATAATGATATAAACAAACCAGCTAAATGCTAATAACTTGCTCTTGCAAGCCTGTGACAGAATTTTCTTATCAAACTACACAAATGTTGCACCGTCACACTCAAGGACGCTTTTGTCTGCGTGATCGGCGGCCAAGAAAAAGGTCAACATCCTTATCCTTCATGCTGGATGTGTTTTGATTCTGCCTGCATTACCATAAGCCACATCCATCCTATGTTATCCTTAACCCCCCACCACCACCATGTATTCCCCTCTCTCCATTCACCGTCCTTGGACTCTTCCTGATTGTCACGTCTGGGTGACACAAAGTGCTGCCACACCGACTGGGTCACCCCTCCTCTGCTCGCCCAGCTGTCGTGGTTACATAATAGCAAGGCCTTTGTTGTGCTTGGTGTCTGGCTTTATGCGACTGTCACTGAGCATGATTGCGGGTCAGATTAAGCAGTGGGTGAGGAGACGCCACGAAGGGGTTTCTACCTGGTTCCCATGTGGAAACACAGGCTCATATTTGAGGGCTGTGGATGAAATGAGCTCTTTTAGCGCTTACTATCACACTGTGATTTGTTTGTGATGTCTCGCCCGTCATGGTGTCTTATCTTGAATATAAAAGCACACCATGAGCACCTTTTGATTGTTTTTGACCTTGGTTTCCGTTCTTTTTTGGGAAACAATGCGATACAGTTTGATGTTGCGAGGAGCTGATGATCTGTTGTGTTTTTGGTTACATTCATATTACAGCAGAATATGCAATAAAAATTAAATTAAGGAAAACTTTCCAACTGAATTTGGAAAGTTTGGAAAGCCGATTTTCTGATATTTAAAATTATATCAGTAACCCGATAGTTTCTGGTCTCATTGACTTCCATAGTAGGAAATAAATATGCAATGGAGGTCAAGACCAGAAACTGTCTGGTTACTGATATTCTTCTAAAACTTTAGAAAAATCAGCTGAATTGATTCGAAAATGGTAAAACAAAATTGTTTAACTCTGAGGGAGTTGTAAAATGAACCTATTTATCCCTTTGAAATTAATATTTGATATGTTTTATCTTACCTCAACGGCATCCAAGATGTAGGCGTCTTTTGTTTCCACGGTATTTTCAATTTTTATAGTTTTCGGTCAAACCGTTTGTCTATCACTCATATAATGGAGGTCTATGGTCACCACCTCAGAGCATGCACAGAGAAGTCCAAATTACACATGATTTAATGACTCGCACATGTAATTCACATGCAATGACTCGCACAAGCGGTTTGTGTGAGAAAACGAACAGTATTTATATCGTTTTTACCTCTTGTAATCACAGCCACATCCGACTGATCTGAGGGCACGGGCGCTTTGGCTGTGGTTAGGTAAAAACGATATAAATACTGTTCGTTTTCTCACACAAACGCTCGTTTCGTGTCTTAGGCCATCAATGTGAACTTACATTTATGAGTCATTAAATCACGTTTAATTTGGACTTCTCTGTGCATGCTCTTTGAGGTGGTGACCATAGACCTCCATTATATATCAAAATTGAAAATACTGTGGAAACAAAGACACCTACATCTTGGATGCCCTTGAGGTAAGATAAAACATATCAAAAATTAATTTAAAACTGAACTATCCTTTTAAGTCACAAATAAATCGAATAGGTTTTGTGGTTTACATCTCTGGGCATTTAATTATTTAATTATGTGTGACCTGTTCAACAGTACTTCGCCAAGAAACTGCATGATGGTTCACTTCACTTGTCCTTTCCTGAACCGTCTCCTCAGCTGTCAGCTTTAGTGTGAATTTGCATCATTGCAACTGGCGTGTTATTCCATTAAAGCGTTCATTTTATATCAAGTGGACAGTCAAAAATTGCATCCAGGCACTCCCAAACCAAATTTGTTTATAGCACATTTTAGATTGAACACCAGTTTTGATTGCATCTTTATTAAAAATGAAGATCCAATTGAAGTGTTTGCTTCAACTTCTGTGGCAGATGGCAACCTTTCTACTTCATCTGATTCAGGGATGCATGCGAGCTTCTTGTAAACCTGCTTTAATAACACGCTCATCCTGAAACTATAAATAAGGGAGTGGAGGGGTGTGGGCATTGTCAATTTACAGCAAGTTTCCCTGATTTCCCCTGGGCGTGGGTTGTTAATTTAATGCAAGATGACATTGTGGCCGGCCAAAGACTACAGGGAATCCTAAAGGCCTTTTCCAAAGCAGTGCCTCACTATGGCCTTTGAAACGCTACTCATTTGTGAGCAGATTTGTCCATTTACAGCCGTCCTGCATGGGCCCATGCCTCTCTACTTCTCCGTCAGATCCAGCCCAGCTTTTCCCTCTCTCTGCCGACCATAACAGGGAGCCAAGCCTTACATTAAATCTGTGTTTCTGCATAACGGGGCCTCTAGTGTTTTTTTCTGGGCTGCTGGGCCTCTCTGTCTGTCTCTCTCTTTTGCTCTCCGTGCAGAGCAAGTGCCTTATTGCCTTATACAGGCAAATCCAGCTCTACTCTTTTTATCTCTCTTTGCATGCATATAAAACACTACCTCTAAATGAAGCTCAGAAGTCAACTAAAATTGTTCATATGTTACAGTGCTTAGTTTTTGATCTGCAATTATAGGCCATTTCTTTTTAGTAGTGTTTGCTCAGGCTGAGGCAAGCATCACTTTTATCATTGCTCATACGTAAGGTTCATTTTAATTGTCCAGTCCTGAAGAGTTTAGTTCCATCCTGCCACCCTAGAAATGGCCTAAGACTCAACTAAATCATCTTGTCAACCACCTAGCAATGTTATAGCACACCCTAGCAACCGCCTAATAACAACCAAGAGTACCCTAGCAACAGCCTATTAATAGAATACCCTTGCAACAGCCTAGTTACCACCTAGAACATCCTAGCAGCTACATAGTAACGCCCTGGCAACCACCTACAACATTAAAGCATCACTTATGTAAAAATTATGGCTGTCAAACGATTAATCGCGATTAATCGCATCCAAAATAAAAGTTTGTGTTTACATAATATACGTGGGTGCACTGTGTATGATTATTCTGTATATATATAAATACACACATACATGCATGTATATTTAAGAAAAAAAATTATTTGTATATAAAATATTTATATTTATATATAATATAAATTATATATACATCTATATACATGAAAATATTTCTTAAATATATGAAGAGTTCAGATGCAAAAGCCTCTAAATGCCATTTGAAATTTTCTTCTTTAATGAAGATTTTTATCAAACTTGTATAACTTAAATAACAATTAATAGGTAATTATCATTGCCATTTAAGTGAAATTACTGAACTTAAATATACAAGTTTGATACAAATCATCATTAAAGAAGAAAATTTCAAATGGCATTTAGAGGCTTTTGCATCTGAACTCTTCATATACAAGCATATGTGTGTATTTATATATATTAAATAATTATACACAGTGCACCCACATATGTTATGTAAACACAAACTTTTATTTTGGATGCGATTAGTCGTTTGACAGCCCTAGTAAAAATCTTTTAGCCTCATTGTACTTTTTGATCTGGTTAGTATATTCATTTCTCTTCAAGATAAGCTGTTTTATAGCACAAATTAAATTGACTTGAATAAGAACAAGGTTTTTTTTTTATGTCAAATATCCCCTTTCCATATTCTCTCATCTAAAAATGTCCCTCTGCTGACAGGTTTTGCGATGTAAGCTTGTTTCTTTGTTGTGATCGTGGCACCTACTGCCATCAAAAAGAAAATATATCAAAATGTAGTGTTTTCTTCATTTCTTTGTTCAGCAAAACACAATCCCACAGCTGCTGGCGAATCTGTGAAGATGCTCATGAATATACTCACCTCATTTTGAAAGTCAGTCATTCTTCATTTGAGGACATGCACTGACGGCAAGAGGTTTATTTGTTTGTTTACATTCTGCGGTTCTGTGCAATGACCCGCTTAAAACAATACACGTGACATCTGAACATAAGCATCATCAAGTCAATTTTTTGTTTTCATAGAGGGGCAAACATGACAGACAGTGGCATTTGCCAAGCAACTCCATAGTGGGCATCATGCCCTTTGCCAGGCGCCATGTTCGAGGGTTGGATGCCAGCACTGAGCTAATGCCCGATTAGTTAAGAGGCAATCCTTTCCAAATGAGCACGGATGCTGTCCAAAGCTTGGGGATCCCAGATATTTCCAATAACACATGTCAAAGGTCAAAACCATCTGGCCATGATAATCCAATCTGAATCTGCGTACTTGATTTAAATGAGTCTGATTTGGAAGGAAATCGGTGAAATTCAACAGGATGGATTTAAACATGATAAAATGTATTAAACAGAGATGCGAGTAGAAATATAATTGAATTAACCAAAATAAGTTAATTTTCTAAACCGGTCAGAATCACATCTGCATGTGTAATATTTTCATGATTTGTTAAAGGACAGACACTTGACAAATGATCAATGATCATGATTTTAACAGTAAAAGACCGTTAAAAATGCTACAGTAAAGAAGAGAAACAATGTAATGTAATGTAATTTTACAGTCGATTTTTTGGGAAATGTATGGCACAAAACTGTACATTTTTACTGTAAATTTAAATCTGTAAAACCTGAAATGCCGCTTTGACAACCACAGCCGTTGTTTTATTACAGTTTTCACAGAATTTATTTTAAAAAGAAGTTATACCATTTTTGTTGAAACATTCTTATTAATATTGATTTATAATTCAAATGTTATTTAGAAGAATATGGACTGATTAGATCAGGAATGCACATAAAAATGGAATACTGTCCATTTTCTTTCATTTATATTGATTGTGATAAACTAACAAACAAGATGAGGGGAACTTATCTTAAATCTTTTCAATTCTGAGAAAATTTGCCGGCACATATTTCATGTGGGCAAATATATGAAGAAAAACAAAGTGTGCTTAATTCTTTTGACTGTACTTCAAATCTTAGTTTGAAGGTTTTTTTTTTTTAAAGCGAGTTCACTTTCATGACTGTTTCTTAACTGAAGTAGCCTTTTTGTAATAATTGTTTTTCTGTAGCAATTTGAAGGTTGCATAAGTGCAATGACTTCATCAGCCTTTCAAAGAGGTATCAGAAATCTTAATCCTGCCCACCTATACCTCTCAACCCTCACCTTTTCCAGCCTTGTCCCCTTGGGCAAAAAACCACACCAACTCCCCCAAACAAAGCCCTTAAGGAGTATGCAGACCCCATGCGGGGCCGCGGCACGTTCTGTTTTCACAGTTGACCGCATGCTGGGTGGTGCTGGAGAGTTCAGCAGGCGACTTTATGCCTAAAGTGTGCCAGTCCATACAGAGATATCCCAGCTGTCCCTGCAGTGGACCACACAATGACCCTGTTGATTAGGTCGGAAACAAGAGGTGTTTCCCAAATATGCCAGAGTAGGTTACAGGGCAGATATAATATGTCTAAGATTAAACTTTTTATTTAAGAATATGTGACTAGTGCTTGTCTGCACCATTATATGTCGCTATGTCGTTGCTAGAATGTTTTGGGTGGTTGCTAAGATGTGTTGTTAAGGAGCCCACACCTGGTCTCTAGATATATACACTGTAAAAAATAAACCGTAAATTTTACGGTAAAAAAAACGGCAGAACTTTACCATTAAAAATACGGTACTAGGAACGTTAATGGTTTTACAGACTTAACTTAAAATTTACAGTAATAAACCGTATTCTATTTTCTGATAAAATGTGGATTTACCAACTTATTGATGTATTGATATCTGTTTTAGACCATTGTAATACACTGACAACCAACAATCATCACAGCACACTGTTAGACCTTACCAGGTTTTTTACAGTAAAATACTGTAAAAATGCACTAAAACTCAAGTTAACTAAAAAATACAACTTATTAGTTTTAGTGCATTTTTACAGTAAATTACTGGCAACTGTGTTGCCAGTATTTTACTGTAAAAAACCTGGTAAGGTCTAACAGTGATGAGAGTTACATGAGCAATCACAGCTCATCACAAGTTAATACTTACATAAAGCAATACTTATTTAAAGAAGCTGCACAATGTCATTAACACAAACATTAAACACCATCATGGTAACACACATGAAATTAAAAAAATGCAATAAACATTAATTTAACAACATTAAATGTAACATAAAACCCTAATGTACATAACTGATTAGAAAAAAAAACAATAAAACAACGATGAACCATAGTTATTTCAACAAAAATAGGAATGTAAATTTACGGTTTTTCACTGTAAATTATACAATGATTTGTTCTTTTTCACTTTCAAAAACTGTAAATTTAACGGTATTTTACTGTAAAATTATATCACAGTTCTTTACCGTGTATAGTACGGTAACTTTCTGTTTACCAATTAACAGTTTTGCACTGTAGCATTTTTACAGTATTTTAATGTTAAAATCACGGTTATTTTTTTTTTTACAGTGTATCGATTCCTATATTTGGTGTGAGATTTGTTTAATTGCTTGATTTTCTTTTGTTAGGATTGTATAATAAACAATGTATTTTCTCTCTGGATGTCTCAGTACTGCTGTATGAGTCTCCGTCTCCCCTCCCCCTTCCTCATCCAGATCAAACTGCTCAGTTAATATATTCCTTGTATTTGAATTTTTGGGCCCTGGGTGCACAGCGCTGCTTACACGGCAAACAAGATAAAGTCTAAAGCAGAACCCTACATGAGCCCAGGAGCACAAAGGCACTTCTGCACACTAGCATCCTCTTGAGGGACAATGAGCGATATTATACTAAAAAGCAGCCAGAAGCTGCAGTAGGAAAACTGAAACACACTGAGTCGAAAGTGTGTGAACGTAAACGCTTGTAGCTAGGTACCCCTGTGAAAAAGAAGTGCTTTGAATGTGCAATTTAAACCGTAAAAGTATATTTTGTAATAATGTGGACCTGCAGATGATTGTATTTCTGTTTGTACGCGTTTAGTTGTGTTTCCTGTGTTTATGTCTTTTGTTCTGGTTTCTCATTGTTTGATTATCGTTTGCACCTGTTGTTCATTTCGTTTATTGGTTTGTATTTAAACTCTGGGTTTCCTTCTGTTCATTGTCAGTTCTCGTCGTGTGTTTAAAGGGTAACTAAACCCCCAGTCAGAGCTGGACTCCACCCACTGGCAATATTTGAAAATGCTGAAAAAGTAGGCTGACCCCAGCGGAGATAGATGGTAAAACACTCTATCCTGATCGTTTTTAATACTCACAATTCCAATTCCTGACTGCCTACAGTGGTTTTGACGACACAAGATGGTTTTTATACTGAGCTGAAACCTGCGTACGTCACGAATTGCGGAGAATTCAACTGCAGTAGCCACCGTTCAACCTGAAGAGGGCAGCACTAAGACGTTTTTACACCATATATTGTATAAATAGAACACTTTATAAACAAATGTCAAAAAAGTTACTCGAATCAATGACTGGTATTAATAAAGATCCATTCTTACAGATCATTAACTAAAATAAGTTGGTTTAGTGTTTAGTTACTCTTTAAAGGAGCTGTATGCAAGATTGTGGCCAAAACTGGTATTGCAATCACTTTTAAATTAGGGTGTATCCCAGCCTTCCCCCATGACTCGAGGTTGCCAGATATGCTGCGGGAAGCTTCCAATGGCAAGTGATGAGTCCTACACAGTGCATTTTTTTTCTGTTAATTATTTATTTCGGACTTTGTATCAAAGGATTTCGGGTTTTTTGAGGTTTCGCAACGTTAGAATTTTTTTAATCCGATTCTGACTGCAGTTGTGGTAACTAGAGAAAAGCTGGCAACCCGAATGCCAACACTACTGAGTCCATGATTGGTAGATCGGTGGAGGGTGATGCATCAGAACAAAACACAACATGACAACATCAATATCAGTCGAGGGCTGCGAATTCACTTTTTAAATGACAATATCCTTGCCGGACTACTGTTGTCAGTGATATAAGTGACATATCAGGGAAAATGTATGATTAATTGAAATAAATTTCTTACATACAGCTCCTGTAACAGTTTTATTTGTTAAATATAGATCCAAACTGCTGCGAATAGATCCTTTCTCACCTTAATTGCTACCAGACAATAGTGCAATATTGCTGAAATAAATGGCCAATTAAAGAGAGTATACTTTCATGTTTTTAAGTACATTTCTAAAAAGTGGAATAATGTCAATTTAAAGATTTCACTTTAGGGTACACTTGAAAAATGTAGATTGCCGAGATTATTTTGACGAATGGCCTACTAATTAAATAATTGACTAAATAAGTGGTGTGTAATTCAATATTACATTGAAAGATAATAATTAAATTTAATTTCACGTTTCACATATATTTGAGTTTCAATAGAAATAGTTTTCCATGAAATGCTTGTCAGTAAATTTGGCAACTGTGTTTTAAATACAATACAAGTAATTGTGAAATTTAGCATGGGTCAAAAAAGTTCAACTTATTTTTGTTAAGTTCAATTCTTCTTTTAAATAACTATATTACAATTTTTAAAATGCAATTAATTTGCAAGTGTCCGTTCAGACAAATATTTATTTCAAGTACTTTCCTACTCTTTTTAAATAGGGTTAAAGTGACACACAAGCATGGTTTGAAATTCATAATCACAAATGATAAAATTGAAAGTATGTGTTGCATTGTCTGCAAAACCACAAGGGGTGCTATAGCGGGCGTTAAAGCAAACTACTTCTGTGGTCAGTTTCTCGATCAGGTCAACTACTGTCATGGTGCAGCAATTTCAAGAGAATCTAGCTGAGCAAAGTTAGAAAGTTAGTTAAACAGTAAACATATTTGTAGAAAGCTAGCTGAACATTGACATACCTGGTTTAACGGTGCAGACATTTGCTGCCTTGAGTACTTGTTACTCGCAGAAGTGCTTCAGACGTTTTTTTCCATCCCGGATAACAATGTCTTTCTTTGGGCTGTCTTTGCTTTTTACTAGATCCATCCATCTTTTCAGAGTGTTGGACTCGAGACTGACTGGCGGCTGCTCAGTCTTCCCATCTGTACTATGTCGATAGCATTCCAGGAGTGGATCTCTTATGGTCATTTGAACCATCTGTAAAGCTCAATTGACACTTCCTTGGTTTTAAGATTACAGGGATTGTTCATCTGCTCGACAAGTGCCCATCCAAGAGTTGTAATGTTCTTTGGAGATGCGCATAGCAAATGTTATCAGACAAACCAGCTTGTTTTGGTTGGGCCATGTTGTATATTCAATAAAGGAACGATGATTATATTACGATGTAAAACATAGGCTACATTTTACATTGAGAGCACTCATAGGAAGTTTGTGTTGTTCATGAGTTGGTCAGAGTAGATGCAAATTGAAAAATAATCTTTTTTTTCAGATTATTATTATTTGGTTTTTAATTGAGACGCATGTTGACATTCAGTGCAGAATACATTAAAAAAAGAGATTCTGTGATTTTTATTTTCTTCACATGGAACAAAGCACACACTCTTAGAAGAAATGGTTCTATTTAGAACCAGAAATGGTTCCATCCCCCGCTTCATATATGGAACTCCAAAATGGTTCTATATAGAACCATTTTTTTTGGCAAAAGGTTCTATTGGCCAAGTATGGAACCCCAGGGTTCTATATAGAACCTTTTCTTCTAAGAGTGCATGGTTACAAATAAAACAAACAGAAGTGAGAACTGCCTTTTATTTTATAGCTGTTATTTTACTCACAGTAAAGACTGGCTTGACTTAAGTCATTTCTTTCCATTGTTGTATTTCATATTGAAACAGGAAGGTGGACTGGTCTAAAAAACAAAACAAAACAAAAAAAAAAAACAAATATCCTTTTATTTAATACATACCAACAAACTATGTTTTGCGACTTGCACTTTTATAAAGAGTTATTATAGACCATTTCACAAGATGTAAACAACACTGGTCCAGAAGCACTTCCTGTTTCAGTTTTTTAACACTAAATAAAAGCTGGGATAAAATACAACCAACATAACATTTAAAACTGAATCAAAAAGTTAAACAAACATCTTTAAGATGTTTTCTTTACATGTGAAATAAAGAAAACAGTTACAAACTGAAACAGGAAGTGCTTCTGGACCAGTGTTGTTTACATCTTGTGAAATGGTCTATAAGCCATGAATCAAACCATGTATTTAATAATACGACAAACAACAAAAACAGAAAATGAAGATATGGATATATTGATAGGCTGTGACATTTAGGCTATACATTCATTTGGAAATGACATGAGGGCAAGTAATTTTAATTTTTAAAATGTAAATTTTTTAGGTTATTATTAAAAGCCATTAAGGAAATACAGACATCATCAAAGTAGTCCATTTGACATCACACTCTTAGAAGAAAAGGTTCTAGAACCTTAAAAGGTTCTATCAGCGCTACGTATTTGGAACCCCTAAAAGGTTCTATACACTCTTTAAAAAAGGGTTCCTCTGGGTTCTATATAGAACCCTGGGGTTCCATACTTGGCCAATAGAACATTTTTACCAAAAAAAAATGGTTCTTGGAGTTCCATGTATGAAGCGGGGGATGGAACCATTTCTGGTTCTAAATAGAACCATTTCTTCTAAGAGTGCAGTGCGTTAGTTGAATGTTTTGAAGCATCAAAAATACATTTTGGTCCAAAAATATCAAAAACTACGAGTTTATTAAACGTTGTATTCTCTTCCGGTTAAAGATTCATTGTGCTGTAGAAGATGCCATAGCACTGTCAGTTATGTAAATCTCAGGTGTTTCATACAAAAGCTAAAACGGTTCATTATAATACACAATATCACCAATAACATCAAATGAAAATGAGAGAGGGAGAGGTCTGGTTAGTTTGGTTATCTGCTTGCCAGCACTAAGTAAAACACCGGTGTCATTTTTCCAAAATCATGGTTTGTCTAAAAGCAGAAAACAATTTTTACTAGGCTATTTGTTAGTATTTGGTCCAAAGTATCTTTTGTGTGTGTGTGGGAATGAGCTAAAATTCAATTGCTCTGCTCAAAGTGCCACTTCCTTCCTCTGCACACTCCAGATGATGCGTTTTACTGCTCAACAATCCAATGGACGGAGCTCACGCACGCAGCCACACAGCTGTTTGTATGGGATTGTGTTCACTCGGAGATAGTGTCTGTTCACACCTTGTGTTGCTTAACGTGCACAAGCAAAATTGTGAACTCCGTGTGTGTTTTTGTGCCAAACTTGACTCCACTTTTGTTCGAAAATTCCACTCTGGGTTGAGTTGTCCTGACAATCCAATGGCTCCAATCCCAGACTGGATTCCACGGGGGTTACAGAAAACAGGGAAAACGGTATCTGCCATGAGGAATCTTTTTCTCAGGCCTGACGGTTTTACTGTCTTTTAAATGGAATAAAACCCGACTGTGAACTTTAACAGTGTATGGTTTGAGGAAAGGGTTAGGTTAGCTAAAACATGCAAAGCTTTGTGGTTAAGTCACACTATGAAGACAACAGCCTCGGATGCTTTTGGTTTAGGATCAAAACCTGTGGCTTTCACCTCAGAGCCCTATAAACACAATGTGGTTTATAAAGTGCCAGCAACAAGTGGTTTTGAGCATCATATACTGTAAGAAAAAGAGTGATCTGTTGACTTTTGAAAAGCTTAAAAGTGAGAGATTTGATCTTGATGCCCTAAAGAACCACTTGACTAAATCAATTGTCTCTATAATGCAGAACACGCACGTCTACTAAATTCTTTTTAAAAAGTCATTGTTGGAACAATCTTCCTAGCATTGTCCGGGAAGCAGACACACTCTGTCAGTTCAAATCTAGATTAAAAACAAATCTCTTTGGCCTAGCATACACACTGTAAAAATATTGTTGGTTTAACTTAAAGTAAGTTACCTGGTTGCCTTAAAATGTTAAGTTCATTGAAATGGAACAAAGTGAGAGAATGATTTAATCATCAGAAACTCAAAATGATATGTTATCTGAACTAAATAAATTATTTAAGTTGATTTGACAAAAGAAACAATGTTGTGGTGTCACTGTAAAAAAAAATATTTTCATGATTAGAACTCACAATATTTTCATTTTCTTAAAATATAACTTACTGAATTCAACCAGCAAGGTTTTACTGAAGCACAACTGGCTGCTTAATAAGTGTGATATACTCGTTTTGTTTATATGGTGAAAGTCCTTTTCCTCCTAAATACACTCACAAAAATGAATTCATTACCCTTAATTAATTTTACACACAATTTAATTTAGTTCATTCAAAATAAGTCGGTTTAGTTGGGTCAACGTAATTTAGTTCAAATTAATTAGTCAAACTATTGATTTACTTATTATTAATTTACTGAGGCTTGATTTTCAATCAGGATGAGTTGTTCATCATTTACACTGTAAAACACACTTATCAACACACTGTAAAAAATATTTTTGTATATTTGTAATCACAACAAATTTTCTTTTGTCAAATCAACTCAAATAATTTATGTATTTCATATAACATAATATTTTGAGTTTCTGATGAGTAAATCAATCTCCTTCATTGTATGAACTCAATTTTTCCATTTCAATAAACTTAAAATTTTAAGCCAATCAGGTTACTTAATTTTTTTAAGTTAAACCAACAGTGCACTGACGTTAGCAGAACACCGAATGCACAGCAGCACAAGCACTACTCTTCAGCACAATGCAAACTACACAATTCAATATCAAATGTCAAACATAAATGAACATTAAACATTTACAAACTACCAACATCTTTTCCTTGACTGAAAAACACATAAAATAACACTTAATCCCCAAATTTACTATCCTAATGCAGTTTCTTGCAAAGCATGCTGGGAACTGCAGATCCCACTGCCCAAGGGCTGTCTTTCTCAAAAGCATCGTTAAGTTATTCGTTAGTGGCAATGGTGCTACGATCTACTTTTGGGAAACGCAGCCCAGTTCGCGTTATCCATGTCGTTTTATTACAAATGAATTGAGTAAACTTAACTTTTAAATAAATACGGTGGATTAAACACAATTACTTTAAGCTGTGATGAAATGTTAAATTGTGTTACTTAAACTAATTTTAATTGATTAAACTGAGCAGGCAATGCTTTTTTTTTTGAGTGTATTAATGCTTTTAAATGCCAATTGTGATTTTCACTTTGATGCAACATAATGGGTATAATAACCTTTCTCATTGAAGCAAAATTCACCAATCAGCAAGGAGCAGCCAAACCTAACTTTTCTTCTTCGTCCTTCAGATGTTCCTACACGGGTCACAGAGCTAGACTACCCTCTACAGGTCTGGTGCAATCAGTGTGCATTTGTCGAATGTGTCAATCCTGAGCTTTATTGGAAATTCTATATTGGGTCAATGTAACTCAATTAAGTTAAAACCGTTCCCTTGTTTTATGTTACATAAACCTGATTGAATTAGGTAACAACAAAAATAGATTTTAGGCAGAATCAGGTAGAAATTCCCTCAGCAACAACCGCACGTTCACTTTTACAGTGTGTTTAACGAAATAGGCTACTTTTAAAAAGTGCCTTTTGCAATAATTTCATTTACAGTACATTTTAAATAATTGTCTGAATAATATTTTGTTATGCTTTAAAGAATTACACTTATTTTGATGTGTGGACTAACATGCTAAAGCACTTGATTATGATTTTACTGTAGATTATTATTCAATAAAGTTAATACATGACATACAAGTTCATTAATGGCATTGAAGTATATTTTGCAATAAATATGTGTGAAATTTATGAAAACTGACTTAATTCACACATCCAATAAAAATCACCTAAAGTCCTGTAGTCAATAATTTAATGCAATGATTAAACTCATCTTTGATCATCCATGCAAAATGACATATGTGTTTTTTTTCATTGCCTTAAAATAGCTTGAATGTTACTATACACCCTTGCCTCATTTACTATACGCGGTTCTATGAGTATGCAAATTATCCCCGCCTCCACTCACTCACATCGTATATATATAAACAACATTAAAACTTGATTTTCACAGCAGGGGGACTTTGTGAAGAAATGTGACCCAGAATTGTGAAGTTAGTTCTGGGAAAAGCAGCAGAATTTGTTTAATTCATTTTAAATGTTAATATCTTTGTAGTTAAAGATGCTGGCTCACAATTTATGTAAGGTGAAAAAGATAAATTTTAAGCAGACAGACCTTCTCTTAACTCTAATCAGTGGATGATCACAGCTTATCAACAGGTTGTTGTGATAAATAGCTTCCACTTACTATTCCAGTGAGTGTATATGTGCTTAATATTTAAGTAACGGCGTAAATCTTGCGAATACAGTGTATTTTTGGCCCAGGTTCCTCTTGGACGGGTTCCAGGCTCGTCATGGCAGAGACCGGGGAGAGCCCTCGGCAGCGGACCACAGGTGATGCATCACGCTCAGACTCATGGGTAGGTGGTGGAGGGGGACAGAGTAAACAGTCGTAGATCACAGGCTGTCACAGATGGGCTGTGTCACGGTGCCCATGCGGCGAACTCACAGCCAGAGGCCTGCATGGTGATCTGACTTTGAGAAAGCTTTTAATCTGAGTTCATTAGAAGGGTTTCACTGCAGAAATTAGAGGTAAAGACACTTATGTAGAAGCTTCATTTATCCTTTGACAACTATGACTAAGAGAGTGAATGTGAAATCCATGTAGGTGGAAAAAATCTCTGATTCATTCTTTTCAAGTGGGGGAGAGCTGGTGGCCAAGCATTTTTCTGTTGCTATACAACCTGGTCCCTCAGTCTGAAAGCCCAGGACTTGCAGCCAGAGCCAAATGTTTCAAAGAAAAGTGGCCCCTAAAGTCAATGGCATTCAATGAGCCCTGGATCTAAAGGCCTTTGTGCTGGATTCTTAGCATTCAACTTAAATCTTCCCATTACAACTGCCTATCTGCTAATCATGTTCTTTCTTTTTGTATTCTTTTGTTCATTGGCAAACAACATGTCCATGAACTTCATTCATTTATTTATTTATTTATTTTTAATCAAAATCTAGATTTTAGCTTAACCCTTCCTAGCTAAAAAATAAGTATTCTTATTATGGAAATAAATAATACGTTATAAGAATACAATACAATGTTTTCAGACACTTAAGTGAATGTTAACTGCAATTAAATGAAAATGTATTATAGTTTATATTTATATTCCAGATATTTAAACTTTTAAGTGTTCTTTTGTCTACATATTTAAAGTAGCCTACACTACAATTGCAAATCACACTTCATTTTCAGAACGGTTATGGAAACATTCAAGGAAAAGTATAGTTTAAATGAGGGCAAACAACAAAGTATTTAAGCCACTTTTGAAAACCATTTTACAATAATTTGACTCATTTATATTCCCCAATGAAAAAGTGTAGTCAGACTTCTACATTACAGAAAGCAGTCTGGCTGCGTAAGTAAAACAATGCCAACTAAACATGTTCCTACAGCCGCATACCATATGCAAAAATGGAAAAGGGAAAGTCACTATACACTGTAAAAAATTTGGAGTAGGATTTACTTGAAAAAACCTTGCTAAACTTTCTCACTCAGAAAATGCTAGTAATTTTACAAAGATTTGCCAAGTAAAAACCTAAACATATTTATCAGTAGCTTTAATTAGAAATCTTTAAGTTAAATTTACTTGGAATATGGAATTAAGTAAACTTTACAATAAATATGTTATTTTTAACTCAGCTAGTAAAAGGTTGGTTTATTAGTCATTTATGTGCTTTACTTAGATTATCTAAGTAATTTATAAATACATAATGTCAGACATTAAGTCTCATGTGAATGCAAACACCTCAATAGTTGGTAGACAATACACAATGGCGGTAACATTTGATGGATCGTTTTTGTGTTTGAATGCGTCATTTTGCGCAAAAAATTTACTCGAAATGTCACAAAATGGCAATTTACTAATACTGAGAACAAAAACCAATGATAAAACAGTGTAAATACAGCTGGAAACCAGTGAAAAATGAGCCTCATTAATTATTCAAGGCCCAGTGCATGATGGGAACCCCAGTATCAGAAAAGTTGAGTAATTTTTACTTAATTTTATTGAGTTGATATTTACACTTTCATTACTGGCTTGAATTAAGTACTGATATGGAATTTACTTAGTTTTTTAAGTAAATAAATTACATTGGGTTTTTTCACTAGTATTTACTTCACCAAAAAATTATTTTTTACAGTGTACTCTGATAAAAGATGACAAATTAAAAAGCTTTTATACCCTGTGAATAACATGCACCACTAGACTAGAGAGACACATTAAGAAAAACACATAGGGTCAATTTTGATTTCATGTTGACTTTTAAGCACCCATTGTTTAGTAATTTAATAGAGTAACTGGAAAAAATGCTTCAAAACAGACATTAAATTGGTTTTAAATGCAAAAAAACGCTGGAGAGAGTTCCCAACCCCCTCTGCTGCCTGCATGTCTACATTCTACCCGCACAACACTCGCAATTCTGCTGATATAGTCAGCGACTGACCCCCCTCCTCCTCGACACACACTCACGCGCATTCGCACCGAGCACACACACACATGCGCACAAACGCATTTATAAAATATTTTTTGAGTTTATTTTACTTTATAACAGTAAAAACTTGATTATAAGCACTGACGCGGGTCAGGCTACCTGGCGTCGTTCGCGGGTTTTGCGTTTAGCGGGAAAGCGCTGTGCGTGTTTGCCGCCCATCCCCCACAGCCAGATAGCAAAGTTCTGCTGCTTTTGCAAGCACACAGCCAGCCGCTGCTGCGAGAAGCGCGCGCGAGAGAGAGAGAGAGAGAGAGGGAGAGAGGCAGAGACAGACAGGCAGAGAGAATGAGAGGGGGTGGGGAGAGCAGCAGTGTTTGAGTGGGGGAAAGAGCATGGCTGTTTCCATTTGGTTATTTACTTTGCCCTGCCTGTCTCTATGAGCTCTCTGGTATCTCTTTACCAAACCAAGTACATGTTTTGCTGTAGAATTTGGTGTGCCAGATTTGATTGCTGCGGCCTACGCAGTTTTTTTCTCTCCTGTTCTCAATGGCTTGCGCTGCATTTCACTTTTTTTTTTTTTCATTTTCACTTCCTGCTCTCGGTCCATCCCCCATCCTCTTTCCCTTTCCATCCCTCTCTCTCTCTCTCTCTCTCTCTCTCTCTCTCTCTCTCTCTCTCTCTCTCTCTCTCTCTCTCTCTCTCTCTCTCTCTCTCTCTCTCTCTCTCTCTCTCTCTCTCTCTCCTTCTCTGAACACATGCGCACATACACATTAGCACACAGGCTGTAATTTCATGCTGTCCTCTGCACAGATCAAACATAACGCTGCTGCAATAAACCCTCTCATTTGCTGTTTGAAATATGCAAGAACACACTTGGTTCTAAACACTTGTTTATATTTTGTAAAGTGCGGTACATATCATGTTATAGTACTGTAAATATGATGTAACTATTAAAGTATTATTTTATTCCATTCTTAGCGGTGACCACTGTCGGTCTTCCCAATGTTGTTAAAGATTATTTGTATTAACTATTAAATATACTTTTTGTGAAATATTAAATTAACAAATTAAATAAAAAGTAGGCCCACTTAAATGACTAAAACTGAATAAAAAAAATAAATCAAAGCTAAAAAAATATGTTAAAAAAATGACAAAAAACATAAGAAAATTATAAAACTAAAATTAAATTAAATTCAAGATATGAGTAAATACTATAATATTATATAAATAATACTAAAATTACAGTGGGATCATGACTTCAACCAATGGTGTGAGTTTGGGGTGGGATAATCCTTTTGGCTGACCAATGGCTGATGGGAGGAGCGTTCATGAAACCTGTTTGAAAACAGTCATTATTCTCAAACATTGTTCCGAAATGACACACTTCCCCTTTAGAGATAGTTGCGTAAGTCACACAATTTTGTGTTATGGACGTAAAAAAAGGTGAGTGAAATTGAAATGAGTGAAATTGAAGAGGAACCTGATGCACATCGAAAGAACATTATCATAAAACACAGGTGACCCTTTTCAAATTCTGTGATGATGCGTTTCCTCTGTTATCAACATCAAATCTAGTAGTTTTTTAATATATTTTTTAAAAAAATTACACATTTGTTACGCTATTCATTGTGTTATATTTCCTTGTTTGTAAATGTATAAACGAATCAACATTGCTGCGAAGGTGTTTCTATGATGGTAAATTCTCTCTTCTGACCAACATAATCTTTCTTCCCCCCCTCTTTTGGAAAGTCATGGAAACTCTATCACAGATTTTTTTCTTTTGCTATTGGAGCAAATGGAAATACAAAAATTATATTCGCTCCCGTCCGCTGCCATAAATTTACCCAATTATAATGACTTCCGCTTCTGATAACCCCGGAAAAGTGAAAAGGGTCCATCACCCAGCAACCCCTCGGCAAAGCACTCAACACCATAGCAACTGCATAGCAACCACACTGGCAACTGCATAGCATCCTGGAATCCCTAACATTGTGGCAACGAGTTTTGCATGGGTACATTTTTTTCAATTGGCGTGAAATGGAAGTTGAGAGATATCTGAGTGAACGTCTTTTTGAACAAGAAATAATGTAAACTCTTTTTTTCTCATTTGTATTCTAATGCCATTGAACATATTTCTAATATGTTTTGTATACTGTATTCAAAGTTGTATGTCATAAACATATAATTTCTGTATGTTTTGCAAAAAAAAAAGAAAAGTAAAACAACAACAACAAGAAATAATAGGGGAGACTTGATTTTTTCAATGGAGAATTGTCCAGTTTCAGTAAACACGTAATCTGAGAAGAGAAGATGTTGCTGCAAGAGAGAGGGTAGTTATTTTGGTTAAATATAATGAAAAAAAAAACATATGGCCTATATAGTTATTATATTTATAATAAATACTGAAATATTCCACAAAAAGTAGGATTTTTTATTAGGATTTCATGGTGATGTTTAAGAAAAAATGATTTAAAAGAGTTTACATTTTTCATTCCCTCCACCTAATTAAAACCACAACAACAACTCTAGATTAATTGAATACAATACTCACACAATACAAACTCTATTTTATGTTTAATTTCATAATAAAATCCAAAGCTCACACGTAGGCTATTTTGTGTTCATTCCACGAACTGGAGCCAAAACTATGTGAAAGTACCTGATGACATACTTCTCCCTCTCACTCCGGATCCGCACAACGCTCCATGACGCATTTTGCATGTGACCGTGCGCTTCGGTAAAATGGCTGTGTCTCGCGGAGCCTCGTGCTGGTTTGATCGGTTTCTCTCTCGCGCTCTCGTTCTGTAAGAGGCCCCCCCTTCACATACACACTCACACACACATTTGTGTCGGTTAAATTCATTCCCGGGACCTTTATTTATATTCTCCAGGAAACTTTTTATACTCGAGTCGCATTCGGGAGAGAAGACCGGATTCGGTCTGAAAGTCGAAGGAATGATACGGGACACGGGCACGTCTTTATAAGAGCGTTGTATTTATATTCAAAGTGACTCGCGGTGAAAGAGAGGGAGAGAGAGAGATCATGGCCGCTCAGGTCGCCACTCTCAACACTAGCCCACCCGTCGAACTTAAAAAGCCGGAGCGGGAGCCGCAGGACGAGTCGGTGCTCGGAGATAAGCAGCAGCAGGAAAGCAAGGAGCCGCGCTCCGACGGCGGATCCCCGGGACAGAAGGAACTAGACGGGGCCGATGTGGGAAATGCTGCTGCTGCGGGAGGAGGAGGAGCAGGAGGAGACCCTGACATGAAGAACGGCAACGGGAACCCGTCCAGGGTGAACAATAACAATAGCCAGAATGATTCCGAAGGCAACAACCACCCCGGCATGGCTCCCCACCACACGGGAGCCTTTCCCCCACCTCCATACACCTACAACCAGCACTACAACCGGGCCCCTTTTCATCAACATGGCGGACAACAAAGCCCTGGCATGGCAGGGCCGGCGGTGATGGACTCATATCCGCCCAATTCGCACGAACACGGCTACCCGAACCACTTCAACAACTACAGCCCCTTCCCAAACCGGACTCCGTACCAGCAGGGCCAAAGCTACGGCGTGAATTCCCCGCGAAACAGCCAGCAGCCGACGGCCGGGGGGCAGCCAGGCAAGCAACCGCCGCCAGGAGGAACTAGTAACGTTACTGCTGCTCCCTACAACAACCAGAGGTATAACATGGGAACCCCTCAGCCCACGTCCACCCCAACGCTGAACCAGCTTCTGACTTCTCCCAGCTCCACGAGGAGCTACCAAAACTACCCGGCCAGTGAGTATAGCGGCCAGGACGGGGCTACCAAAGGACCGGGGGACATCAGTAACGTTAGTCAGTACGGTGGCGGCCATCCGGCCTGGCCACAAAGAAGCCATCACCCTCCTCCAATGAGTCCGGGAAGCACCGGACAAGCCCTCAACAGGACCCAGGTAAACTTTGCTAAACTCGCTTGGCTAACGTTAGAGCTGTGTGTGCTTCAGTGCTATTGTTTCTTCCAAGGTGCGTCCCAATTCGCTTAGCTAACGTACGTAGACACCGTGTATGCCGTTTTGTGTAGCTACTGTAACTGTGCGAATAGTGTTCACTGAAACGGCTAAAAAGAACAAGTGCTTTTTAAATACCCGGATGATGCTCTCATTTCACCGAAAATAATGAAGTGTGGAACGCTGGACACCTCATGCACCCAACGGTTAGCTACTTAGCGGAGCTGGAGGGGCTTTCAGACTTCTGCATGACAAGATAACCGTATAAAATGCATACATTGGACGGTTGAGTAACGTTACATAGCGTAAGCGCATAGTGTATATATAGTATGACATTTGGGACACAACTTCAGTATGTTCTAAAATGGCTGCCTCTGTTTTTTCCAGCGAACTCAGGCCATGTAAGCAGCTTTTATTGTACTGTATTTCTGTCCCTTGTTCACTCGTTTTGGGTTGGTTGTGATGTCCAGAGCTCGGACAGGGCTCAAGTTTGCATGTTGAAATTGAAGTAATGCTAATTTGAGGCAGGGCTGCAGCAAAAAGTCCAAGATTCACATGATTTGATAATAGTTTAGTAGGGAACGTTTTTGAGTGAAGGTTGTTGAGATTATTGAGTTCGTTTGTTAGCCCCACAAACTATCAGAGTAACTGCTAACGTTAGTTAAAAAAAACGATGCTACACACATATATTCAGCCCGAATATATCACAGTTCGTGGGGTAAAAGTGAACATGAACGCCGCATTACCAGCTAAGATCGGTTTGATTTGAAACGCGTCGCGTTTGGGAGTGTTTTGAGGCGTTTTTTGGGCCGTCCGTGTGTGTAAACAGGCTGAGTGATGTGAGTAAGTGCAGCGGGCTGCTTTGCTTTGGGATTTGAATTATGGAGGTAAAATCCTTCTGTCAAAGGCAGAAGACAGTTGGTCTTAGGTTGACACGCGAGCTCAAATCTGATTGGCTGCCTCTTCTCCTGCGCCTGGCCATTTATAATTGCATCTAATGCAGCAAAGAGCCCCGCCGAAGAGCCGCTCTACTTACACGCCTTTTAAAGCGTTTTCACATTTTAAATGTATGCAACTTGTTATTTAATAAGATACTTTTTGTTTTATTTTTCATTTTGAGTCACTTTTGCATTGAAAAATAATTTGATTAATGGTGTTTAATTTAGCATTTCATAAACAGGTCATTCATGCACACAACTCTGGTTTGTTTTTAACAATCATGCTTAAGGGATTTTGCAACTTTGCTTTAAAACGTGTGCAATTCAGTGGTTTGCAGCATCTGTCCAATATTAAGAGGTATTTGCATTTCATAAAAAGGTTTATTTAATGAATGTCATTTACTAGGTTACATTATGAGTAGGGCTGTCAAACGATTAATCACATTCAAAATAAAAGTTTTTGTTTACATAATATATGTGGGTGCACTGTGGATAATTATTTTGTGTATATATAAATACACACACATGCATGTATATTTAAGAAAAAATATTGTATTTATATATAATATAAATATATATACAGTATATAAATGAAAATATTTCTTAAATGTATACAAGCATGTGTGTGTATTTATATATACAAAATAATTACACAGTGAGTGCACCCATGTATATTATGTAAACACAAACTATTATTTTGAATGCGATTAATCGTTTGACAGCCCTAATTATGAGCTGTTGACATTTGCATCTAGGTTTTCTGATATTAAGAATGCTTCTAACATTTGTTTAGGCCCTTTTTTGCGTTACTAAAGAGATTGTGGTATTATTTTTATGAGAATAACGTCAGGTCTCAAATCTTTGTTCAAGAATCTTGATTGCCTATCTGAATCTCTTTTGATATGAAATTTAATTCTTCTAAATTACATGCATTTTGATAACTTTTTTCATGCATATTTTTTTTTTGCATGTGGTGAAATGTTTATTATTATTATTAGAGATGAGTATTTGTAATGTTTAGAATTATACCATAATTTGTTATCCATGTTGTAAGGTGAAAGGGATGTTTATTTGCATCCAGGTTACTTGTTTAAAACTCATTAGATGCATTAGGTGGGAGCATGTCACTGATCCAGGTGCAGGTAATATTGAAAGTAGCATGCTTGTTCACTTCAGACTCAATGTGTGTCTGTTTACAAGCAGTGTAGGTGTTAGCCAGGTGTCACTGCTGTTGTACTATCCCTCATTGTCAAACTCTTTCTCAGACTCGCACCACTCTTGAACACACTCAGACATTTATGGTATTCTGAGATTCTTGTTGTTGAATAAGAGAATAATGCTTAGATATTTGATCGTGTGTTCTCTGTGGAAGTGAAGTGTTTTAAGATCCTAAGCCAATGCAACATTTTTTTTAGCCCGTCTATTATGCCACAACCTTGATGGGAAGACGAGAATATTTTTCTTAAATTAAATAGCGTGTCGTCCTCGACTCGTGTTTTAATTTTCAGATGATGATTAGTTGTTAATCAGCACTTGTGTTGGATGAAGTGACATTGTCTCTTTTTAGATAAACAACAGTTGATTTGGTGATGTGACTCACTTTGATTGTACACACTGTATGGTTTTAAGATTTGAACATTTATTTTGTGAGCAACTTTTGTGTAGGTACTAGCTGAAGACATTGTTAAATGAATAGATATTTTGTATAAATGAATATTTAATGTTGAAAATTGAATAGGCTACGGTAGTTAGACACACACGTGCATAGATTACTTAATTTCTGCATAGATTTGTGTATGTAAAGTTCAAATTTTTGGTCTAGCCAGATTAATTGTGCGACGTTAAAGGTTTTGAGACCGCAGATTTGCATGAATGATGCAATGGATGACTTGAACTTGATGATGGTGTGTAATTTTCAAAAGCAGCTAGCCGTGCATATATCTGTGCTAATATTAAAGTGGGACTTTTTTGTGTAGAAATAGCAGAACTAAGTTAGTTTAGTGTCAAAGCAAAATAATCAGCATTAATTAGTCAAGAGATAAAAATGTGTCTCGAAGAAAAAAATGAGTAAAAGAAACAGTTTTTTAGCTGATTTTTTTTTTTTTTTTTTTGAAAGTCATAAAATGTGGAATAAATATCTGTTTGGCAAATATTACTTGAATGCAAAAACGTAAAACTGTTCAGATTCGCAGTAGATTACACTTATTGATAAAGTAGATATACAAAACCGCAATAGACGCAATATGTGATATGTGATATTTTAAGTATGTGGCTTGGCACTGAAGTACTGGTACTTTTGACAACCATAAATGCACTGAATGATATTATGGTAGTCCAATATGCTTTTGGTTTACCATGTAGCATACGGGTAGGGTTGGGTATCGAGAATCGAGTATCGATTGGAACCGAGACTAACTTTTCGTTTTTCCCGGAATCGTTCAAAAGTAAAAATTTCGATTCCTAGTTTCGATATTCACAGTCCGCCGAGCGGAAGAAGAAACTGCTGAACAACACCAACAAAGAAGCGTCTACCGGAAGTGTTGGCATAACCACGTGAGTCGAACATGAGTACCTTACGTCGGTGATCCAAAGTGTGGCTTCACTTTTCTAAAAATAACGAAATCTCTGCAAAATGCAAAATTTGTGACAAAAGGAGTATTTTTACAGAAGGAGTATTTCCTTCAGAAAGGCCGTTGGTTAGCAAGGTTAGCTAAACTTTTTTGACCCTGCCTCTTAAAAGAATCGGAATCGAGAATCGTTAGAAACCGGAATCGAAACAAGGAATCGGAATCGGAATCAGAATCGTTCAAATTTAAACGATATCCAACCCTACATACGGGTCTATTTGAATATTATCGGATGCCCTTTGAACTGTTCTAAGACTAGCCTTTCTGACCCAGACCATGGCGTTGACCCATCAGACTATGGGCCCGATCTGTTTAAGAGGGAAAATCCTATCCCAGCATCCTCCGAATGAAGGGCATGGTCTGCGTTGCCTGCGGGGTAATGAGTGAACTGTTGCTGCCACAGCACACTGTCTGCACTGCTGAGTAATGAATCTCCACATGCTGCCTCACTGTGAGTGTGTGTGTGTGTGTGTCACAGATACTTAGGGAAACAGAGCCGGGAGGGGGGTGTTTTTGTGAATGATCCTTTGCTGCCTGCCGGTGACAGCTGTGCGCCTGTGAATGTGGGTGTGTGTGTGTGTGTGTGTGTGAGCATGCACATGTTAGCGGACGCTGGGAGAAACTCCGACCGGCTCATGCTTCATGCGCCACCAGCGATCCGTCAGTCTTTTCAGGAGTGTTTAGGTTGACCAAACTCGGCACAAATTGGCCTCTTGTACGCTTGCTTTGCACTCGTAGGCCTCGACCTGTTCTGCACATCGGATCCACTCGTCATGTTTCTCTTTACTTGCTCACACTTTATGGCGGTCTGATACTATACACTAAACATATCAGACCGTGCTAGGGATGGGCAGCGATTAATCGCATCCAAAATAAAACTTTGTGTTTACATAAATATATGTGTGTGTAATTAATTTGTAGATATAAATACCCACACATGCATGTATATATTTAAGAAAAATGTGTTAATAATATGTCATATATTTATATATAATATTAATTATGTAAAAATATATATAAAGTGTATACATGCAAATATTTCTTAAATATATGCATGTGTGTGTATTTATTAGTGCTGTCAAACGATTAAAATATTTAATCGCGATTAATCGCATTAATGTCATAGTTAACTCGCGATTAATCGCACATTTTTATTTATTCTAAATGTCTTCTACATTTATTCTAAATGTGTTGCATTATTTTTTTTCTCATTTTAATGCTCTTATCAACATGGAAGAAAGTGGATTGGCTTGTTTAGTGGCTTGTTTTATTATTATTGAAAATAACATTAGAGTTGCACCATCCATCCATCATTCGTAAGTTCTTACTTAAACTGGAACATAAATTCCAAACTATTGGTTAGTTTGTAACTAACTCTACTTTTTCCTGCACTATTCGTTCTTAAAGCAGAACTTGTCTAGTACATGTAAAATCTTTTAAAGGGATAGTTCACTTTGAAATTAATTTTTGATATGTTTTATCTTACCTCAAGGGCATCCAAGATGTAGGTGTCTTTGTTTCCACAGTATTTTCAATTTTGACATTTTTCAGTCAAACCGTTGTTGTCTATCAGTCATACACTGGAGGCTAAGGGGCATGCACAGAGAAGTCCAAATTAAACATGATTTAATGACTCGTAAATGTAAGTACACATTGATGGCCTAAGACACGAAACGAGCGGTTTGTGTGAGAAAACGAACGGAAGTTCTGCGTGTTCGTAGTGGCGCCCGTCTTAGAGCCACCTTGGCTCAATCAATTGCTTGAAATGGTGTACTAATCATTTGCCATAGCATACCGTTGGTGATGAGGTGTTCCCTTTCTCCTCTGTGATCGGGGAAATGTCACATTTAAGCAGTTCCACTGGGCTGTTTGGAAATGTGAGGGTAATGTATTTTCTTTTGACATTTACTTTTAAAATGTAGCAGATTAGCATAGTAATTTCCTTTTTCAAACTTATGGTCCTGGACTCTGCTGGCTTCATTTACATGACACATATATGTGTGTGTTGTGTGGAGAACCGAACGCCATTAACCTTTTACGGGCTTCTAGAGTCGGCCACATAAATCACACTAAACCCAATGATATTAGACCACAACTTCAGTGAGAAATGTGGTTTCATACCCTAGTGCTGGGCGGTATGACCAAAAATCCATATCAAGGTATATTTGTCAAAATTATACCGGTTTCACGGTATATGATGTAGGGCCCTATAAAATCCATTTTATTTTTTCCCAAATTCTGTTTTTTCCGTTTTAATTTTTGCAAATTCCGTTTTTTTCCGTTTTAATTTTTGGGAATTCAGTTTTTTTTTACCCTTTACTGTTATTTTAGTTGTAAAAAGAGCTTTTAATGTTGCTTTTAATGTTCATGATTAAAATGTACACAAATAAAATAGGCATTTACTCTTAAAATGACAAATACTGCATGATGCAACATAACACTGCACTCTAAGTACTTCAAGTAACAACAAAATAACAACTGTCGCCATGCTTTCAGTGGAAACGTGGCTATTGTTTTGATGCCGTCATGAGCTGAAATGACGGGAGGGGTTGTGTCACCCAGATTTGCTTCCCCGTCTCTCTGCATTTTCCCCAGACATATGTTCTTCTCCCACACAAAAAACGAATTTCATTCCAAATATGTAAAATTCCGCGGAATTCCGTGTTAATACTAGATTCCGCGTTAATTGGCCAATTCCACGATTCCGTCATCGCGGAAATTATAGGGCCCTAATGATGGTATTTTTTTCCCCTAAGCATGACTAGGAATGCGTGGTATACCGGTACTGCAAAAATTTCGGTATTTAATATATTTAAAATGGTACAATATCATAGTTTTGTTAAATTCGGTATTTGATGCGCTGCTGTTTTGACGTTCTCCACTAGGCGGCAGTGCGCTACCTAAACTGACGCGGGTCACGCGAAACCGGCAAACGATGACAACAGAACGCTATGGATAAAACGAAGCTCATTCGAATTTCTACACACCTGAAATCAATAAATAGAGAGAGCAGTTTGATTTGAAATATGGCATTACTTTGCCTACTAAAGTAATGAGAAAAGTATAGAAACAGACCTCAATGCACCACTCTGCAAACATTGCTTTTAAATAATGTGCTAATGTAAATCCTGGAATGTTTTCATCAAAAACCTTAATTTCTTTTCAACTGAAGAAAGAAACACATGGACATCTTGGATGACGTGGGGGTTGGGCTGTCAAACGATTAATCATGATTAATCGCTTCCAAAATAAAAGTTTGTGTTTACATAATATATGTGGGTGCACTGTGTATAATTATAATAAGTATATAATTATATATATATAAATACACACATCCATGTATATTTAAGAAAAAAAATATTATTTATATATAAAATATACATTTTATATGTCTATATACACTATATACATGAAAATATTTCTTGAATATATACAAGCATGTGTGTGTATGTATGTATTTATTTATATATATATATATATATATATATATATTATACACAGTGCACCCACGTATATTATGTAAACACAAACTTTTATTTTGGAAGCGATTAATCGAGATTAATCGTTTGACAGCCCTATATAGGGGTGAGTAAATTATCAGCAAATTTTTTTATTTATTTATTTTTTTTAATTGAGCTACTAACTACTTTAAAAAAAACAACAGATTTGAGTGCTAGATCTCTTATTTAATATTGAACTAAATTAAATTTATTTGGAGATGTTTTATTTATTTGTATTTGGTACATCCGTGCCTCAATGTTTAAAAATGTGAATGCATGTGAAACCATAATAAAAACAATAGGTGTTGATTGACGCCAATCAGACGTTCATGTTTTTTTCTGTCTATTTGAAAGTTCAGTTGCTATGTTGCAATCTATACGGCCTGATTATGTCATTTAAGTTACAAAGCCTGCCTCCAGTTTTACTCAACTTGACTAATTAAAAGTCGACATTTGACCGGCAAAATGTCCATTAAACGAAACCTCTGCTGGCATCATTTGTTTTTCTAGTGGAAACTCTGATTCAGTATGAACCGGTATACCACTCAGCATTATAATACCCTTATTTTTTGGTTTATATCAAAATAATGCATGCCCCTGAATACTGTAGTTGTTTGAACTACAATCTGACATATTTTTACTGCTATTGATTGAGCACTTAAGCGTACTTGTATATGGCTCAAGTGGCTTTTACTGCCCTTTTATTTGTCGTCTGTCAGTGCTGAATGTCATTCTCGGCCCACACTTTTGTGTCAAAACGCGCCTAAACAAATAATCTACGATTTTTCACTCACTGTTGGAAAACACACTCTTGAGTGGCCGTTAAAATAGTTTTTTGTTGTGGATATTTTTGTGGTATCAAAAGGGTGTTGTGGTCTTCATTACGCTGTATGTGTAGCCAACGGCCTGAGGATTTGCATGCTCACAATCCAACTGTGTCTGAGAAATATGCAAAGGACAGGTGCCGTAAACAAACCTGTTGTTGTCATGTTGATCTGACAATAAACCAGCAAATCCCTGGAATAGCATAACTTTGTCCTAAAGACTGTGCCTTTCTTATGTTTCTTCCTGTAACGGCTTGCTGACGGCTGTCACCACAGAGCAGTGAAGCTAACCACCTTCTCCTGATGTTTCTAAAGCTCTACCTGAACGACTGCCCTGGCTGACAGGTCCAAATCAACGGAGTAACGAGAAATATGCTGTCGGTGTGGTTGGCTACGGTTGTGTTTCCTAAAGGAATGCCTATTTGGACAGTTTTTGATTGACAGGGACTGAGTGCACCTGGAAATGCATGCCTATTTTTATTTTTTTATCAAATGGTGACTCCCGCATTGGTCAAACATGTTGTATAGGCTTGGATGCTAGAAATCTTTCTGGTGGAGATTTTGCTATCCACCTTTTTCCCAACGAGCCTACAGCATTTTAGATTATTGGTGGCACTTACGATTTGGGAAAGTTCAACTTAAAGACTAGGTTGTGCTACAAATAATCTTTATTTGTCATTTTGACTGAATGGGCTGTAAAATGTCCTTCTAGCTGCAATCTTTCCCTCCTAAATATTTTCTTTTTTCCTTTATTCTGCTCTAACAGTATAAATAAGGACAACATGTACTGCACATTTGTCGTCTGCTCTCTTAAATTTAATTTAGTGGAATGCACTAAGAATATCGTTTTTCTCCACGTTTTTCACATGGATGTTTTAAAAGGCACATATCATGCAAAATCCACTTTTTTAGCCCTTAAATGCATTTTGTTGTTATTTGGAGTGTTTATAAGTACAGAAAAGATGAAATTATTCTCTACAGGTGCTTCGTTTATATCTTTATATTCTGTTTTGGGCATATTTTTCAACCTGTTCAGATTTTTTCTGTTTTGTTTTTTTGAACAATTACGTCGCAGTATTTGCAGCAGAACTGACGAATAAGGACATCGACTACCGGTCCAACACTTCGAGCAATCCGCCATTATTATTTCTCGCTCTGATTTTGTAGTCCGAGCTCAATGATGCAGAAGTTACGAGAGGGCAAGTCAAAATGTTCGGTTGTTGGATGTAGTGACCCGAAACACTTCAAGGATTCCCACTTCAACAACCTCCGCCGGTTCGCCGATCGATATTTAAGCTGTAAATATCGTTAATAAAAATAAAGTAGTTTACTTTCTTAAAACACATGGTGGTCGTGGTTTAGCAGTACCTTTGTCTTTCTTTGTTTTTGTTTTGAAGTAACGTTCCACGTCTGCAGTATTATTGTTCTTGAGTTTCATCAATGCTCATTTAGCTGCTGTGTTTTCTGATGCTTTTCTAAAGTATCATATTGTCAATACAGATTTTTAGTGGTAAGATTAAACCATAGTCATTTATCTTGTCATTGTGCTTTTTTTTAACAAGAGAAATAGTCGACTTTCACTGCATTCATATGAGGACGTTGTTCTGCAGGTTCGTCGTCGTCTTTTTCAACTCGCTCTGGCTCGCACATGTAAGGCTTGATGGACAATGTACATTTTGTTAACGTGTGAATAAAAATGTTCTTTGAAGCTACAGTATATAATCGTATATCTCTAATCAAACTACAAAAATGGCATGGTTTAATACTTTTACGCTTTTAAATGTCCTTTTTAATGTTTAATGGTTGAAGGATGAGTAGAATGTCATCTCTCAACATATATTTTTTTAAAAAAAATATGCTTATTGTTTATATTGCAAACCTTTCACAGATTTTATGAAAATTAACAAAAGTTCCCATAATTTGTGCAAAATGTCATGCATTGGAAAATGGTGGATAGTATGGTATATATTTTTGCGCGCTAATGCAAAGACGTGTCTCAAACAAATGAGGATGTGTGGTTATGCGTAAAATGAAGCAAATTTAGTTTTATTTACAGCTGGCTAAAAACTTGCTGTATTTTACATATAATTAACTGTTATGTGGTCACAGGTGTGTTGAGACGAGATATGAGGTTGGGTTCACGAGACAAGATTTTTGCACAATATTTTATGGAAATTCTCATTCTCAGTGACAATTCAAGACAGGAAAATAGTTTGAAGGTGCTTTTTAAAATCTTTTAACTAATAATATTATAATGAATGTCATTTCAGTTGTACTTTGAGGATGAATTATCAAATGCATTGAAAGACAATGATATAAAAGCACTGTTAAAGGTTTTGCCACAAACTCAACTGACTGGCTTTCCATTTGGCTGTACATTTTATGAGCTTCCAGAACTTCTGATTTAAGGCTGTGTGTGACCTAATTAACCTAATTTCCACAAATTGAGTATTGAAATAAAAACAGTATAAGTAACAAAAATGGAGTAAAGTTTTCTCTTTTTCTAAAGTGCAACCATAATCAATGTACTGTAGCAGACTCTTTATAATTGTTGTGGAATTTCTGCTTTATTTTGCACCGGCAGTTATAGGGTTAATGTGGTGAGTTCGGGAAAAAGGTTTTTCTGTTTTTATAAAAAAAAAATCGGTGGAGGCGGTGCCGTGGTGGGCATCGTAATGTGAAATTAATGTAGCGTAGCATATTCTATGCTAATTTCACCCTCACGTTCAGTCATGACGATATCGCGAGACAGCTTTTCACTCAACGAGAAATCTCATCGCATTTTAGTCTCGCGAGATCTCGCGGCAGGAGATTATTTCAACTTATCTTAATCCTGAACACGCTGTTTTGTAGCTCAAATAATTTTACCGTTTATTGTTCTTTGTTGGTCTTCTAGTTATTTACCTATAACCTTTAATAAATTGGAAGTGCTGCTTATTAACGGAAAATTATGAACGCTAAAACAAATGAACGAATAAATTACTTTCATGATTGAAAATTGTGGATTTTGGCAGTTTTAAATATGAATATTTAATATGAAAAGGTTTTTGCATGGATGTCAAACAAGTTTTTTTCCTTTGGTCCATTTCTTCTGAATTATTCAGAATATTTGGAGAAACATTAGGGGAATTGAGTTTATCTGCAAATGTGTCGGTCGTTGACTGTAAAAGTCACTAACAATTCCACCTTCACATGTCGCCACTGGTGGTAGTTTTCTCAATTTATTGCTTTGATATTACTCAACCCAGTGAGATGTAATTGAGAATTGGAGTACAGAATCTCATTTGCAGTCGGACTCCCATCAGGGAACATGAGTTGAAGGCATTCGTTCTTTTGACTTGTGTTTTCAGTGTTTTTTGGGCTCACAGCGTCTTACACACGTGGACCTATAATGGTTGGACACACACAATGAATTTGGAAAGATTTTGAAAATAATTACAAAAATATAGCAATTAAACATTGCTTTCAGGTACCAGTGGTGTGAAATCTCATGGAAATGATCATGAACAACCAATCAAATCCTAGTTGTTCTAAAATACTGTTCTTATATGTAAAATACAGGGCTTGAAATAATGACTGGAGGACAGAAGATGGAACTGTCACTTGCCTGATTGGGCCAGTGCAGAATCCTCAATAAAGTATATAATTTGCACATGTCACATGCTAATCGGCTAATCATTGATTATTTCACTGGCTAATCAGTAGGTTTGGAGCGATTATTCCTTTTTTCCATTAGTTAAAACATTGAGTAACTATAATATAAAACAAGAAAATCAGGTTTAGGGGTGTGTTTAGGGATCAGGGGGTGGAGCTGGGTAAGTTTAGGGGTGTGTTTAGGGGTCAGGGGGTGGAGCTGGGTAAGTTTAGGGGTGTGTTTAAGGATCAGGGGCTGGATAGGTTTAGGGGTGTGTTTAGGGATCAGGGGGTGGAGCTAGGTAGGTTTAGGGGTGTGGGATCAGGGGGTGGAGCTGGTTAGGTTTGGGGTGTGTTTAGGGATCAGGGGGTGGGGCTGGTTAGGTTTAGGGGTGTGTTTAGGGATCAGGGGGTGGAGCTGGGGTTTAGGGGTGTGTTTAGGGATCAGGTTTAGGGGTGTGTTTAGGGATCAGGGGGTGGAGCTGGGTAGGGGGTGTTTAGGGATCAGGGGGTGGAGCTGGGTAAGTTTAGGGGTGTGTTTAGGGATCAGGGGGTGGAGCTGGGTAGGTTTAGGGGTGTGTTTAGGGATCAGGGGGTGGAGCTGGATAGGTTTAAGGGTGTGTTTAGGGATCAGGGGGTGGAGCTGGGCAGGTTTAGGGGTGTGTTTAGGGATCAGGGGGTGGGGCTGGTTAGGTTTGGGGGTGTGTTTAGGGATCAGGGGGTGGAGCTAGGTAGGTTTAGGGGTGTGTTTAGGGATCAGGGGGTGGAACTGGGTAGGTTTAGGTATATGTAAGGTGGGAGGAGTTGGATCTGGATCTGGATCCGACTCCTCCCCGTGGATTTCATGTTCTGCGGGACCATCCCACTCAAATCACACACTCCCTCTAAAAGCTGACATGTGGAAATATTTTGGCAAGAAGTTGAAGGGGGAAAGGAGCTGGACAAGAGCCACACTATATTTGTAAGCTTTGTAGAATAAAACTAAAATATTTCGGAAACACGACAAATAGGAGAAGCCATAAGGCACGTTTAAAAACACTCGGCTGTACCAGTCGTTATATTGCAAACTTTTATTTTCCTGTTGGTTCTTTGCAAAGTTAATAAAATATATTGTACGTTAAAGGGTCATTCCACCTCTGGAAAGATGAATGTGTGTTTAAAATGGGTAATTTATGTAGAAGAAATGTGAAATTATTTTTGAATTTGGAGCTTTCTAGACTGAGAGAAGCAAAGTATTTACAGTCTTACAAACACACACAAAAAAAGATTCAGATAATCCCTTTAGCATCAAATCGCAGTCCTCTGAATCGTAATCGAATCTAATTGTGAGGTGCCTAGAAATTCCCACCCCTAACTAGTACTCAACTTTAACACATTTTTACATAACATGCTAAATGCATCAAAATATCGAAGCAGCCAAATTCTGTATGAACCTAGCAATAAAGCACGTTGGATAAAAGTTTCAAGGATGCTGCTTTGGAGATGACCGGATCCTTCACGCCCCTTACAAGTAGAAATCTTGTTTCCACGTGCATGTGTAACTGTTCCACACTTGTGCTCCTGGATGAACCTACACTGGAGTGATGTCATTTGTATAAGTGTGTGTTGGTGTTTTGGCACAACGATAGTCCTTTCCTGTAGGCTTGGACTGTTTGTTCGTGTGGAGGATTAAATTAGCAGCAGTTGTTTATCATCCATACCCAATCCATCTGTCTGGCTCAGTAGAGCCGGCGCTATCTGTGCTATCATACTTCACTCCAACGCCCGACCTCTCAAACACACACACACACACACGGAGCGGTCCACACCCCCTTCCCGCTCCCTAACAGACAGTGAGACATTCCACCCGGTGTAACCTCCTCTGCCAAGAGCGCTTGGCTTTCCTCTATGCAGATTAGCCATGTGCTAATTGCAGTTATTTATTTTTCCCCCTCCCTTTTTGGATAGAGAGTGAGAGAGGAAGGAAATCAGCCATGGACGAGCGATTGATTGGTGGAAGAGGATGGGTTGAGAGAGGTGAACCGAATAGCACGAGTGTCTCTGAGCGGAGATGAGATGTTTTGTCCAATCACTTAAGTTATTTATTATTTTTAATGCATTTAAAGTCGACATGGAATCAAAATTAACTTGCATTAAAAAAAGTTAATTAATAACTTATTCAACAAGGATACACTGTAAAAAAAAAAAGTGTTCAAATTACGGTAAAATACCGGCAGCTGTGGTTGCCAGAAATTTACCGTATAAAATACGGTAGCAAGAATTTATGGTAGGCTTAACTTAACATTTACGGAAATAAACCGTATTTAATTATCTGATATACTGTTAAATTATCGACCATTTGAAGTGTAAATATCTATTTTATACCATTGTAATATACTAAGATCCATCAATCACAGCAGTAATAAGAGTCACATGATACATATGGAAACTCATCACATGTAGCTCTTTCACAAGAAACTTAATATTAACATATAGAAGCGGCACAGTGTCATTCACTCAAACATTAAACACCATCATGGTAACACACATGAAATTTTAAAAAGGCAATAAATATTACATAAAAGATAAAACCCTAATGTACCTAACTGATTAGAAAAAGACTAAGCAAACTATGAAGAAACAAGTTGTTTCAACAGAAATACATCAAGTGTGGAGTGTCACGCAGGGAATTGTGGGAATGGCGATTTACATTTTTTTCACTGTAAATTATACGATGAGTTCATTTTCACTTTAAAAACTGTAAATTTAACCGTATTTTACAGTAAAATTACACGAAATTTACCATACCATAATCTATCACAGTTATTTACCGTATATAGTAAGGAAAGGTTCTGTTAACCGATTAACAGTTTTTCACTTTAGCATTTTTACAGTCTTTTACTGTTAATCACGATCATTTTTTACAGTAACTGATCAAAAGTGACCATAAAGACTAAATGCGTCGTAAATTTTATTTATTTTAAATGTGCACAATTTTCTTATTATTTTTCATTTAGTTAATTGATGATAAGTGCTCCTTAAATATACTGTTTTGAATGACCGCTGTTTCAGGTTTATTTCAATTTCTGTATGGTTTTGTGTTTAGGAACAGCCAAGGGTCTTTCTAGAGAGAGTCACATGACTGGCTCCTTGTTATTGTTGCTATGAACTAGTATCATTCATTAAAGTGAAAGGGGAAGCTCTCGCCCTCAGTGAGTAATGCTGCAGCGGGAAATCCTTGAATTCCCCTCTGGGATCAATAAAGTACGTCTTGTCTATTTAAAATTGAGACTGCGAGATATGGTGCTGCTTATCTTTGACCTTGCCTGAGGATGAATTAAAAGCACTTAATTTCTGTACAACTGTTATTCTCTCTCGCTGTCACATACCACCCTCATTCCCGCACTTAAGGGTGCCCTGGGGTAATTAGGGCTCGAGCACCGATGGTGTGAGTACCCTCTTGGAATTGCTCTGTTTATTATTATTTGGGCCCCTATTGTGTTATTATTATTATTATTATAGGCTGAAGCTGGTACCCCGATGTGGCAGGGGGGCTCGACCACGCCCTCAGAACGGGGTCCGAGAACTTGGTCTATAAATCAAACACGCTTGCATGTAATCATATGAAACTCGGTACACATATAGATATCATCAGGCCAGACAGCTTTCTTGCTCTTAGTTTTACGCCAGCCCAACAGGAAGTCCGTTATTTAGGGTTGTTTGATAAACGCATGCAGTTGAATTTAAAGTACTCCTCCCTGAAAATTGATCCAAATGTCACGAAACTCGGTCAGAGTGAAGTCAAGACATTTGATGGTGAAAAATTTCCAGGGAATTTTTGATATCTCAAACGGTTTGGCCGTGGCGAGGAAACATTTATGGTGAGAAATGTGAAATGGGAAGTGTGTTATAACTTCAGCATACATTAACTGACATTAACTTGATTAAACTTTAGTAGTGTGTTCGCTGTAAGAGGCTGATCACGTGAATGTGACTATTGTGAGTCAAAGCACCACCAACTGGCAACAGCAAGTGTCACTTTCAAAATGCTGTTTAGCTATTTTTAGCCGATTTGCTTAAATTCATCTGTATAATGTAAACACACTCCAGATGTAGACCTGTAAAAGGATTGTCTTAAATACTGAAACGCATCAAACTTTATTCTTTTTGGATGCTTTTGAGACTCTTAGCCTGCTTTAAATTGCATTAAACTCATTAGACACATTCATTAGCCAGTAGACGTGCAAATTTTCAGAAACGGGTGTGGTGAAGGGCTCAGTAGTGCCACCTTTTGACAAAAGTGGGATTGTTTATCTACAGTTATCTTCAAAAATCGGTATGTATTTTGTACTCCTCAAGCCAGACAACTTTCTAATTTAGTCAATGTCATTAGCTCCGACCAACAGAAAGTCAGATATGTTGGTTTGAATGTGAAGAAAATCTCAGAATTTTGCCAGTCTCTCAGTGTCTGTGTGTGAGCGAGAGGAGGGGGCTTGTCAGGTTTATTTTAACCCTTTCTTTGCTCTGTGTGACTGAGTTTAAGGGATAACATTATTAGCTACAGAGGGACGAGGCATTAAATGAGCTGTATTCAAGATTGTGGCCAAAACTGGTACTGCAATCACTTTCAAATTACTGTAGAGCTGTATAAATTAAATATTGCATATTCTAACCATGTAAAAAAATCCCAAGACAACTTGGGGTCTGAAATATACTCAGATCTTTGTTCAGACGTAGTTCTTCTCCTTTATCTACTTCCATTACCCTTTTGGGTATAACCTTAAGCCATAACCTTGTCTGGACTGCTTTATCACGGCATGTAGATGCCATCTTCCATTCTTATACAAGTAAACACTGCTGTACCGTCAAAAATTAACTCAACACTATCTCCGATCTGGACTTGTGGGCTACAAAACTATATCTTTCCCATTTATCAACTTGAGCAGACACTAGAAACCTCCGCTGTGGCTCATCATTTTTCCATCTGAAATAACATTTACATTTTTCTTACTCATTGATAGAAGAAAAAGTGCCCAGATTTACTTTAGTAATGTTTGGCAGGTCCAGTCTCCAGCACTACTCTGATATCCAGAGAGCCTTATTACAGCTGCTGGAGGAGCAGTGCAGATTCAATATTTGCTGTTGTCACAGCTGTTACCACTTCAACTGTCCTGCCCGGCCTGGTCCTAGTGATCTTGGAAAAGTATAGTCAAAGACAAAGTATAGCTGAATTTCTAAATTGACGCCGTTCAAAAGTTTATGTACTCTTGATTCTTAATACTGTGTGTTTTAACCTGGATGATCCTGGATTTTTGTATTGTGGTGGTTGTTCTTGAGTCCCTTGTTTGTCCTGACGCATACTATACTATTTTAACCGTCTGGGGTTCTTCGTTTAACAGTCACACTCGGGAACTTCGGGTCAAAATTGTCAAAAATCATATATTTTTTTTAACTTGTTTTTATAATATTTTTTCTTTTTTGGTGTTTTGAGAATTTCAAAAATACAAAAATTATAATTAGTATTAATGCAATAATTATGACCAAATTTTCCCCCATTGAATATAATAAAAAAAAAAAATTTTTTTTTAAAGCTGTATTTCATTTTGGAGTCAAGCCTAGGCCTCTTAAAAGCTTTTTTTGAAATTAGATGGATGCCATCTTGTGGACAAACTGAGCTTTTTAAAAATGCAAAACACATGTATAATCTGAATTTTTTTGGTGTGTTTGTGTATAAAGGTGTGTGTGTGTGTGTCTGTTTTGCACTCTTGATGTTTTATAGATTCACCCCTTCACTGTTGTGTGCTTTTTTTCAAGATCGTTGCTGATTTGTAGATTGTACGCACATAAAAACTCAGATTTTTGCCAATTTCCCATTCATTTCCAGTTTCAGTACAAACTGCAAACCGTTCAAAGGGTTTTAAATGATTCCAGACGATGAATAAGGGTCTTATCTTAGATAGATAGGTAGATAGATAGGATACACAGTAGATTATGATTCAAATTATTGCAATTAATTTTTGCACAGCCCTAATATATATATATATATATATATATATATATATATGAGCACACGTGTATGTTTGTCTCATGTTTCATTCATCAGTGAGTTTCTGTTAGGCACAGGTCGGCATTGTTTGCCCGGTTCAGCATGTTGAATCTTTGTCGGGTCAGTGAGAGAGGTTGCTCTGATTCAGTTTAGTGAGTCAATGCAGGAGAATAAAAGCAAAAGTGATGAAAGCGATCAGAGAGTTCAAGACTGCACAGACAGAAAGCGGTTCTAAATTTACGTAATATTGCCTGAGCATTCAAATAATTGTAATCTTTTCATTACGAGCTGCCTGGAATGTAGAAAGTAATTGACAATTATAAAGGCAGGCAAGTGCTGGTTTGTATTTTTCTATATCTACTCTAGTGCTAGTTTTGGTTTCCCTTTTTGATTGATGAATATATGATACCCGCTGCAGGTGCGGGAATGCCTATTCTGGCTCGTTTCTGCGGTGTGTTCAAGCATAGTTTGTGTTTTTTAGGCCTAGACGCAGCCGCCGCGACGACCCAGCCGGCTTTCGTTCTTTGGCGTGGGATTGTCACGTCCTTAACATGAGTTCTGATTCAGATGTTAAATTACTATTCAGTTCAATCTTAATAAAACAATTTGAGAACACTTGAAAGCAAGTGCTGCCTTTTTACAATTAGGCAGTTCTTCACCAATTTCAGTTGATCTCAGTGTCTGCCTCGGAGGAGAAGGGTCCCAGTCGTCTTTCCCTAATTCCCAAGCACTGTATTCTTGTAGTACCAGTGACTTTATTCCAATCTCTCTCTGTCCTGTGAGCTTGTGTTCGGGTCATCCTACTCATTTGTTTCCTCTTGTCTGTTTTCAAAGGGAAGTTCAGTGTTCATCCAGTCCCCGGCCTGCCAGATACAACCGCTGCTCTCATTCTCTCATTCACTCCACGGCCATTTCCACTCCCTTCACTGGCACTGTTTTTGAAGCGTACAGATCTATTTTTGATTTTGTGTGGTGTGCTTTTGCCATGATCTGACTAATACTGTTGTGACATTATGATCAATATCAGAGAGGCTCGTTTCCACTGTTAAGAATGAAAACAATAACAATTGACTTCATTTTAACCAGTGAATGCTTTCAAAATATTAATGATCCAAATGCTTGGCGTGCAGCTGGATCAATGGTGTAAGGAAGCTGAATCGTACCACAATAATTTCACTTCCTGTATTTTGAACTCTGCAGCCGAATTATGTAGGGCTGTATTCAACCAAAGAAATCCTTAGTCGACCAAGGTCTTGTCCTGTGCAACGATTAGTCGACTAAAAAAAACCCCGGATGTTTTGATTGAACATTTTTTAGACAATTGTCAGAGCATTTATAAAACAACAATGAAAAAACATAAAAAATAAATAAAGCTATAATAATAATGAAGTTATTTGAAAATTAAGTGATTTTTTTTTTTTACTGCAAAAGGACAAAAGATTTGGATTTCTTGGACATCTTGCCGACTGAAAAAGTAGCGTGAACTGAATGAATACAGCAAAACTACCTACCTAGGGCCCTATAATTTCCGCGATCACGGAATCGCGGAATTGGCCAATTGACGCGGAATCTAGTGTTAATGCGAAATTTTGTGGAATTTTACATATTTGGAATGAAATTCGTTTTTTTGTGTGGGAGAAGAACGTATGTCTGGGGAAAATGCAGAGAGACGGGGGAAGCAAATCTGGGCGACACAACCCCTCCCGTCATTTCAGCTCATGACGGCTCTGCTTTCGTCGGCGAAAAAGTTAAGAAACTCGTCGCACATACGCACACACACTCAAAGTCCCTTCCGTGCACGTCTGTCTATGAGGTGCCGGGCCGAGTGTGTGCCCGAGTCGAGTGCGCGCGAGAGAGACCGGTTTGTCCGAGAGAGCGCTCGACAGAAGCTGCGTCCCAATGTGCGTACTATGCCCGAAATAGTATTGACAGTAATGTCACATACTATTTAGGATGGATAGTATGCACATTACGACGCAGCAAGAGTGTGATTTTTATTTTAACTTATATAAACTAATATAATTTATTTTACCGGAAAGTTTAAAGCTCATAACCATATTTTGTAGTTACTTGAAGTACTTAGAGTGCAGTGTTATGTTGCATCATGCAGTATTTGTCATTTTAAGAGTAAATGTCTATTTTATTTGTGTACATTTTAATCATTAACATTAAAAGTAACATTAAAAGCTCTTTTTACAACTAAAATAACAGTAAAGGGTAAAAAAAACGGAATTTGCAAAAATTTAAACGGCAAAAACGGAATTTGCAAAAAATAAAACGGAAAAAAACAAACGGAATTTGGGAAAAAATACAACGGAATTTGGTGCGGTTCCCAAGGTGCGGTTCCCGAGTGTATTATGTGTGTGCGCTAAACAGTGGCGCAGTTACAAAAAATAACCTAAATAAATCATTTAAAGTTGGGGATAAAACATAGGCTAATTATATTTAGAATACAGTAATAAATAACTGCTTATAAAGTAATAAATATCAAGGAGTAAATCATTGAAAATGAATTTCTATTGCTAACAAAAAAAAAAGCGACTGGTCGGCGAATAAGACGGCATCGACTGATTAGTCGACTAAAGTTGCCAGCCCTAGAATTATTAGCACTTACCCTTTATTCTTTTTGTTTTTTTCAGCCTCCCGTCCCCATGGAGCAGGTGGGTAAAAATCGAGGGCAACACTACGGTGCAGGAAACCCCTACTCTCAGCAGCAGGGACCTTCCCCGAGCGCCCAACAGGGTCCTCCTTACCCAGGACAAGGTTATGGACCCCCGGGACCCCAGAGATATCCTATGGGCATGCAGGGCCGCACTCCTGGGAGCATGAGCGGAATGCAATACGGACAACAGGTCAGATTAATGTTCATGTTGTGGTGTTTTGTGTCATTTTGATGCAAAACAATCGCCTGATTTCGTCATACTGGTATTCCGGTTCAGAATGTGAGTCCGACACGGCTCCATAGGGCTTTGATTATGAGGCGTGTCTTAACCGAACCAGGGGAAAAAAACTAAAAACTGTGCTCTGATTGGTTGTAGATCTATCCAATCGAGTGCTGTGCAGTAAGTGGTGTATATTGAGAGTGTTGCTTCTTTTGGAGTGTAGAAACCACAACGACCACTAAGTTTTCATTGCGTCGCATCAGCTGATAAATTAAACTTTTGCCGAATCCCGTTAGAAGGACGGCAAACAGATTTTTCCGATCGACAAATGCCTTGACTGCAGTTCTCTGTTCGTCCTTTAAAATTAATTCGATCTTACAACAGACGTGATAGCTGAATCTATGCATTTCTATTGTCCAGGGAAACCAGTTCAACTCAAGCGCTCTTTGATAACGTGATGAGTACGTAACTGCAAATCATCTGTCATCTTGTGAAATTTGTGTCAATACCCAGCCCCAATAAGCCCCTTTTCCATTAAAGCATTTTGAGAGCCGGTTCGGAGCCTGCGCGCGAACCAGTTCCTTGTGTTTCGACAGCCAAAGAAACGGTTCTCGGCCGGGAAAACTGGTTCCAAAGCGGCACCAACTCTTTGCTGGACTTTAACCGTTCTTTTAGCACGTCATGCTTATGTCGGGGACTGGGGCGGGTTTAGATGTGTCCTAAACATATTTTCTGACCATCGCAAAGCAGAGACACGCAAGCGTTTTTATTTATTTATTTATTTTATTTTAAACATTAGCAAAGAAGAAAACAGTCACGATATAGAACAAATAAATGGAAAGAAAAATGACACAAGACAGGGGTACATAACTTATCAGAAAAAAATACATATCAAACGAAAAGATTAAAAGACTTGCATATTTTTTGTTTTTTTTTTAAAGTTTTCTTGGTACACGAGTTAGAGATAATCCCAAAGTAATGTACTTGCAAGCGTTTCTAGCTAAGACGTATGGCGACGTACACAGTGACGTAACGACGTCGTTCCCTGGGCGCTCTAGTCAGTGGAAAAACAAACAGGTTCTGAACGGGTTCGCAAGTTGAACCAACTTTGAACCAGCACCAGTTCCGAACCAGTTCTTTTTTTCGGTGGAAAAGGGGTAAAAGACATCCAAGCCTGCTGCTAGGGGTGGGGAAAAAAATCGATTCTCGATGCATCGCGATGCGGACGTGGACGATTCTGAATCGATTCACAAATGTCAAAAAATCGATTTCAAAAAAAAAAAAATTTGATATGTATTTATAATAACGTAATATTGACGGAACGCGAAAGACGGAACTCTGAAGCGCGGAAGTGCAGTGGCGGGACCGTCTGTGGCGTGCACATAACAGAGATGAGATGGCACGCGAGATCCAAACACTTTCCTTGTTAGGTTAAAAGCTGACGTGTGGAAATATTTTGGCTTCTGAAGTTGAAGGGGGAAAGGAGCTGGACAAGAGCCGCACTAGTTGTACGCTTTGTGGAATAAAACACGACAAATATGATAAGCCATATGACACCTTTCCAGCCAGAGGAGGAAAAACACTCGGCTGCACCAGTCGTTATATTATTTATTTACTACAAGTATGCTCCTAGTTCAAGCACACATTTATTTTCCTGGTCGTTCTTTGTAATGTTAATAAAATATATTGTGCATTAATTCTTTATAGGTCATTAATTTGTACTTTTAAAGCAAATTATTTATAGTCGCACACAAAAGATTCAGATAATCGATTTGTAACATTATAAATCTCTTGTACTTTAACTTTTGATCAACTTAATTTATCCTTGATGAATAAAAGTATAGATTTCTTTTTTCTTTTGCCCAAAAAATTAAATAAAAATTCGTACCGACTCCAAACATTTGAACGGTATTGTTTAATGTTACAAAAGCTTTCTATTTCAGATAAATGCTGTTCTTTTGAATTTCTAGGTGATTCTCTGAATCGGATGCCCTTCAAGTCCCCCAAACTTGCTTCAAATATTTTCAATTGAGGGAAATCACAAAATACATTTTAATGCTGTCAATTAATAGAACCAGGTGCATTTGCATTATAATGTAACAAAATTGCTTTTGAAAAAAAATTTAAAGTTAATAAATGTAAAGATAATGAGTTGCCTAAGTAGTAGATAACAAGCATGTTTGCATGTCCCCACTAACCATCATTATATTTTCAATGAATATCAAACAAATAAAAAGTGCAATTAATACCAAAATGTTGCCGCTGCTAATATAATCATATGTTGATCTAGTGTATTTTCGTTTACTGTTGTGAAATGGAAAATCAATAATCGGTAATCGAGAATCGTTAATAATCGAAAATCGACTGTAATCGAATCGGGACTTCAATAATCGTAATCGAATCGAATCGGGAAATCAGACAGATTAACCACCCCTACCTGCTGCCATATTTATTTCCAGTGTCTCCGCTTGAACCCGAAGGCTTCTGACAGTCTTAAGACGTTCTTGATCATAGCAGCATGAGCTCATGAGTCTTTTTTTTATCCACACTTTCAAAGAAGGTTGTTATGAGGTCACAGCGAGGCTCGGGTTTGTCACATGGGGATTTCCTCGCACCGCTGTATTTTTGTATGTGGCGGTCTTCAAGTGTCTGCCTTTCTTCATCTCGTTGCCTGTGCACTTGTGCTAGGTGCCCCATTGTGCTTGTGTTGAGTAAGCAGATGCACTGGAGTGCCATCCATTTGTAGACCGGCGTAGAGCATGCTCTTCAGGTTGTTTTTATTAAACCTTCCTGTCAGAGCTGTTTTTCTTCCCCATTTTTATATTTCCTTTTTTCCTTGAGAGAGAAGGTGCCCAGCTTGTCACCATCAGGCTTTTGTCACACAGTACATTCAGCAGCAAGGTCAAATTTCTTTGTAGGCTGACTGAAAGTAATGAAATTCAAGCATTTCTCTGAAAGCCTATCTATGCCCTGGTCGTTCAAATGGATAAGAGCTCTGTAGAAAACACTGACCTCAGTCTTGGTGAACCCTAAAATGTATTTTTGCTGTTATTGTGGGCATTTTGATCTCACATTAACTGCTATTTTGCACAGTTGCTTGCAAAGTTGATTCTGATAATTTAGGGCTCTAGACAGCGACTACAAATATTAATTTGTAAGTGATATTTTTGCTGAGATCGCAAACTAATCGTTAACAATTCTAGCTTACGGATTCTTATTCTCAATATCTTTTTATCTTTGCCGTTTTCTGTTACTGCCTGAACTTCACATTATTTGTCACATAATCGCAGTAAGATTTGCAGTTTTGCACTTAAAGGATTTCACTTTTGAAAAAACTTTTGCTGATAATTTACTCACCCCCGTGTCATCCAAGATGTCCATGTCATTCTTTCCTCAGTCGAAAAGAAATTGAGGTTTTTGATGAAAACATTCCAGGATTTTTCACCATATAATGGACTTCAATGGGAACCAGATGGTCCAAGGTCCAAAAGACAGTTTCAGTTTCAGTGCAAACTGTTCAAATGTCTCTAAACGACACCAGACGATGAATAAGGGTCTTATCAATGCGAAACGATCGGTTATTTCAAAGCTTATTCCAAAAATGTAACTTTTCTAAGGACAAATGCTAGCCTTGCTCTATTCTGTGAGGCGCGTTTGTAACGTCACGTAATACGTAATAACGTTCAAAAGGTCACGGGCGACGTAGCCGGAAGTACAGAGTCAGTGTTTACAAGTTGAACGCATAGGTTGAACGTGCAAACTAACTCAAACGCCGTTTACAAAAAAAGGAATTAAAAGGTAAAACAACGATGTCGGACGATTTTGATTCTGTACTTCCGGCTACGTCGCCCGTGACCTTTTAAACGTAATTACGTATTACGTGACGTTACAAACGCGCCTCACAGAATAGAGCAAGGCTAGCATTTGTCCTTAGAAAAGTTACAGTTTTGAAATAACCGCTCGTTTCGCATGATAAGACCCTTATTCATCGTCTGGTGTCGTTTAAAGACATTCGAAGCTGCATCTGAAACTGTTATTAACTGTCTTTTGGACCTCGGACCGTTTGGTTCCCATTGAAGTCCATTATATGGAGAAAAATCCTGGAATGTTTTCATCAAAAACCTAAATTTCTTTTCGACCGAGGAAAGAAAGACATGGACATCTTGGATGACATGGGGGTGAGTAAATTATCAGCAAAAGTTTTTTCAAAAGTGAACTAATCCTTTAAGTCACCTTTTTAAGTCAAACTTTCCGCTCTTAAATTCTGTCAATTTTATTGCGAAATACAAGCACTAAATGTCATTTTGCCACTTTATGTGGCCTGACAGATCCACATAAAGTGCCACATAAATCATGTCACGTTCCGTCAAATTTACCTCAGGCTTAGAAAAGCCATTCAGTGCTCTTACACTTGTTAGTCAGCTAGAAAAATAACTAAAAAAAGGGGCATATTACAATATGATAACTTAATCTTCATATTTTTACTTAACCGAATAGAAGGAGCTAAACATGAAATTCAACAATGTCCATGTAATTGCATATGAAGAGCTGCCTTTCACCAAATTTACCTCAGATACTCATGAAGAAAAATAGATTGGGTGTGTGTGCAAGACATACGGCAAAGTTTATAAGATGTATTCTGTGTAAAGAACAATTTGTAAGTAACTGTAACTGTTTTCCTAAGAAAAAAGTGAATTTTAGTTCCCAGGACATCCGTAAGATGGATGAAAATGTTGACGCTGTAAAAGAAGGGCAGACACAACAAAATTAAAAAATGTTTATTTTTTGTGGCACTTAAAATAATTTGGTGCTTATTAGAGCCAGACCGATATATCGGCCGATATTAGGCATTTTCCATAATATCGGTATCGGCAGTTATAATGGCCGATAAATGAATATTTAAAAAATAAAATAAAAATGGACGAAACACGCTTCAATCATCTCTCCTTGGCCTGTTATATTGAAAATGTATGTTTTACAATTTGCAGTAGGATATCTATTGCTAAATTATGGCTCATCATAGACTAGCTAACCACAAAGATAGCTAATGCCACTATAATCAGTGGAAGACCGCTAACGTTAACATTAATGAGCTTGGAAACCACGATGAACTTTTTCTGCCTAAATAAAGTAATGATTACTGTATTTATAACTCGCATATCTCTAGTTTCAGTCCCTGCATTGTAAAATGTAAGTTAAAGTTGCGAGGAGTGAACATTTAGACATAGAGAAAGTATCGTATCTTGTGCAGAAAAGTTAGCTTTTCTTTTACACGTGTGTGTGTGTGAAATCCAACAATACTTAATAAATAAAATATCGTCCGATATATCGGATTTTAAACCCCAAAAATATTTGTATCGTATCGGCCTTAAATTCTTTATCGGCCGGGCTCTAGTGCTTATACCATTACACACATCTTATAAGAATCTGAATGAGTAATGTTATGAATTCATACAGTTTTTGGTTTGGCTTTTGTTTTTGAATAAATTTCCACTAGGGCTTCTTATTATTATTTATTATTATTATTGGAAGCCAAGTAGCTGGTGAATGTTTATTTGTAGCAAGTGTGCTGTTTTGTAGGTTACAGACGAACTTGTTTGCAGACACACACACAGTCCACCCCACCACTCATCTGTTTCAGTTTTATTTAGGGGTTACGCTGGCTCTAAATCGAGTGTCGGTTGACCCCTCTCACTGAATGTAAACACTGTCTTACCGGGTAACGTTTTCCAAGCAGTTCCTCTTGTGGTATACTTTCCTCCCTGCCACCTCCTCACTCCCTTCTCACTGGCCTTCTGCCCACATGCCCATGAGTGAAGAGCACTTCAATCAGAAGTTTTCGGGCTGGGCGATATGGCATGGCCTAAAAAAAAACCCCCGATCAATTTCTGATTAAAATCGATCCCCATAACATAAAATGGGTGGATTGAGATGTAAAAAAATTAAATAAAATAAAACTTGCACCGCAATAAGTGTACAACATTTGGTAACTAAACAGAATTTTAAGTTTTATTAAATATTAGGTACAGTAGATATGTTAATTGTTATCCAAAAAAAAAAAAAAGAGTCTTGCCTAATACTGTAAACATACAGAGCTCTGTCAGCTGGTATTATTAAAGGTTCAAAATAACATCTCAAATTACATCTAATGCGTTTTTATAATAACAACTTTATAATATTTTAATGATATAGGTGCGTATTCTCACGTCTTCAAACGACACGAGCGCTGTCTCGCTCATGCATATTAATCAAATTGATTGACATGATAGTAAAAGGTCGGAAGACCACACTTTCACGTGGAGCATTTGGAGATTTTTAGAGATTAAGAGACCCTCAGTCACAGGGTCCTGCAGATTCAGTTTGTAAATATTTTTGGTGGTTTTTGTTTGTGAATCTCTATGGATGTTAAAGAGAAAACCGATTTTCATTCAAAGAAATTGACGTAAACTACACATTCGAGTTAACCGATAAAGCCCAGCCCAAGTGAAAATATTTATAAGAACACAGTGCACTGTTGGGATTGTCTTTATGTATGCAGTACTTCAATTTAGTCTGTTTAAGCTCCGCCCCTCCCCACAATTGACTGCAAGCTCAGGTTCACTTTTGAGTGCCAAGCCTACATGTCTAATCCAATCAACTTGAATGTACTTCACACAGGGTTCCCACGGGTCCTCGAAATCCTTAAGTTTGTGATTCAGAATTTTTTTTTTTTTTGAAAATAAACATACAGTGATATGAATAAGTTTGGACACCCATGTTAAAGTTGCCTAAAAAGAGGAATAAAAAATCATCTTTTGGATATTGATCTTAATGCCTTAATTAGAAAAATGAGGAAAACTCCAACCTTTAAGGACACAAATTTTCTTTGTGAATGAATAATTTATCATAAATAAATAAATGTTTTTCCTTAAAATACAGGGTGCATAAGTCAGGGCACCCCTATGTTAAATTCCCATAGAGTCAGGCAGATTTTTATTTTTAAAAGCCAGTTATTTCATGGATCCAGGATAATATGCATCCTGATAAAGTTCCCTTGGCCTTTGGGATTAAAATATCCCCACATCATCACACACCATCATCACACACCATTCACCACACCTAGAGATTGACATGGGGTACTTTCCATAAAATCATCTTTCAATGCAAATCAAACCAGCTATTAGGCTAACTGAAATAAAACCATACCAATCTCTAGGTGTGGTGAATGGTGTGTGATGATGTGGGGATATTTTAATCCCAAAGGCCAAGGGAACTTTATCAGGATGCATATTATCCTGGATCCATGAAATAACTGGCTTTTAAAAATAAAAATCTGCCTGACTCTACGGGAATTTAACATATTACAATTTAACATCCTGACTTATGCACCCTGTATTTTAAGGAAAAACATTTATTTATTTGTTGTTTCCTTGAATTTAAGGGGTTTGGACCTTGAAAGTCCTTGAATTTGAAGTTAACCAAGGTGTGGGAACCGAAAAGATCTATTGCTAAAGCCAATTCATTGCAATGTGAAAAGGGAATATCTTAGTCTCGTTAAAATATAATTTATAGTTTATGAATCGGACTCAAATCAAATTAGTAGCAAAAACCTGCTCAAGTGTGCGTGCCAGTTACAGATGGTCACAGATATATCATGTCCCTAGTTTATAGTTTTAAATTGCTAAATTGATGTTTGCTTGCTAATTGGAGTCCTTGGTTCTTATTGTGTTCTCTTTAGATGAGCTATGGACAGCATGGCCCAGGTAGTTATGGTCAGAACCAAGGTGGCTACTACGGACAACAGGGCCCTTCACCTCACGGAGGACCCCAGCAGTCTCCATACCCCCAGCAGCCCTCCACGGCTCCAGGCTCTCAGCCCCCTTATTCCCAGCAATCCCCTGGTCCTCCCCATGGCCAGAGTGGGCCCTCTTACGGGCAACCTCAGGGCCAACCTCCATATTCCCAGACTCCGCAGTCACAGTCAGGACAGCCTTCCTACCCCCAGTCCCAGGGTCCCCCTCAGTCACAGGGTCCTTCTCAGGGCCAGCAAGGTTCTCAGTCGCAGCCTGGATACTCTCAACCACCCTCCGGTCCGGGTCCGGCTCCTCAGCAGCAGGGACCTTCACAACAACAACAACAACAACAACAACAGCAGGGCCCGCCACAATCACAGCCGCCCAGCTCAGTGCCACCTCAGTCATCCCAGCAACCTTCAGGACAGGGTCAGCCCTCACCTTACTCCCAGACCCCTCCGCTGCAGTCTCAGCAACAACAGTCGCCCTTCCAGCGCTTTCCTCCGCCACCTCAGGTAAAAACAACTAAATCTGACCGGTTATATACTTGGAGGTGCTTCGATGAACCCTATCCTTACGCAAGTGCTTCTACATTTTGTTCCTCAGGAGCTTTCACAAGACTCCTTCAGCTCTCAATCTTCAGCTCCTTCCTCCAATCAGCCCATGGTGTCTGGCAAGAGTGGTCCAGAGGAGACCATGCAGGGACGACCTTCCAGTCTGCCTGTGAGTACCATAATATCGTAATGCCTTGCTAGCTTTCGTTTTCATTAGTCTCTTGCATTGTCTATGCAACTGCTTTGGTTACTCGGTTTTTTATAACGCCACTAGCTTATGCTTTTGGGCCTTAATGTATTGAGAATGAGGAGTCACGTGCCTATTTGGGCGGGGTCTGAGCCGGTCGGCCATGATGGTAGGAGACGCTATCGGTTACCAGGGTTTTTATCGGTTTTTAACGCAGCAGTACTTCCAGGCATGGTAAAACAGTGCGGTATTGCGAGAAACTCCTCTACTACCGATAGGGTTGGGTATCGTTTGAATTTGAACGATTCTGATTCCGATTCCTTGTTTCGATTCCGGTTTCTAACGATTCCCGAGTCCTTGTTTCGATTCCGGTTTCTAACGATTCTCGATTCTTTTAAGAGGCAGGGTCAAAAAAAGTTTAGCTAACCTTGCTAACCAATGGCCTTTCTGAAGGAAATACTCCTTCTGTAAAAATACTCCTTTTGTTGATTTCGTTATTTTTAGAAAAGTGAAGCCACACTTTGGACTGCCGACGTAAGCTATTCATGTTCGACTCGCGTGGTTATGCCATCACTTCCGGTAGACGCTTCTTCGTTGGTGTTGTTCAGTGGTTTCTTCTTCCGCTCGGCGGACTGCGACTATCGAAACTAGGAATCGAAATTTTAACTTTTGAACGATTCTGGGAAAAACGAAAAGTTAGTCTCGGTTCCAATCGATACTCGATTCTCGATACCCAACCCTAACTACCGAGCTAAAAAGACACGTAATCAATACTGTTTTGTCGTGGGAATCCTACCAACATGGCGGAAAGGGGAGGGGCACTGTAAAATGACGTCAACTCCCCATTCTCAATAGAAACTTGTTCAGAATGTCTTTCTTGTTGGGATAGTGATTGGCTGGAAGACAGTAGTCTTAGCCAGTACTGTGCAGGGGCTAGCTTCATGGCTATAAGGTAGTTTATGTGGTTGCTGCTGGCAACATTTGTGAGTTGTGAGGCCTCCTGTGATAAATATTGTGTACCTAAGTCATGGGTGTCGTGTCCTGCTCCATCCTGCGCAGTTTAAACACGCATGAACCAACTAATCAAGATATTTGGGATTGCTTAAACCCTCCAGGCAAGTGCATTGATTCAGAGCAGGTTGGAGCTAAAGGCATTGGCCTTCCAGGAGTAGTGTTGGACACTCCTGCCAGAATCGGGAAATGACCAGATTTTGAACTGGGGTCAACTGCTAGGCCACATCTCTGATATACTTGTTACTTTTGGATGGGTAGAAATTCTGAACATTAAGTCTATGCTGCTAAATTCTCCGGTGGTGTTCTGTACAGCCTTGCATGAAAACGATTGCAGCAGGGGTCGGCAATAAGGACTTTATCAAACCATTGTGAAAGATGCTCGGGACAGTTGACGGAATTGCCTCGATCGGACCAGTGCTGCGTCATGAAGAAAGTTTTTTTTTTTTTGCATGTGTTTTTTTTGTCAATTGAAATGCTCAATCTATTTTAAGTTATTCAATCACAAAAGAGAACTCAATTCGGTACTTGCGTGCTGGTTTCTGTGCGCTCGCATAGAGAGCCCGACAGTTCTCGGTGTGGTTGCTAGAGTACGGAATTGAGTTTTTTTTGCATCGTCTTGTTTTTGCCTTGATGTCAATTTTGCCGAGGATTCTCGTGAACAGTCTTTAACGACATCATCTTAAAGGTGAACTTGGAAACTCTAGTAATTTCTTCGCTGATTTTCACGTTTATTGTCGTATGTTTTCTCATTGAGCGCCCCCCACAGGTGTGCGGCGTATATTTTCACAACACTCTAATTAAAAAAAAAAAAAAAACCTCACTTCCTCCACAATCTACCGCTGCTCACATGCATTTGTTATTATCGGAACCGGCCAATTTTTCTTGTCTACCGTGGATAATACATCATGCACAGTATCATAGAATTATATCGAATTGGCGTAAAGCAATTCATGTTTCTCACTTGTTCTCACTTCTCACGAGACTTATTTTCAACTTACCGGGATGTAATGGTGCGTACTATTATTCTTCCGTCTCGGAGATCCAAATCGGACGACAGACGTTGCCTAGCAACACGCCCCCTTTCCTCGAGTTTCTCCTCTCGGACGTCCGTGAGGACACCGAGCAAGAATTCCGTTTCGGAATTCAAGATGGCTGCCCCTGTGACTTGAATTGTTTTCATTTGTTTTTGAACCGCTTTGGTATTTTAAATGACGATTATAATCACTTGTGTATTACTGCGTCCCCTGTAGGTATGGGAATCAGTTGTTGTGAGTGCAATTACTAACGTTGCTAGCATTGCTAACAGAATATTAACATGAAAAACATGAAATAAAGTGAACATTTTCAAGTTCAAGTGGCAGCGTTTTGATAAGGTGTTGTCATTTTTTTTAATGCAAGTGTCTGGTGCTCGGCCAGTGCTACCATTACAACAGCTTTCCGGGTGGCGTCCATTCTTTTCTCCGACTCGGACACGCAAAACATAATAGAACGCTTGAAGTGCGGACGTGATGTCAAATCCGAGGGCCGAGTCGGTTCGTTGGCTATTATAAAACGCACCGTTAGTCCCCATGTTGCAAGGTTGGTTTTCCACCTTTCTCAGGAACAGGTTATTAAACTATTCAAGTGATTTCTAAATGGTTTTAAGTTGAAATAGTTGTCAAGTGCCCCTTTAATGTCTTAACGTTAAACAGGTGAGAAACTAAACGCATGCTTTGGCTCTTAAAGTGACAGAAATAGATAAAGACAAAGAAAAAGACTCATCTAGACTTATAGCTTTAACGTGTTTATCTATATTTGATTTATACAGTGAAGACCATGCAGTGTTATTTTACGTTTGTTTGATTTTTCTGCACTTAATACTTAGTACTACAGTGAGACCTACCTGAAAAACTTAAAGCACTGTTTAATTTGCATCTTTTGTTCTTGTTCTTTTGTATATTCACTTTTTTCTCATTTTATTATCGACCATTCACTTGTCTTCAATAGGGTTGGGTATCGAGAATCGAGTATCGATTGGAACCGGGACTAACTTTTCGTTTTTCCCGGAATCGTTCAAAAGTAAAAATTTCGATTCCTAGTTTTGATATTCACAAAAAAATAAAAATAAATAAAATGTTTCGATATTCACAGTCCGCCGAGCGGAAGAAGAAACCGCTGAACAACACCAACGAAGAAGCGTCTACCGGAAGTGTTGGCATAACCACGCGAGTCGAACATGAGTACCTTACGTCGGCGATCCAAAGTGTGGCTTCACTTTTCTAAAAATAACGAAATCTCGACAAAATGCAACATTTGTGACAAAAGGAGTATTTTTACAGAAGGAGTATTTCCTTGGTTCGCAAGGTTAGCTAAACCTTTTTGACCCTGCCTTTTAAAAGAATCGGAATCGAGAATCGTTAGGAACCGGAATCGAAACAAGGATCGGAATCGGAATCGGAATCGTTCAAATTCAAACGATACCCAACCCTAGTCTTCAATAATGGTTGACGTTTATATTCGTTTTTGCTGTGGTATCAAAATTTATTTGGAAAATTGTGAAATTTCACTGGTATCAACAATTTTGGTGGATTATTTATTAGAATACGTTACATGGGTCAAAACAACAATTCGTATTTTTTGATGGGGCCGGTGAATATTTTGGCCGGGCAAGTAAAAATTGGAGGCAAACCGAAGAAATCCTTAGTATTGTGCCTTGTGCATCATTCTTTGAAAGAACTTTGTTTCGTTTCAGAACTGAGCGTTATTGTGTGATATTGATTTTAATTCATCCAGCATAAACATTATTTCATGCCACATGTTGGTTACAAGGTTGCAGTCGTAAGCGTGGACGCCAAAAGTTGGCAATGCAAGATTAGTTGCTTTTGGAAATCAGGTCAGGTTGGCACGTCACTGTCACTATTAAAAACATGCAGCATATTACACATGCGTGTATTTGCATATAAGGTTAGTTGATACAAATAGCTCATTCAGAGCAACAGTGTGTCTAAAATTTGTAAATAACCTGAGATAATTAATGAGAGAGTGAGAGATAGTGCCTTATAGAGCTTGAAGGAGAGAGAAATGAGATCGTTTCGTCTCTGCCAGTGGGGGATGCCCTCAGGATGTGATCTCCTCTATTTATTTATTTCTCTTACGTAGCCAGTGACTGAGATTGGCCGAGATTTTATTCAATCCAAGGATTCCCCATGGTTGCCTGCAGGAAAGGCAATAATGTAGCCCACGATTGACCCCTTCTACCATCAACATCTCCCTCATGCTCCGCTCTCACGGCAGATTAGCCCCTATTGCTTACTTTAGCCTGGCCGACACCGAAGGTAAAACCCCTCCAAATCACTACCTGACCTGCATGGGAGTTATCCAGCTGTGTGACAAAACTACTGGAAGCTTAATGGGTAAAGAGTAGCACACTGGGCATATATGTATTGCTACTAGGCTTATTTGTTTTAGCATATTTATTTTTAAAAGTCTTCAAGCCCTAAGACAAAAATTTAGTGCTTCCACCTCCTGGAATTGTTAGACTTTTATGATCTTTTAGATTAAATCTTCATTTGTTGGTTTTTGAGGACTGATTTCATGAACGTTACTGTGGATTAAAGCTGCCAACTGCTGAGTGAATAGGGACCAGTTTAACTGGTTCAGCTGGTTTCCTGACAGTTGTTGCTTCACTCTGCAACGAATGAACTAGTCTAGCAACTGTACACTTTGTTAGCTCTCTGTGAACTGTTTGTTCTCATGCATGGTTTGTCGTCTTCACTGAAGGATATTTTCAACCTTTTATTTACAACAACGTTTGATTTTGTTGTGGCTGCTGTAGCTGAATTTCTAGCCATTTAATTGTGTAAATCAGTTAAATCATTGCACACAGTTCAAAGAATAAAACAAGATTGTCCTTTTTAGTCTTTTAAAAAATGCATCTCGCTCAACCTATAAAACAAAATTCTGTTTCGGCTGATGTCACTGAGGTCACACACATAAACGTGAAACGTGAGTATGAGGCTACTGATATTGGTAATGCTGTTCTAAAATCTTGCTAATGGTTAAAACAGTAACTTCTCAATAACCTTCAAAGCACTCACGCGTGGTGAATGAAGATATATTCTGTCGCTTGGCTTATCATGTGCTGTTGGTTAGCCTTGTCCACACAGTAAAGACGCATTTGACCAAAGCCTGCCAGGTTGCACGGTATTTTTGTTTTTAATGTGTTATTTTAATATGATTAGAGTTGGAGTGTTTATGTTAATTAATTAAGCAAATTATACATAGTTGGAAAGGTTTAAGACTTCTTAAGGAGGAGTAATTGATGAATTTATGACGAGTGCACCTAAAAAAATTTGCATCATAACAGAAGGTCTGACCTTTTGTCACAAAAATTCGATGCACCCACTTTTAATCATTGAAACTTCTGTTTTTATGCTAAATGTTCATAATAAAACAATCTAGTATTTTTCAATAAAAATTATAGTACAATATTAAAATGATAATATGTATTATCCTCTAAAATATAATATTATTTTTTATCGCCTTTTTTATTATATCACATATTTTAGTAGTTATCATAAATTAGGTATCATTTTAAAGCTTATAAACTCAGAAAAACAGTTTTATAATTGAACGCTGTGTTACCATAGAAACAGTACTTATTTCATCAGGCTCCTCCCCTTTTTGGGCATCATTATATTTCATAATTTATGATCAAAACCTTTCTAATCTTTCAGAAAGGTCTGTGTCTCAGGGTCCCAAATTTTGAACAGAAATGTATTGATTTGTTAAGGCAGAATGTATACAACTAAATTCAATGGCACCCGGTGGCTATTTTTGGTACTACGCCTAAGCAAAATCTCATGGGAACTTAAATTTTTGTGATATCAACCTCAAATTTGCAATATATCTTGGTTAGATTTTATGGCTTTGATTTTATATTATAAATATTTTGTAAAATATATGTTTTATATATAGTACAATATATTTAATTTACTATAAATTTAAACGTCCATAACTTTTTCATACTTTTATTTTTTGAAGCGTTTTCACTTCAGCAATAATCTGCTGAGTGTTTGCTTTAAAACAAGACCAAACTTGGGTATATTCCAAAGCATTATTGAATAACCATTTAAGTTTGAATGGCGCATTCTCAAAAAGGGGGGTGACAGCGATCCATGGATGTTTGTTGAGGCCCCTATTGGGATTGGGAACCACTAAGTTAAAGGGATGTTTAGTACATTTTTGTTAAACTAGTACAGTGCGCAACCACAGTTTACATAACCTAGTGCGCTTATGCTTTTAAAAGTTTCTCTGCTGAAAATAAGTGTGATTGGCAATTATATTGACAACGAAAAACATTGGACTTATGGGTTTATGCTGGCAAGATTCTACCTCCAGGCAGCTTTTTCGTGAGCTTGCATTTGTCTTAGTTAATACCCATTTGGCATATTCCTCTGTAGACGCACTCTGGTTTACCATAATGTCTCAGTCATGTGTGTGCTGATATGCGCCAAGATCGAGAAAGACGGAAAGCTGGAGCTGATCAGATACTGGGGAGAATCTGAATCCAAAAAAATGATTCCCCAGATTGTGTCTTCATAGGCAGAAAGACTGGGCATCTTTTGCTGTGATCCTGATTAATTAGTTTTGAATTATGTTTTTTCTTTTTCATTTCCCAAATTAATCTCAATGCAGTGTGGTTCATATCAGTCGAGGATCAAATCAAATCCTCTTCCATTTGGTTGATAATGGTGTATGTCTGCATATATGAGTGAGTGAGATTTCCAATAGCTTGGGATTTCAATGTTGGACGCCCTGGAAGTTGTCTATCCTTTCTGTGTGTGATCGAACATGAACACTCCCTTTAGTCTTTTCTAATCTCCTCCAGTTCCTTTCTGATGGGCTTTTGTGCCCCTTCCCCAAAGCACGGCTAATCCAATGCGGGATCCGCCTCCTCTCTAAACTTTTAAACTCCGCTGTGACTTCACCCCCGGCCCCTCGTTTCCCCTGCTACCTTTTATATACAGTGATGTGAATAAGTTTGGACACCCATGCTAAAGTTGCCTAAAAAGAGGAATAAAAAATAATCTTTTGGATATTGATCTTAATGCCTTAATTAGAAAAATGAGGAAAACTCCAACCTTTAAGGACACAAATTTTCTTTGTGAATGAATAATTTATCATAAATAAATAAATGTTTTTCCTTAAAATACAGGGTGCATAAGTCAGGGCACCCCTATGTTAAATTCCCATAGAGTCAGGCAGATTTTTATTTTTAAAAGCCAGTTATTTCATGGATCCAGGATAATATGCATCCTGATAAAGTTCCCTTGGCCTTTGGGATTAAAATATCCCCACATCATCACACACCATTCACCACACCTAGAGATTGGCATGGTTTTACTTCAGTTAGCCTAATATCTGGTTTGATTTGCATTGAAAGATGATTTTATGGAAAGTACCCCATGCCAATCTCTAGGTGTGTGATGATGGTGTGTGATGATGTGGGGATATTTTAATCCCAAAGGCCAAGGGAACTTTATCAGGATGCATATTATCCTGGATCCATGAAATAACTGGCTTTTATAAATAAAAATCTGCCTGACTCTATGGGAATTTAACATAGGGGTGTCCTGACTTTACTTATGCACCCTGTATTTTAAGGAAAAACATTTATTTATTTATTTATGATGCATTATTCATTCACAAAGAAAATTTGTGTCCTTAAAGGTTGGAGTTTTCCTCATTTTTCTAATTAAGGCATTAAGATCAATATCCAAAAGATTATTTTTTATTCCTCTTTTTAGGCAACTTTAGCATGGGTGTCCAAACTTATTCATATCACTGTATATCACACACTCTTCCTTTCTAAGTCAATATCTTCAGTGTCCTGTAAGTGATTCGTTTAAATCGTCCCTTAAACATTTGTCCACAATCTTTTTGTAGTCTCTTATTCTGAGATGCATATTAAGTAAATATGCTCAGGCCTGGAGGGGAAGGTCACATGGTTGTCACATGCTTGTTGGTGTTTTCCCTCTTCCTCCCAGTGGAACGGTTTTATAGAGTCGGACTCACAGGGAACGTGAGAGAGACGCTAAGAGAAAATTGGGCTGAAGTACTGTGAGAACGCAATAAAACTCAGCAGTAAGGCCTGGTATCGGCCAATAGTTCCTGAGACACATGACACAATATCATACCATCTTATATGCATTCTTAAAGGGTTCGTTCACCCAAAAATGAAAATTCTGTCAGTATTTACTCACCCTCATGTCGTTCCAACCCCGTAAGACCTTCGTTCATCTTCAGAACACAAATTAAGATATTTAAGATATTAAGATCGCTCCATAGGCTTCTTGAGGTAATGACTCTTGCTGGCATCGAAAAGTCATTAAAGACATCGTTAAAATAGTCCAAGTGACTCAATCTTAACTTTATCAAACGACGAGAACACTTTTTGTGCGCAAAAATAACGACTTTATCTCAACTATTCACTTCCTTCTCCATGGGCCTGTAGTCAGTTAACGTAGTGTGATTGCGTAAAGCTACGTCACACGTAGGCTCACTATTGGCCGACGCTGGTCATGTGTGTGATGCGTGTGACGTACAATAACAGAAGCTTACGCTATTAAACTAGTAACCCGACTCGCGCAGAGGGAGAAATAAACCAATAGTTGAAATAAAGTCGTTATTTTTGTTGTTTTTGCACACAAAAGTGTTCTCGTCGTTTGATAAAGTTAAGATTGAGTCACTTGGACTATTTTAACGATGTCTTTAATGACTTTTCGATGCCAGCGAGAGTCATTCCCTCAAGAAGCCTATGGAGCGATCTTAATATCTTAAATATCTTAATTTGTGTTCTGAAGATAAACGAAGGTCTTACGGGGTTGGAACAACATGAGGGTGAGTACATTTTTGGGTGAACTAGCCCTTTAATACGTATTGTTGAATGCCTGTCAATCATGTGCACTCTTTCAATGCACATTTTAATCTGGTGTTTGCAGTTGGGGTTTAGAATTAACAGCTGGTTATTATTCCAAACTACTACTAGGAAATATTACTAGGGATGAAAGCAAATAGATATTAAGTGGAGAAAGAGGGTGTCAGGATGGATTGAGGCAGGAAATTTATAATGTAAAAAGAAATGGAGGAAAAGTGTCGTGGAAAGAGTGCTAGTTTCACACAGGAACCCCAATGGCTGACATCATTTTAAGGCCACCCACATTTTCCCAGCACTCCCACCCAATGCTAAGTGCTCCAGTGCTGTCAGACGTCTGCGGCTCTTCCCATCCATCTTTCCTCTCTTTCTGTCCTGTTTTCACTTAGTTTCCCATCTAACAGTTTTGTCTTTGTTGCAGTTCCCCTTTTTTCCTCTTTATCTCTAATTGTTGTGTTGTCTGTTTGCAGAGTGGCGTATTTATGGCTTGTTTTTTGTGTTATGTAGCTTTTATTTTATTAATAGCATTTGATAAAGCTAGCCTAACTATTGCTCTTGCTCATGCTTAGGGTTAGTGATTTCAACAATCGTTCCTCAACCCTCAACTGTTTGAGGTATGAACATAAATGATGCCTCAAATTGTGTCTTGAGAAGGGATGGTAATTTTCCAAAAGATGAAAAGATGAAAAGATTTTTCCCCGGGTGGGAATGTTATGGAAGCCTGTTTCCACTATGCAAATAAAGTAATAATGACCTTTTAATATCACAATTAAATAAAAAAAACTTTATTTCTCCAAATTCTTGTATTTGTTTTAGTTAAAATCTTGCATTTTTAAATTTTTTTCCTTAAACATTTTCAACATAAATGTGCAGATATAAACACAACTATGATCAATCCTATTTTCCTCAGAATTGGGAGTATTACACAATTATATATTTATCATAATTACGGCTGTTTGTATATATTTTGAGTTAAGGAAATTAAGGTAATTACAACTTAATATCTCAATTTTATATATATATATATATATATATATATATATATATATATATATATATATAATATAATCCACCCCTAATATATATTATATTTATATGGAACTTCGGTACAATGGAGGGAAAAGCAAAAGTCCATAAGACTTTTCTTACGTTATGAAGATACTCGACAAAACGACATTTTGGCATAATTGTGTGTTATTGTTCGTTCAAGCTCGAAAGAGAACTATATATATATATATTAGGGGTGGTTAATCTGTCTGATTTCCCGATTCGATTCGATTACGATTATTGAAGTCCCGATTCGATTACAGTCGATTTTCGATTATTAACGATTCTCGATTACCGATTATTGATTTTCCATTTCACAACAGTAAACGAAAATATACTAGATCAACATATGATTATATTAGCAGCAGCAACATTTTGGTATTAATTGCACTTTTTATTTGTTTGATATTCATTGAAAATATAATGATGGTTAGTGAGGACATGCAAACATGCTTGTTGTCTACTACTTAGGCAACTCATTATCTTTACATTTATTAACTTTAAATTTTTTTTCAAAAGCAATTTTGTTGCATTATAATGCAAATGCACCTGGTTCTATTAATTGACAGCATTAAAATGTATTTTGTGATTTCCTTCAATTGAAAATATTTGAAGCAAGTTTGGGGGACTTGAAGGGCACCCGATTCAGAGAATCACCCAGAAATTCAAAAGAACAGCATTTATCTGAAATAGAAAGCTTTTGTAACATTAAACAATACCGTTCAAATGTTTGGAGTCGGTAAGAATTTTTATTTTAATTTTTTGGGCAAAAGAAAAAAGAAATCTATACTTTTATTCATCAAGGATAAATTAAGTTGATCAAAAGTTAAAGTACAAGACATTTTTAATGTTACAAATCGATTATCTGAATCTTTTGTGTGTGACTATAAATAATTTGCTTTAAAAGTACAAATTAATGACCCATAAAGAATTAATGCACAATATATTTTATTAACATTACAAAGAACGACCAGGAAAATAAATGTGTGCTTGAACTAGGAGCATACTTGTAGTAAATAAATAATATAACGACTGGTGCAGCCGAGTGTTTTTCCTCCTCTGGCTGGAAAGGTGTCATATGGCTTATCATATTTGTCGTGTTTCCGTCGTTGGTTTTATTCCACAAAGCGTACAACTACTGCGGCTCTTGTCCAGCTCCTTTCCCCCTTCAACTTCAGAAGCCAAAATATTTCCACACGTCAGCTTTTAACCTAACAAGGAAAGTGTTTGGATCTCGCGTGCCATCTCATCTCTGTTATGTGCACGCCACAGACGGTCCCGCCACTTCCGCGCTTCAGAGTTCCGTCTTTCGCGTTCCGTCAATATTACGTTACTATAAATACATATCAAAAAAAAAAAATTTTGAAATCGATTTTTTGACATTTGTGAATCGATTCAGGATCGTCCACGTCCGCATCGCGATGCATCGAGAATCGATTTTTTTCCCCACCCCTAATATATATATATATATATATGAAGAGTTCAGATGCAAAAGCCTCTAAATGCCATTTGAAATTTTCTTCTTTAATGATGATTTTTGTCAAACTTGTATATTTAAGTTCAGTGATTTCACTTAAATGGCAATCATAATTACCTATTAATTGTTATTTAAGTGAAATTACTGAACTTAAATATACAAGTTTGACAAAAATCATCATTAAAGAAGAAAATTTCAAATGGCATTTAGAGGCTTTTGCATCTGAACTCTTCATATATACATAGCTATAGCTATATACGCATACATGCTCCTATATATGGTATCACATTAGCACTCTCGCAATGTGGTGGTGTTTTGCACTAACATGCACTATTGCAGTTTTTATCACTGGACACGAGATTGATTTTTTTTTTTTTTTTTTTTTTTTACTTTACAATGTACACAATTTTCTAATACATTTTCTCTTGACAGACTTTTAAACTAATAAGATTGTAATCTAGTTTAATTATAAGTCTATAATTCTGCTGAAGTCTCTTTAACTTCTGTTCTCTGTGTGATGTGGATGTTGTTGAGAATCCAGCGGTTCAGCAGATCTCGGGCCTGTTTTGCGCGGCTGTGCCTTTGCAGTATTCAGAGTCCGGGGCGTGTTTCCTGTTGCTATTCTGGGTCTTCCTGTGTGCGCGTGGCTTATTCATGTTCATGGGCTTCAGGTTGCTCTTGTTCATGAGCTCTCAGTTGCACATTTTTTCCCTCATCCTGTGTGTTTAATTAACAGAATCAAGCATGATGCAGTGAAAGCTGCAGTAGATTGCATTGTATGCTTTTCTAAGAGATAAAAAAAAATGATTTGTGTATTAAATACGTTTTACTTGTGTTATTGTCTTCGTGTTCTCCTTCCTCCCTTCGTTGTCTGTCTCTCACACTCGTTCACACACCCACTCCCCCCCGCTCTCTCTCACTCGCTTCTGCTCGGCTGACGGCAGCACAAAGGCCGTGTCTCACTGCAGCACACTCTCTCTCTCTCTCTCTCTCTCTCTTCGTCTACTGCCTCTCCCATTATTTCTATTTTTCCTCATCTTTCCTCTTCCATACTTTTCTGAATTGCATCAATACAGTGTTTTTATTTAGTTTTTTTGTTGAGTTTAGAATTAAGAACAGGTTCTTAGTCAGAATCAGAACTAGTTCATATTTTTAAAAAGACCCCATCCATAATATGATGTTCAGTTTCATTAGTGTGCTTCATCATAAGTGTCAATCTCCATCCTCACGTCTGGGTGGTATGGCGATATGTACCGTGTGGTAGAAATTAGGGCTGGGTATTGACACAAATTTCACAATTCGATTCGATTTCGATTCACAAGTTTACATTTCGATTTTGATTCAATATTGATTATTTTGGATATCAGTTACAATAAATGGCAAATTTTCTCAAGGAAATCAAATCTCGTAACTAATGCTGTAAACTATGGGAGTCTAGTTGTAGCCTACTAGGCTTCATTAGCCTAATATGAAGGTAATAATAAACTGTTTTGTAGCTATGCAAACACTTAAATTACACTTTTATTTATTTTTATAATAAGATTATATGAAATATAAACATTTAAATGGTGACTGTCATAAAAAACTTGCCAGATTTATTCAAATATGCATTAAATATTGAAGAACATTACGATTATAATGCATATGTAATATGGTGTATATATTTAGCAAAATGCTCCTCTCTAGAGTTATTTTTTCTAGCTGACTAACGAGTTTATGTGGGTTTTCTGAGGTGAATATGACGATACATTGATTACAAGCTGTTTAACTGACGTCTTTCCACGGTTGAAACGCTGATTGAGCGAATCAATGTGACATGATACAGATTTGGATAAGTTGTACTCTATCTTTAACACACTTTCAGATGCTCATTCATGTTTATTTGGCGCTGTGACTGGTATTATTAAGCCGGAAGAGAGATCAGCGCTGCTGCTTCTCCAGAGCGATCTCACGCCACAGCGACAAAACGCTATTTATGTTTTTGAATTTCTAAAGAAAATGGACGTAATTTGAAAATTGAGACTTTGTTTCATATCAATAGTAACAAAGGACAAAGATTATTGCGATACAATGATCCATTCATTCAAATGAAACAGGATGACTAATCGATTCTTGAGATTTAAGAATCGATATCGGTTCGTAAAAATGAGAATCGATTAATATCGCGAAATCGATATTTGAAATGTCAACAGGAAGATTCTGTTATGCTGTTTACCTTTGTATATCTGTGGTGTGATTTAATTCAAGCGACAAGCGGCAAACTATGATGTGGATACAGATGGATGCTTCCAATGTAGATTAATTATAATGAAAGTGTGTTTTCATGTAGGGATGTGCTGCTGTGAGTAACAATTGCAGTGCTGTATGACTATTGGAATTTTACTGGTTTGCACATTTATTTTTGTAAACTACTTTGAATTGTGGCTTATGCAATCCTATTTCTTAGCCTGGGTTTCCCCATTCTGCCTTGCCGATTTTATTCACGCTGCTAGGCAGTATGGACACCATGAACCAAATTTTCCCCTGATATAGGGAACCAATCACAGAACGGGGAGGGAGCACAGGCTCATTTGATAAACGTACAGGCGCATTTGATAGACATTCGTAGCACCCAATAATACGGCTCTGGGCATTCGCCTCAAATATGAGAAAATGAACATGTGGTTTCCTTCTCAATGATACGTGATCTGGCGTTAGCCTATTTCTAAAGGGCTATTGAATTAAAGGGTTAGTTCACCCAAAAATGAATATTCTGTCAGTATTTACTCACCCTCATGTTGTTCCAACCCTGTAAGACTTTCGTTCGTCTTCAGAACACAAATTAAGATATTTATGATGAAATCTGAAAGCTGACTCACTCCTTCATAGGCTGTAAGGTAATTTCATCTTCCAGCGCAGAAAAGTTAATAAAAACATTGTTAAAATAAGTGGCTACAGTGGGTCAACCTTAAAGGAGTAGTTCACTTTTGAAAAATCTTTTGCTGATAATTTACTCGCCCCCATGTCATCCAAGATGTCCATGTCTTTCTTTCCTCAGTCGAAAAGAAATTAAGGTTTTTGATGAAAACATTCCAGGATTTTTCTCCATATAATGGACTTCAATGGGAACCAAACGGTTCAAGGTCCAAAAGACAGTTTCAGTGCAAACTGTTCAAATGTCTTTAAACGACACCAGACGATGAATAAGGGTCTTATCAATGCGAAACGATCGCTTATTTCAAAACTTATTCCAAAAATGTAACTTTTCTAAGGACAAATGCTAGCCTTGCTCTATTCTGTGAGGCGCGTTTGTAACGTCACGTAATACGTAATTACGTTCAAAAGGTCACGGGCGACGTAGCCGAAAGTACAGAGTCAGTGTTTACAAGTTGAACGCATAGGTTGAACGTGAAAACTAACTCAAACGCCGTTTACAAAAAAAGGAATTAAAAGGTAAAACAACGATGTCGGACGATTTTGATTCTGTACTTCCGGCTACGTCGCCCGTGACTTTTTGAACGTAATTACGTATAACGTGACGTTGCAAACGCGCCTCATAGCATTTGTCCTTAGAAAAGTTACATTTTTGGAATAAGTTTTGAAATAAGCGATCGTTTCGCATGATAAGACCCTTATTCATCGTCTGGTGTCGTTTAAAGCTGCATCTGAAACTGTTATTAACTGTCTTTTGGACCTTGAACCGTTTGGTTCCCATTGAAGTCCATTATATGGAGAAAAATCCTGGAATGTTTTCATCAAAAACCTTAATTTCTTTTCGACTGAGGAAAGAAAGACGTGGACATCTTGGATGACATGGGGGTGAGTAAATTATCAGCAAAAGATTTTTCAAAAGTGAACTAATCCTTTAAGTTTATCAAGCGACAATAATGCAAAAATAATGACTTTATTCAACCATCTTCCCCTCCATGTACTTCTGCGCTGTTGACGTAGTGTAAACGGTGCAGCGCTTTGGTTCTACTTCAGAACGTAGGCTCACTATTGGCCGACGCTGGTGATGCTGGCCACCTATGTTCTGACGAAATTCACAATTGTATTGATTCCTATTGAAACGGCTGTGTTTTGCACACACAAATTTGCTAAACAGTAAATTTGACTGCACATTTATTTATATTGGAAATAATCTTATCTATCAACGCCCAAATAAAAAAAGAAAATAATCAAATGAGATGAAGTAAATTTGTGAATACCCAGCTAAAGTAATTTCTTTAGTGATTTTCATGAATTCATTGTTGCTCGTACAGATTGATATTTTCCTGTTTGTTCCTTCTTATTTTTGAAAATATGTTTCTGAACCAAATGATAAGCGAAAGTAGGCTATGTTAATGTAAAACCAGGTTATAATAATAATAATAATAAAACCTTTATTTAACCAGGTGAGCACATTGAGAACACATTCTCATTTACAATGGCGACCTGGCCAAAAAAAGCGTTGAGGTACAAAAACATAAGCTACACGTAAAATTTAATGTATGTACACATAAGGTTAATGTATTTAGCGTTGTATTATAATCATACGAATTTGGTTCTGTAACAATTCCTAAAGTGGATTTGGAACCAGAATCCCATTATAAGTGGCTGATGATTCCTATCCTTATTTGCCGATCTCAGATCTCTCGTCTTTTGATATCGGCCCACAGCTCCAGCAGTTTTCCTGTGCTGTATCCGCATCTCCGACCCTGTGCTCTGCTCAGCTCTGACTCGAGGGGCGTTGCTCTGGAGGAGATGCAGACACCCAGCCCCCCAGTATCCACCTCTCCCGGTTTTCACCCAGACTGGGCAGCTGCCTCCCTTACAGAAGCATCTGTGGTCCCCGCTACTATTGTGACCCGCACAATAGACCCCCTAAATGCACTCGCACAGAGAACCCCTCCCCAATCAGAGAGAGGATGGATCAGTCCAGATGCCTGTGAATAGATGTTTTTATTTGTGATAACGTTTAGCTTACAAAATTGTTTAGTGTGTAACTAAAGGATATTTTTCCTTGTGGAAACCCTGTGGCACCATTTTATATGGTGCAGTTTACCAAAAATTAGGGATGTCCCGATCCGATCCACAGCATCGGTATCGCGCCGATACCGGCCCAGAACGCTAGATCGGAGATCGGAGGGGAGAAAAAAATATGAGCGATATCCAGTTTAGCGGCGCAGCCTGTCACGTGATGATTGTTGTGTTTACGCACACGCGCGCAGAGAATCACTCTCGCTTTGTGCACGGATTCTAATGTAATCGGATGATTCCACCCACAAAAGCTGCATTTCAGTCTTTTCAGAAATTCATTGGCTATCAGAAAATAGCGTCATTTCATTCTCTATTGCAACTGGATAGATAAACTGTCACTCAAAGAGAGGTAGGTACCGATCTTCACCAGGCACGCTCGTTGGCTGTTGGAGTTTAGAAGACACCCCTAACACTCGCCGATTGGCTAAAATGACCTGTCAATCAATAGTTCATGGGTCAGCGGCCTTTTTGACATTCTTTTTTCTCCAATGTGTTTACGTTTCAACTGAAGTTAGACGGATCAATAGTGTTGTGCTACGTTCACACCGGACGCGAATCGCGCGTCAAATTCGCGCCTGACGCGTCTAGTTTTTTTGACGCTTGACCACTAGTGTTAATTCGCGTGTCAAGAGCGAAACTGGCGCGCGTAAAGTTTGAAGCGAAATTTACGCGCGTCAGAATCAAAATCCGTTGGCGGTCATTGTTTTTATGTCGACCGAGCATTCATCAAGAGAGTTACCGCTCTGTATTTACTCTGGATAGCAGAACAGCGGCGTGGGGATCATCGTCGCCGTATATTTGTGTCCACCGGACCCTTCGGAGCCGAACCGTTTGGCGAGTTTCACCATTTGCTCGCTCCAGGAGCTGCGCTGGATGACGGCCGCTGTCAGCGGTACTTCCGCCGGTCACGCGCCCAGTTTGATGACCTGTTGTCCCGCATCTGAGCGAGGATCACCCTCGCCCGGCCCCTCATCCATCTAATCTAGCTGTCATTTATTTTTGTTTTGATAATAAATAGAGCCAGCCTTCAAAAGTTATTAACCTGTCCTGTGATTTTTTTTCTCTCTCTCACGTCCAGACACGAATTTATGCACATATGTTGATTGTCTTTACAACATAATACTATTTCTAGATATGGAATGAATAACATTCAATACAAAATGAACATGTCTCCATATAGAAATAATGTTTTAAGTGATGAAACATTTGCTTTGTTGTGCATAATCCCACCATGCATTTAGTCATATTAACAAAATAATTTATTGAAGCATCCAGACACTTCACCACGTGAGCAAGCAGCTAGGCTCCTGATTGGTTAACGCGGCGCGAATTCACGCCAAAGTTCAGATTTTTCAACTCGGGCGGCAGACGCGAATTCGCGTCAAACGCGTGAATGCACAACGCTCAATTCGCGCCATTCGCGCCAACTTGACGCGCGAATGAGGCGTATTCGCGTCTTCCGCGCCGCGCTCCACGCCTCATTCGCGCCGCAGGAATTTTTCTTGCATTGACTTAACATTGAAATCATTCGCGCCTGACGCCCTATTCGCGTCCGGTGTGAACGTAGCATTAGTGCGTCGAAGTTGTGATAGCGCTGTCGGCTAACGCGAAATGCTACTATTTACATTCCATGGATGTTTATTCATATATACAATTGTTTTGGACTAAAAACTTCTTCAAATTGGATTGTATGGACGCTTTACAGTGAAACCAAACCATTTGTGTTGGAATGTGGACTAACAGATGGCTAATTGGTGAGTTTCTTCCAGTTTGTGTTGGTTTGTTTTGGCTGTTGGTGGTCTGACAAAGAGACAGATTGTGCCCGCTGTGTTGATTGTATCTTAAAATGGTTTGCGTCGTTCGAATCACGAGTTTCTCAGCTTTCCAAAGATATGTATTATGTTTACTTTTGTGTTTGTTTTGTTTTGTCTTTCACAAAGTTAAACCTATAAACCACCCTGTGGGCCGTATACGGCACGTCGGACCACGAAAAAAAAAATATCGGACTAATATCGGTATCGGCAAAAGCCAAAGGTGCGGCATCGGTATCGGTATCGGAAGTGAAAAGGTGGTATCGGGACATCCCTACCAAAAATGTAGGATAAATACCTAAAGGTACCTTCAGTATCTTTTAAAAATACCTTCAGACGATGCATCAAGGCATGTCCGCAATACAAACTTAGCTTGACTTCCTGTCTCCTGAGATCACTTCATCTGATCAGTTTTTTGAAGGCGGCATAGATGCGTCCTTCGCTTCCTTTATCACACAATAATGTGCTTTCCATTTTGAAACAGTTGAGCTGAGGCCATGTCCACACTAATACGTTTTCGTTTGAAATCGTATATTTTTCTTTCCGTTTTGGCCTTCCGTCCACACTGAGACGCCGTTTTAAGTCAACAAAAACGTATCGTTTGGAAAAACGCCGTTGAAAACGCTGTTTTTGCGTTTTAGTGTGGACCGTGAAACCAGAGGTATTTCAAAACGATGACGTAAGTTTAGTCATGTGATCCATGTAGTACCAATAGATATTCATGTTTATCGGTATTGTGCCTGTTATGTGTTATTCATTTTTACACTATCCACAAGTTTCCGAGGGGCGCTCCTGTATAAAATAAAGTGGGTGAAACTTCCGGTGAGGCGGCGGAGGTATCATTCCAATAGTATTTTGTGTGTTAGTTAGCGAAGAGGCTAGCTGCTTTTCGGAGAATTATTTTACTATTTAAAGACGCAAATCTTTATGAGAGATGTCGTTACGGAGCTCATTGACAACATGTGCTGCTCGCGGTTGTACGTATAACCGGACTAAACTAATTCAGTGGCTTAAACGTGATTGTTTTGAACATAAGCTGAAAACGAAATCAGTGATCCTGCCAACGACTGTAGACGACGAATCTTCCTGTGTACATTTGTTTAAATTCTTAATATATCAGCATGTGATTGGCTGTTCGCTACTAATGTTACAGCTAAACTCAGGATCAAAGCCTGTGTTGACAGAATACCAATGTATTCCAGTAGCACATTCATTTATAATTTTTAATAAACTCCAAAGCACAATGACTAAGTGTGTATTTTTTATTTCAATTGTTTGTCAGCTCGCACAACTGTCTGTCACCATGCCTTGATGAGTATTGATTTTTAATAATGTTATTATAATACTGCCAATCAACTACTGCGGAGGGTAAAGGTACTGTTATTTCACCCTTTTTAATTTCGTTGAGGTTGTGTTCCCACATCGTTAGCTAGTTTGGATCGCTATAACTTGAATGACCGTCAACTGTTGAATGAACGAGCGTCAAGCATGTCAAGTCGCGCTTTGTTTACTTCCAACCGGAAGACGCGCCCACTTTTGACGCAAGGCCTCATGGGGCGTAGGAAACTTGTGGATTGCTAAAATATGTTACTTAATATGTGCTATTCTTCATAGCACTACAAAGATGACCGATAATGTACTTACATTTGCTGTCCTGCGGCAAAACAGGAGAGCAGTTGCGTTTTAGACCAAACATAGGGTGACTGAATGCGACCTGGACGTATCAGTAATGGTGAGATATTTTGCTAAATAAAATTAAACTGTTATTGTGCGATAACATTATTATCTCAGTGAGCTTTTGTGAAGTTTCACGCATCCGCAGTAAAATGAATTTAGAAGTTTCTCATCCACACTGAAACGTCAGAAAACGCTAGTGTGGACGGAGAGCGTTTTTTTTAAACGAAAACCCCGTTTTCAAATGTATCTGGATTAATGTGGACGTAGCCTAATAAGCAAAGACGGCATCTGAAAGTTATGGTTGGTGGTCACTTTGTGTGTAATTGTAAATTTTTGACAACATTTTCCACTTTTGATTGATAGAAATTACTATTGCACTTATTAACTATTCTCTTGGTTTTCACCAAAGTGCTATATTTTGCTGTCAATCATTAAACTATTATGTAACTTAAATCAGTTTCGTGTGCAGACGCTGCCTGCAAAGTCACTGCAACAACTCCACTACCTACGTTTTTGGACGCAGCCCTTGGCTCTATGGCTCCAGCTTTGATTGGTTTACTGGTAAATCCAATCACAGACGTTCAATCACTCTTAGAGAGAGTGACCATGGCATATAGCACAACAGTCAGGTTCCGGAAAAATCCCATTCATTTTCCCTAGGGAAAAATTGAGTTGTAGTGATTAATGTGTAAGAGGTTTCAAGACATGCCAGGAGCTCTGAGGTTAAGTGATGATGTACGTTTCCGTAAAAGCCGATAGTCAATGTGATTTTATCTCTCTCGCTTGTACTACGTCAAGTTAAATTTCAGTATCCAAGAACACAAGTACAGTGGACTCATGAAAGTACCCGGATATTGAGGATGCATCGAATGCAGACTTGAGAGAATCGAAATACCAGAAGAGGCGTGGCAGTCGAAGTACGGAAGCCTGTAAGCTTTAAATTCCCCCTGATGCAAGCTCGCAAACATGTGACGGCTCGTGAAAGTAAATATTTGTCCTTTTGTTTTGCTTAACTTTAATAAAGTGACAAGAAATAACGTTATAAGAAAATCTGCAGTGTTTTTAATGGCGTATTAAAAAGTAGGGATGCACGATATATCGGCCAGCGTATCGGTATCGGCCGATATATGTTCATTGTTAATGTTATCGTTATCGGCCTGGTAAGAAAATGTGGCCGATATATTAAAACTAATGATGTATAATATAAATAAATAATGTATTATTCCCTTCAGCTGAGACACTTGTTGAGAACTGTATGTTTTTGAATTTCTTGAAATATGATTGAAATCTCTTAAAAAAATGAAAATCTGGTTCGGTACAACTGCGCAAATCTGTCATATCGGCTATACAACACTATAACATGGACATGGATTTAATTGTGAGACTTTTGTTTTTTTAATCAGGCTCTCAAAATTAGATAAATTTGGATTTAAGTTTATCGGCCGATATATCGGTTATCGGCTTTCAAATATAAAGAATTATCGGTAATCGGTATCGGCCAAAATTTTCATATCGGTGCATCCCTATTAAAAAGAATCTTAACATTGACCAAACATCGGTAACACACAGGCAAGATGTGCGTTTCACACAATGTGAAAGCAGTTATAATTAGCATATATGCATATCGCATAGTTATAATTATTATGACACAATTTAAATCTGTCATTAATTAATGTAAAAAGCACTACTAATTTTACAGTCTTTTACTTAGTGTGCGAAGGTACCAGTGTCCAGCCTCTTGACCAGACAGACACAAACACTGAGTTGAAACAACCTTGAAGGGATTTTTTGTTTTCAATGTAGTTTTATTATTTGATAAATATATTTAAAAATAAAAAAGCATTAAATCTCATTAAATCTCATTTGTTAAGAAAATCGTATCGTGAATCGCATCGTGAGTTGAGTGAATTGTTACATCCCTATATACTTAGATAATAACGTTTCGGGAAACACACATTAACGATAAGGTACAGCTTAAGCTATAACATAAGAACGACGTAGCGTTAAAGTTTTGGGAAATCCAGCCAAGGAAACAAAATGAGCAGTCTTTACTTGCAAACTTATTCTGTGACTTGATGGATTTTTTTATTACTTAATGATTGTAATTCAATAACAAATATACACAAATTTACCAAAACAGGCTTAATTTATTATTTTATTTTTATTTATCCAAGAGCAATTTTGCACCTGCACTGTTCATGGTGACTCCAGAGGGGATTAGGGGGCGTTCACATGGGACGCAGTGCCCAGACCCCCGGGGTCTTGAAAAGATTTTATAGAATGCATGATTTAATAAGAGTATTTATAAGTTTGGCACAACGAGATGCAATGCAACAGCCAGTTTATTTGTTGAGTATTTGAGAGGAGAACATAGCCCTTGGAAAGATCAGTAGTAGTCTTTCTGAGCTAGTGCACCTTGTCACTATTTACAATGTGAGTGGAAGGGCTGCACAATAAATAATAAAGAAAATCGCAATACGGCTCCTTTTTAATTAAATGTACTTGAAGCACAGCAAACGTAGCCACAAGCAGCTCATGATCCAATGTTTTCAGTATCTCAGATTATATATCTTTATTATTATTATTAAATAGAGCTGCAACAACTAATCGATAAAATCAATAATAAATCATCCACACTGTGCTTGGAAAACTTCCACCAGTCGCTTCAAATTACAGCACTGAATAATGCATTTCTAAGGACAAAATGGATCTAAAAATAGTGGATTAAACGGAGTGAGCTGCTGCAGGAATGGTACGTGATCTAAGAATTCTTTATTTTAATCTTCAAACTAATGCATTTAGTGTAATGTTTAACATGGCTTGCCCTGTCAGGTGCTTTGACAGATGCGTGTGATGTTTCCAAAATAACCTTTAGTTGAAAAACCCATTATTATATAAAATAACCTATTATAATTAGTGGGAGTCGTATTTTCTAGAGCCCGACCGATTTATCGGCAGACCGATATTAGGCATTTTCCAAACTATTGGTATCGGCAGTTATAATGGCTGATAAATGAATATTTCAAAAATAATAAAAACGGACGAAACACGCTTGAACCATGTCATGAGTGTTGGAGTTGTATAGTTTGTCCACCAGAGGGCGCTCTACACCGTTCCTGTTGGCTACACTCGTTGAGTTGGTCACGATACATACATCGCTTGAATAAAAATTAAAAGAACATCCCCATCAGTTCTCTGAACTCAAATAAGCATGACAATTTGTGACTATCATGTCCAGTTTTGCTGCTGTTAAATAAGCCGAGAGTGAAGCGGGATTAGCTAATAGTTACGTTACGATTGTTACAGTGTAGTCGACTGACTGTCCTTTTAACTTTTGACGATGTGACTGAAGTATTTCTTTAATAGCGCGTGACAGTTACAGCAATGAGACGGATCATCTCTCCTTGGCCTGTTATATTGAAAATGTATGTTTTACAATTAATTTGCAGTATGACGTAATCCTACAGCTCATCATAGACTAGCTAATCAAAAAGCTAGCTAATGCCACTATCATCAGTCTGTTCTGTTGTGAGAATAAAAGAAACAAGTTTTTTAAAATCATATTATTTTAGTTAAAACTCATAAATAACTACAAATAACTAATGTTTGGGAAATCTGTTAATGTTTTGTTGCGCGTTTCTGAAAAAAAAAAATATATATCGGCCGATATATCGGATTTTAAAACCAACAAATATTTGTATCGGTATCGGCCTTCAAAATCCTTTATCGGTCGGGCTCTAGTATTTTCTAACTTGATGTATTTTTGATATAATAATCACAAAGGCAAAATTTATACTTTTATAATTGTTGAAAAAAAAAACTTTTTTTGCAGGACATTATATTTTAAATAGCTAACTTCCCCAAATTGCGGAGCCCTGTTGACTGGTGCTTGCCCATGCAGACGTCACAGTCACAATGGTTGCATTGCTAGACAGTTGCTAGTGTGGGTGGTTGCTAGGCTGTTCTGTAGTTTTTTATGCGCTTGCTTAAAAAGTCAGTCAAAATAGGCCACCTATAAATCTGTATGATATTCTCGTCTCTCGTATCCATTGAATTTCTAAAGCCTGATTGTGTACATCCCTAACTCTAATATGAGCAATAGTAGCAGTGATGCTTGCGTTCGCGAGACGAGTGTCTGTGTATGTGCTGAGAGTGAGGCAGTAATGGCCGCTGGTGGAGGCAGGGCCCTCTCTCTCTCTCTCTCCCATCACTTTCACAATCAGTGGACCGGTAGCGCCCCCTCATGGCTGACGTCTGCACACTGTGCTTGGGTTCTCCTTCGCTTGGATGGAGATGTTTGTACTGCTCTGATTTGGTGTGAGCAGCAACAATGGCGTGTATTGATAATCTACAATTAATCTGCTGCATGTGTGCGTGTGCATGTCTGGCTTGGTGATTTTGGGTTTGCTTAAACTTGACGTCGTCTTGTTAGGTGACTGTGAATGCTTGTGTGTGTGTGTGTGACAGCACAGTGACCTCAGCGCCAGAGAATGGGAGGGGGAGGGGGTGCTCCACTTTGCACTAATGTGTCAAGCACGTGGAGACGGTTGCTATGGCAACCTCACAGATGCAGCTGCGCTTGTTTTTTTTGTTGTTTTTTTCTGTCCATGTCTCCTCCCTCCCTCTCTGCCTTCCTCATTCTAATGTTTTGGCAACAGATGAATGGGCATGTGTGTGTGTGTGTGTGTGTGTGTGTGAGAGAGAGAGAGAGAGTGAACAGGAAAAGGCGAGAGAGTGGATCAGCATCCTGAGCCAGCAATGGTCTGTAGGTGCGTCCCAATTTGCGTACTTGTACACTATTCAGTGCTGTGTTTTAGGGCACATACTGAAAATCACAAAAAGAATGAGTTTAAAATACCCCAATGAAATACTCATTTAACCGAAAAAGTGTTAAACGTTGGACTTTTACTCAACTGTCGGAGGTGGATGGGGCTTTGAGACTCCAATACTGAATGACAAAATAATCGTATATAACTCATACACTAGGCAGTTGAGTACAAGTTAGGGGTGTCCATTAGAGCCAGGCTGATATATCAGCAGACCGATATTATCGGCCGATATTAGGCATTTTCCAAACTATCGGTATCGGCAGTTATAATGGCCGATAAATTAATATTTCAAAAATAAAATAAAAACGAACGAAACGCGCTTGAACCATGTCATGAGTGTTGGAGTTGTATAGTTTGTCCACTAGAGGGCACTCTACACCGTTCACCTTATCTTACACCTTATCTACACCTCTTGCGATAAGTCATTCCAATAATAATGGCAACGGACGTTGGTAGGCTGTATTAGACATTATTATTTTATTTTTTTTAAATAACTGATACCGAGTATTTGCGTGTTGTTTATGTGCTGATAACCGATATAGAACCGATATTTATTTTGTCGTTTTACTTGTTTTTGAAAAACATGGCAACAGTACTGTAATTTTACACCCTCCTTGCATACAAAACACTTCAATAAATAGTTGTTTGAAAAAGTGCAAAAAATAAAGCGTTGATCAGGTAAACAAACTGGTAACAGATAAAGCATGTCAAAATTATTCTTAACAAATAAAAAAACATAATGCATTTTAAAACGGTGTATTCCAGCTTTAAGATGCACATATTTTGACAATAGCAGAGGTGAAGCCTGGAGGCTCGGTCTGTGAGTGCGTCCTACAGTGTGATGTATTGCTGTGTTCAGACAGTTTAACATGTTGCTTAATGCTGCTCTCATGCCCTGAACTGAGCTGCTACTCGTGACCTCTGTGTCGTCAGGAGAGCCCAGTCTGACCTCTCGCGACCTCCCCGACATTTAGAGATCACAGGGTCAGACAAGTTCATGTGACTCTCCTGTCAGGACAGAAGCGGTTAAGAAACCCTCAGCCATCAGTCAGAAGACTGGTCTTGTGATAGAAGAGGATTGGATGTTTCAGTATTTCCCAGTTTGTTTTAACTTGAAATTAAATATTGAAGTCAAGTTAACTTATAGTGCCGTTGAAAATTGACAATGTCTCATCTGTAATAAATGTAAATTAGGGATCGACCGATATGGATTTTTTAGTGCCGATACCGATACCGATTTTTTTCCCATCAGCCTTAGCCGATGACCGATACGGGCTGCCGATTTTCTTGAGCCGATATTTGGAGCCGATACATTTTGCTCCCTCAATTTACATCTTAAAAATAACATGATGTTAACAAATGTTACAGGTCTCAATTTAATAAAAGTAACATTTAACTAACTTCAAAAATTAATATTTAACAAATAGTAAAAACATGTGAGGTAGAACAAGAACAAGTAGATAAACAATTTAAAAAATATTAAAAACATGAAGTAGAACAAAAAAAGTTCAATGCTGAAAATGAATATTTAAGCTTAAATTAAATAATTACACTATTGCACACAGTAGCAACCAGCATAATAAAGTGCACAGTGCACACTGTACTTCATTTTAAAAGAAACGAACTATGTACTGCATGGTTTCAATTTTCCTACATAAAATAAAATGAGCATGTCTAGTCTCTAATATTACTGCGATTGCGAGGGAGACAAACTCCACATGCCCCAAACCTCAGCCAGGTGAGCGCTGAATAAATCTCCCACAAAAAGCACAGAATAACGTTGGCATTCTCCTATGACCAGAGTTCGTTATCGTATGCATACTAGGGCTGTCAAAATTGCTCAAATGGCGTTTGCATATTCCCTCTAAAAAACATATTCGAACATCCCGTTGCGCGTTTTGTTGTTGACGCGCATTACATCAATAACAGGACACATTAATAAAAAGAGACATAACTACTAGTATTAGATGGTTTATTTGAGTTTAAACATATTTGACAACGTATTAAAAATCAAGTAAATCAACTAATGGCCAAGACCGCAGAGCTCACTCTCTCGCCTGGACTCGCTCAGGCTCTCTCTCGCCCTCACGCTCTCTGCGCGTCGGTTAAATGAACAACAAACAAATGTTGAGTGCTAAACAAGAGTTTTGTGCAAGCAATTTAAGGTTGCGAGTCGCGACTCTTGTCCCAAATATAGCAGGCTTCAGTTCATTCAGTGATTGAAGTTTCACAGTATAGAACCGACAGTGAGCGCTCCGAGCGAGCTGTGCAGCTGTGGTAACGTTATTAGTCTGCAACCGCGGGCGTGTTTTTCCACATTCAAATATTAATTTTCACCTTCAAAATTAATAGATATTCGAATGTAGAATATTCATAGACAGTCCTAATGCATACTGAACGGATAACCTACACCTTAACTATTTGCAGCTTCTTAATACAATGGCAAGCAGTTAAGTTTTATAGACGAGGCATTCGCGTTTTCCATTTGGACCCACAAACTTGCTTAGTTGCAAGCACATAACAGTTATAGGGCGAAGTGTTTCCATTTTCAAAGTGTTTGACAATATTTCAGGAGTCAAACATTTAAAAGATCCTTTGAAAGTTTAAGTTACCATTCTCGTGAAGAGCAGGTTGCACTCTGCTAGTGGAGGAGGGCGGGGCACGTGAACTGCAGCATCTCCAGCAGCACGGAGCTGCCCGTGGCCGCCTGTCTATAAATAACGGCGGGGGTAAAAAAACTATCGGCGAACGCGCAGCGGTGTATCGGCCGATTCCGATACACGTAAAAACCTCAAATATCGGCCCGATATATCGGCCGGCCGATATATCGGTCGATCACTAATGTAAATTAACAGGTTAAATGCACCCAGATCTATTTGTTGACAAGTCCGGACTTTTGCTGAATAGGTGTTATGTACACTGTAAAAAGATTTGTTATCACAACATTTTTTTCTTGTCAAATCAATTTAATTTATTTAGCTCAGATAACTTGTTATTTTGAGTTTCTATTAATTAAATCAATCTCCTTCATTGTATTAACTCGCTTTTTCCAGTTCAATCAACTTAAAATTTTAAGGCAACCAGGTTACTTACTTTAAGTTAAACCATCAATATTTTTTTACAGTGTAGTAATCACAACATTTTTTCTTTTGTCAAATCAACTTAAATAATTTATTTAGTTCAGATAACATATAATTTTGAGTTTCTGATGATTAAATCATTCTCCTTCATTGTATTAACTCATTTTTTCCAGTTCAATCAACTTAAAATTTTAAGGCAACCAGGTTACTTACTTAATTTAAGTTAAACCAACAATATTTTACAGTAATTGAAAAACAAACACAGGTTTTTGTCTGTTTGAGTATTGCTAGTAATGGATTTACACTGTAAAAAAATATTGATGGTTTAACTTAAAAAGTAAGTAACCTGGGTTGCCTTAAAATTTTAAGTTGATTGAACTGGAAAAAGTGTGTTAATACAATGAAAATGAATGATTTAATCATCAGAAACTCAAAATTATATGTTATCTGAACGAAATAAATTAAGTTGATTTGACAAAAGAAAAAATGTTGTGATTACTACACTGTAAAAAAATATTGTTGGTTTAACTTAAAAAAGTAAGTAACCTGGTTGCCTTAAAATTTTAAGTTGATTGAACTGGAAAAAGTGAGTTAATACAATGAAGGAGATTAATTTAACCATCAGAAACTCAAAATAAAAAGTTATCTCAACTAAATAAATTATTATAAAGTTGATTTGACAAAAGAAAATATGTTGTGATAACAAATCTTGAAAATATTTTTTACAGTGAAATCATGCTGAAAGAGAATGAGATATATTGATTGCTGAATACATTATCAAACTAGTTAAAATGTTTAATGATCAAGTCTTTGGACATCTTCAGAGTGCTGTGGTTGTTTAATATATAGGAAAACATGCATATAAATGTGCCGTCAGTGTCTTTGTTTTTCTTGTTTTTCATCCGTTGAACTTTCCACGTTCATTTAATTGATCACAGAGTTCTGTGAAGACAAACTTGTGTCTGAGCAAAATACATTTGTAACAGTTCTTGATGTGATTTTGTAATTGTTTTTTGTTATTTACGCACACACACAGACAGTTTCTGTCCTCAGGGTCTCCATTAATTAATGCCTTCTCATTGGGATCAGTGATACACTCTTGGGTAATAAACACCTTCCTCATGGGTCACACACAGGAATCTCCCAGTACGCCAACATTAACACACATCCACAGAGAATTGTTTCCTGTTTGGAGAGCAGACCTGGGTCATACTCGGTGGATGCAGTGTGTGTGTGTGTGTGTGGCGGTTAAAACAGGAGCCTGAATCAGCGTTCTCCTCCTGTCTCTCCCTCTCGGGTTCCTCCAGCAGGTCACGGCCCAAAAATAGCAGCGGGCGCCGTTTCAAGTGCAAAACCGCCGACTTTGGGGCCGCAGCCAGTCTTTCGAGTGTGAGATTTCTATGGGAATACTTGGCTAAGCTCCAGTCGGGCTCTGAGTGTGTGTGTGTGTGTGTGTGTGTGTTTTTTTTCTCGTTCCACTCCCACTTTTTTTCCCTTTCCCTCTCTGATCTGACTCTGGCAGATGAGCTTGCAAATTTTCACTGAACACATGCGCTCCACGTGACGACAGTTCAGTGTAAATATTCCCACACACACACACACACACACACACACACACGCGCGCACACTCCTCCGCTGGGAGGCTTTATGACTGACTGCCAGATTGATTTCAGCATCACACACCCCAAATGAACTCATTTTGTTCAGGCTTGCTTTCAGGCAGCCAGTGTTCTGTAACGGGCAAAACCATCTATAATCAAAGACTATGTTTATTTCCTGTATTTTGAGGAGATTTTCATATCTAATAGTTGTATTTATGTACATGTTGCTGATGTTTGCCCTGCAACTAGATTTATTCTTGAGAAAATGTGAAGTGTTTGCTTGTCCAAAACTTTGACACAACAACGCTAATTTGTTGTGGGTGATATCCAGATCGTTGCTATTATTAGGATACTTCAACAATTGAGTCGCCAATTTGTTCATCCTTCTGTTGTTTTAAATCCATAAGTTCATCTTAAGAACACAAATGAAGACATTAATATGCTCTGTGTTTGTGTTCATCCATTGGAAGCAGTGTTGTAGTACTCGAGACTCGGACTCGACTCGGTCTCGGTCTCGAGACCATATTTTAATGGTCTTGGTCTTGTCATGGACTCGTGTCCATTTGGACTCGGAATTGACTCGTACTCGAACATTTTTTTTTTTAGGACTCGGACTTATTCCCGAGTCCACTCGAGTTCAATTAAAAATATTTTTCATGATTATTAATGTATGTTAATAAAATATTTCTTTAAATTGATTGACACGTCCAGTGATTGGTGATTTTCTAGTGTGCAACTGCGCATGACAAATTGTAATAAATTACTTTTAACACCACCTACTATGTGGCCTTTTTACCCTAAAGTTAAACTGATCATATTTTTTAAACTCTAAGTAAATTCAGTAAAAAAAAAGTTTAAAAAAAAAGGATTTCTCTAAGTAAATAAAAGTAAATTAGGTAATCAACCCTCACTGGTCTCGGTCTCGAATCGGACTCGACCGTCTCTGGTCTCGGTGTCGACTCGGACTCGAGTGAGGTGGTCTCGACTACAACACTGATTGGAAGTTTATGCAACCAAAAAAGCTTTATTATTATGCATGATTATTGTATTTGTCCTATTGTTTGTACTTTATCTCTTTGTTCTTATTTTTAATAACAGATGTATTAAAATAACTGATCGTCCACATCTAGTTTCAGGTGTTTGTTTATCTTGATAAGTTTTATGTTGATATAACGAAAACTGAAAAAAGTTTATATAATTTATATTAAGTTAAACAGAGTTATTGGTATTTAAAATAGGTATTTTGTTTTGTATGCAATGATGTTAAAACGGTCAGATTTGTGACACTGCTGTTCACTGTTATAGTGACTCTTTCTTTTCCCGCATAAATGAAACATATATTGTTTATTTAACTTTCAGTTTTTAAGTATAATGTAATTTGATTTTACACATACAAGCATTATCGTATAGCATATTGAAAATTGCATCAGTTATCTTACATTTTCTTCAAAAATCATACTTATACACAGAGCACGTGTGTTGCAAATTTGAAAGCAAAGTATTGTCGCTAAGTTTATATACCGGTGTGAATTTCCTCTCAAGCAATGCAATGTTTTTTTTTTTTTCGTTAAAGGAGTAGTTCACTTTTAAAAAAAACTTTTGCTGATAATTTACTCACCCGCATGTCATCCAAGATGTCCACGTCTTGCTTTCTTCAGTCGAAAAGAAATTAAGGTTTTTGATGAAAACATTCCAGGATTTTCTCCATATAATGGACTTCAATGGGGACCAAACGGTTCAAGGTCCAAAAGACAGTTTCAATGCAAACTACAAACTGTTCAAAGGGCTTTAAACGATTCCAGACGATGAATAAGGGTCTTATCAAGGACCCTTCGAGTCATGACTCGAAAAAAGATTTTCGAACAGGAGAGTCATGAGCGCTGATCACAGAACAGAGCAAGGCGAGCATTTGAGCTTATAAAACTTAAACTTTTGTATTTATTTTTTAAATGACCGACCGCATCGCTAGATTTATTCATCGTCTGGCACACAAAGTACTCGGGGGTTTGTTCAGATCACTTGGAATAAGCAACAGTAATGTTTTGTCTTATCACACAACACTAAAACATATTGTCATTTCCTCTTGTTCTCATGTGCAGGATTTGTCGGGCTCCATCGACGATCTCCCCACAGGCACAGAGGGTGCTTTAAGCCCGGGCGTGAGCACATCAGGTGTGTCCAGCAGTCAGGGTGAACAGAGCAACCCAGCGCAGTCGCCGTTCTCTCCCCACACCTCTCCTCACCTCTCGGGGATCCGTGGGCCCTCTCCCTCACCCGTGGGTTCGCCTGCCAGCGGCCCGGCCTCGCGCACGGGACCCCTCTCACCTGGAGCCATGCCTGGTGGGAACCTCACTCATATCATTTATTTTAATAATGCAGTTGTTTAGTTTACTTTAGAGACTTCTTTTTAAACTTTGTTGTTTACATCACCTATAGGAAACCAAATGCCCCCCAGACCATCGAGCGTCCAATCAGATGGTATATTACATTCCTCCATGAGTCAGGACAGAGGTGAGTCTTGACAGTTTTGTCGTTTTATGATTTGCACAATTTGACTAAGGTCTGCACTATTACTCAAAATTAAACTAATAACGTGATGTTGGTGTAATTACAAATCACAAAGCCTGCTATTTAATTAAATGTATGCTATGTGTGCCTCATGGGACATATATCACCTCTGTGCTTCAGGCGACCCAAGTTCAATTCCCGGCTCCCGATCATATTCCTCTCTCCCTCTCCCACTTCACTTCCTTTCTACATACTGTCCTTTGATAAAAGACAAAAACTCTCAAAAATAAATCTGTAAAATTACAATACAAATATATATTTTTTTAAGTTTACAGTAATGTAAATTAAAATAATTTAGGGCTGTCGCATCCAAAATAAAAGTTTGTGTTTACATAATATATGTGGGTGCACTGTGTATAATTATTTTTTGTGTGTGTATATATATATATATATATAATATATATATATATATACGCATATATATATATATTATATAAAAAACAACGCATGCATTTATATATAAAAAATATTATTTATATATAAAATAATATGGGTGCACTGTGTATAATTATTTTGTGTGTGTATATAAATGAATAAATACACACGCATAAATCTATATTTAGGAAAAAAATATTATTTATATATAAAATTTTATTAAAAATATTTTTTAAAAATTTGTTCAAATATATTATATTTATAAAATATATATATAATATATTTATAATTTATAAATCTATATACAGTAAATAAATATATATACACACAGTGCACCCACATATATTATGTAAACACAAACTTTTATTTTGTTTATTTTGGATGCGATTAATCGTTTGATAGCCCTAAAATAATTATATTTATCTTTAATATTTGTTTTACTTTACAGTGAAAAAAAATCCAGTATTATTATTCTTTATTTTGTTTCTAATAATTAACGTCAAGGCTAGTTTACCATATCATAACCGTGTCCGCTCTCTGCAGTATATATGAGGAACCCTCAGATGCCATACGGCTCTCCTCAACCCGGGTCAACTTTATCCCCACGGCAATCATCTGGAGGCCAAATGCATAGTGGGATGGGTTCCTTCCCCCAGAACAACACCATGGCTAACTATGGGCCGCAGGGTGCCCAGTACGGACCTCAAGGTGAGAAGCTTTGCTTTGATTAAATATTTGACTTAAGAACATGAAAAACACATTTGACTTTTATTACTCTAGCCTAGTTTACCTTAACCCCAAAATCTACGTAACAGGTTACCCGAGGCCACCAGGTTATGGAGGCATGCCAAATGCTAACTATCCAGGTGGTCCTGGCATGAGTGGATCCATGAACCCTATGGCTGGGCAGGGTGGAGGAGGGCCGTATGGAGGGATGCCTCCAGGACGCATGGGGCCAGGTCAGATGGGTACGAGGCCATACGGCCCTGGCATTGCCCCCAACATGGGTGGCATGCCCCCTCAGGTGGCATCTGGAATGTGTCCACCACCGGGAATGAACAGAAAGCCTCAGGATCCTGCTGCAGCGGGCATGCACCATGGCCCATCCAACTCCATACACAGGTAGAGTGCACCACATGCTGCTTTTATACTTAACCTCATTGAGAAGCACAATTCCTGTAGACCCGGTTGGCAGAAATTTCCATTCTAACCCCTTCTCTGTTTGCGATCGGATCATTTTAAGCAGCTAAACTCCGGGAAAGTTTTCAATTATCCACTAAGCAAATTCTTTCAAACAATCAGTACAAAACAGTGCTTGTATGTCATGAAAACCAGGCTTATTTCATCAGAGACGGCAGAGAGAACAGTGACTCATGGCCAGTTTTCAGTCAATTATTCATTTCTGGCTTTAAATATTCTGTCAAACTCTGTGATTGTTTCTGAAGAGCGTGAGCCCTCACGCGTCGCGCTGTGAAACACAGACTGAACGGCACGTCACAACATCCCACCATGGCCAGATGATATGCTAACTACGTTTCTCAGCTGGATAAAGCAAACCAGCTTCTCGCTAGTAAAGTTTTGATGGATGCGAATTGTAATCAAGGTAAACACGATTACAGTAACGCACAGGAGTCGTACAGTAAGCACGCGTGAGTCCGTTATTATTGATGCGCAACCAAACCGTGCACGTGCACTCTTATACATAGACATGTTTTAGTACGTTCACATTGTTTTTTGCTCAAACATTCAGGGTAATGTTTTAATCTGTCTGTGTATGTTGCTGTGTTTAGTAATTCTGAATAGATCTGTACTGTAATAGGCATATAATGTAATGGTCAAGGTGATGGTCATCTCCATGCGGTCCTGTTCAGTATCCAACTTGACATGTCTAAAATGTAAACAAGCTCTAAAAATATCATATATTTAAGCATAATATAAGCTATTTGCTGTTGCACCGTACACATACTAAGAATTCACTGTGAATTTTGACTTTTTTCCCTGTATATATATATATATATATGAAGAGTTCAGATGCAAAAGCCTCTAAATGCCATTTGAAATTTTCTTCTTTAATGATGATTTTTATCAAGCTTGTTCAGTGATTTCACTTAAATGGCAATGATAATTACCTATTAATTGTTATTTAAGTGAAATTACTGAACTTAAATATACAAGTTTGACAAAAATCATCATTAAAGAAGAAAATTTCAAATGGCATTTAGAGGCTTTTGCATCTGAACTCTTCATATATATATATATATGTATGTATATGTATATATATATATATATGTGTGTGTGTATGTATATATATATATATATATTAGGGCTGTGCAAAAATTAATTGTGATTAATCGCATCCAAAATAAAAGTCTCTGTTTACATAATATATTTGTGTGTGCTGTATAATTATTTTGTACATATAAATACCTATGCATGCATCTATATAATTAAGAAAATGTGTTATTCATATATAAAATATTTATATTCATATAATATAGATTATGTATTTATATATATATATATATATATATATATATATACAGAATTTAAGCGCAAATAATTCTTAAATATATACATGCATGCATAGGCATTTATATATACAAAATAATTACATACAGCACACACAAATATATTATGTAAACACTGACTTTTATTTTGGATGCGATTAATCGGAATTAATTTTTGCACAGCCCTAATATATATATATATATATATATATATATATATTAATCTTTGTGCTTTGGTGTGCATAGATTTATGAGTTATGGACTACTTATACACTCCTGAACAAAATCTTAAGGCTGGGGGGTAAAATCTGTGCAAATATATGGCTTTCATGTTATTGTCCTAGTTATGATGGGGCTACTTTCTAATGAGTCCTTTTTTGACACTTTTACTTCTGTTGTGAGTTTATATTTCGGTTCTGGTCTTAAACTTTCATGAACGCAAACATCCGAAGCGCGCACCCTTAAAACCGCGCAAACACTGAATTGAAAGCTTTCACGTCTTGAGCTTGTACGGACTAATTGAACAAAATAATTCGGGCTGTCAAACGATTAATCGCATCCAAAATAAAAGTTTGGGTTTACATAATTGTTGGATTGCTCGCATAGCTGGATCTCTCTCGTGCCTTTTGGAAACACACAGGCTGGTTTATCTCTTTTCATTAAACGCTTTTATACAACCCAAAGCGGTGGAAATAGAACGAATAATGCAGAGTTTGCTTGATTTTGATTTTGGTCGCAAATCCATAACATCCTGGAGGGACTGCCGGTTGAATCAAGACATGCAGGAAAGATTTTACCTTCCAGAGTCCGTCTGATCATACTGGGAGAGCTGAACATGAGATTAATTCGTTTCTCTCCTAGACCGCCTGGATTTCCTAACATGAACCAAGGAATGATGGGAGCTGGGTCTCCATATGCACCACCCATGAACAGCATGCAGGGTATGATGAATCAAGCAGGACCGTACCCAATGCCTGGCAACATGTCCAATAACTCTGCAGGTAAGCACTCAACATGCTTCCTGTATTTCTCTTCACACATCAGTTTTTATCTGATTGAAGTAGCCCACAATGACAATGTTTTTCCATTTGTCTCATAGGCATGGCTCCCAGTCCAGAGTTTGGCATGGAGAAACTCAACCAATCGCAGAAGTTGAATAACAAAGTGGACGGGACTCCTAAGACCGAATCAAAAAAGGTGACGAGATATTAATATTGAAATGGCTCTCGGCCTCTCTTAAGCTCAAGGACACGGGCTTGACTGATCATCTGTGTGGAGGGTTGTGCATGTACATGGGGAGGAATGCCCATTCAGGGGTTTTGAAATTGCTCCCTGCAGTCCTGCCTTTATACATCATTAATGAAAATGCTTTTCCACTGAAATGCACACACACACCGTGTTGATATATCCGTGTATTGATGCCCCGTTTATAAAAATTGCATGTATTTTCAAGCAGGAATCTACCAGTGGTGGAGGAGGTACTGAATCTCAGTACAAATAACCAGATAAATATTTACTTCAGTAAAAGTAGAAGTAACACAATGACAACCATACTTAAGTAGAAAGTAAAAAAGTACTTTAAAAGTTAATTGCGATTAATCGCATCCAAAATAAAAGTCTGTGTTTACATAATATATTTGTGTGTGCTTTATGTAATTATTTTGTATATATAAATACCGATGCATGCATGGATTTTAGAATTATTTGCGCTTAAATTCTGTATATATTTTTAAATACATAATCTATATTATATAAATATAAATATTTGATATATGAATAACACATTTTCTTAAATATATACATGCATGTGTGTGTATTTATATATACAAAATAATTATATACAGCACAGACAAATATATTATGTAAACACAGACTTTTATTTTGGATGCGATTAATCGCAATTAATTTTTGCACAGCCCTAATTAAAAGTAAAAGTACTTGCATAACAATTGATTCTCTTAATGACTATTTTCTAATGATTAATAAAACATTTATTTCTAACTCATTCAACCTAATACTCCTATAATGATGGAAAAAAATGTCACAATTTCTGAAATAAGCTTGCAATTAGGCAATATAAACCATGCTTTCCTTACTAACTTATGTTAATAACTATGTTTGGCAGTAAACGTGATTAATTTATGGTGTAATTCTGAACCTCTTGGCTTGCCATAATCCTAACCAAACGTATCTGATATTACACACGATGTGTTTCCTATGCACGTAAAAACAAATTTTCGCGTATAAATTGCACGATAAACACACTGTGTGCGAGATGCATTTAGTTGATGTATCTATGGCAACCAAACATCACTGGTGAGACCAACGTGCAACGAACGGATGGTCGGATTAAGTTTTGGCAGGGGAAAAACTGATCAGAAAATGTAACAGAAGTTGTAGAAATGTAGTGGATTGCTGCAAAATGTAACCAAGTAAAAGTAAAAAGTATGCACTATTTATTCTACTTAAGTAAAGTACAGATACGTAAAAAATTTACTTAACCCTTGTGACAAAAATGTCCATGTTAAAAAACTGTCATAAAAATGTGACGCTTCGGAGCACAGACTTAAGTTTGGTATCATTTTAAAAGAAGACCCTTTGCAGATTATTGCTAAAGTAAAAAATAATAATAAGTAAATCAAAAAAAAGTTATATAGGTATAAGTTTATGAAAATTATTTATAAAAAAATATTTTATAAATAAGGTTGAACTCAAAACTGCAATAAAATCAAATCCATAAATCTAAATAGGTTGTGTTCCAAATTTGAGGATGATATCTCAAAAAATTTGCTTTGGGTAACAGTTTGTTTGGGCGTAGTAACATATTTTCCCCATTGGGTGGCAGCAAAACCCCACTGGAGCTCACAGTGATTGGATTTGAATTTGCAGTTTTTCTCTCTCAGTATTACAAACACACATATTTTTTTTTATAACACACATACTAACCACACTCTGACATCCATACCAACACACCCACACAAATATTGTTGCATAATTTATCCAGTTGGCTCTATAATATGCCGAAGCAGAAAACAGGAATAAAGTGATATTTGTTTTATAGGCCAAACTTAAAAAAAAAAAATGGCACTATCTGATAAAAAATAGTAAAAAAATAAAAATATGAAGCCTTGCCATCAGAATGAAAGCCTCTTAACAAAGATTGCATAATTTTATAGTTAACTGAACCGGGGATTAAAAATGGCAGTTTCAATGGGGACATTTTTGTCCAAAAGGTGCTGAGAGGGAGTATTTTTTTTGTACCTAATGCAAAAAAATATTTTTTGACGGTGAAATAGTAAAATTCCAATAAAAATACACACCTGTGCCAATTTTTTTGCAGTTAGCTTTAACACAGGCAAAGTGATCAAAAAAAACAAAACTGAAAAAATGTCCATCAGAATGCACAAGGGTTAAGTAAAGTAATGCCACCTCTGGAATCTACTATATGCATTTTCCATTTCATCCTTGCAGAAGTCGAGTTCGTCCACCACCACTAATGAGAAGATAACCCGTCTGTATGAGCTGGGTCCGGAACCAGAGAGGAAAATGTGGGTGGATCGTTACCTTGCGTTTGCTGAGGAGAAAGCCATGGGCATGAACAATCTCCCCGCGGTGGGCCGCAAACCCCTCGACCTCTTTCGCCTCTACGTGTCCGTCAAAGAGATTGGTGGCCTCACTCAGGTGTGGAGATGAACTTCTCCTGATATGGTAGCTGTAAATTACAGAACGGGTTCATTAGGAGTTATTTGTGATTTGCATATGAAATGCTTATTTTGGTTTCTGTTTTTCTGTTGGCTTTGGTGGTCAATTGTGTCCGTCTGCTGTTTTCAGGTGAACAAGAATAAAAAGTGGAGGGAATTAGCCACTAATCTAAATGTGGGCACATCCAGTAGTGCGGCCAGCTCTCTAAAGAAACAGTACATCCAGTGTCTCTACGCGTTTGAGTGCAAGATCGAGCGAGGGGAAGACCCTCCGCCGGACTTCTTCAACACTGACCCTAAAAAGAACCAGGCTAAGGTCCAGCCCCCGTCACCAGGTCAGTGCCGACATGCCCAACAACTGGGTTTTTGGTTTGGTTGTAATACCTTGGTCTGAAACTAAATCCAATGCCATACTATAACCAGGTGTGATGCAAAAAGGCCGATTTCACATGCTAGTTTTTCAGTGTTTTGAGATTGGTCCGCAATCCCTGTGCATTAAACATCAAATATGCTCTCAGTGTTTGTGAGGTTTGGTGCTTGCTTTCAGCATTTCTCCTTCTGGTGTAAGATTACCACGGTGTTTGAAGCATATGAATTTGAGGGTTAATGCGTTGTTGTTTCGAGTCAGGTACAATGTTGTCATGATGTCCAGGAAAGCTGACGTAATCAGAGTTGAGATTCGATAACTGCCTGGACATAAACCTCTTCCCATAATGCACCTGTAACCTGCTAGATTCATGTGGTTGTAAATGTGACATTATAGTGTGCATGTCTTGTTTTTGCTTTGTGGTTTAATACAGCTGTACAACATTTGACGTTCATTTCTTGTGTCGTTTATAGTGATTTATTGTACTGCTTGCTACCTCTCCTTTCTGATGCTTATAATATATGGAGATATTGAGCCTGGGTCTTAAAGGGATACTCCACTTTTTTTTTTTTGGAAATAGGCTCATTTTACAACTCCCCCAGTTGGGTTTTAACCATTTTCGAATCCATTCAGCCGATTTTCTGATATTTAGAAGTAGAGCCCGACCGATAAAGGATTTTGAAGGCCGATACAAATATTTGTTGGTTTTAAAATCCGATATATCGGCCGATATTATTAGTATTTTTTTTTATTTCAGAAACGGGCAACAAAATATTAACAGATTTCCCTAACATTAGTTATTTGTAGTTAATTATGAGTTTTAACTAAAATATTATGATAATGCATAACTGGTTCTCTCTGCCCGACTCTGGCTGGATCAGCAGGTTGCAGCGCGTTATAACAGGGACGGTGTAGAGTGCCCTCTGGTGGACAAACTATACAACTCCAACACTCATGACATAGTTGAAGCGTAATTTGTCCGTTTTTATTTTTATTTTTATTTTTGAAATATTCATTTATCGGCCATTATAACTGCCGATACCGATATTTTAGAAAATGTCTAATATCGGCCGATATATCGGTCTGGCTCTATTTAGAAGAATATCAGTAACCAGACAGTTTCTGGTCTCATTGACTTCCATAGTATATTTGTTTCCTACTATGGAAGTCAATGACACCAGAAACCGTCTTGTTATTGATATTCTTCTAAATATCAGAAAATCGGCTGAATGGATTCGAAAATGGTAAAACCCAACTGGGGGAGTTGTAAAATGAGCCTATTTCCAAAAAAAAAAAGTGGAGTATCCCTTTAAGTATGCTTAAGGAGACTGCATTCTATCCATCCAGCTGTTTTTCAATCCAAAAACACATGTAAAAGAGAGTAAGTTCTGTTGAAACTAAGATTACAAGAGAAACGGGGCGAGTTAAAGGGGATCCCGTGTGATGTAGAGCGCGTCTGCTTGGCACAGAGTCATGAGCTCCCCGACTCGCCTTCCGGCAGATTGCGTTCTCCTGGCCTCGGGATTCAGAGGCAAACCCCTGGAGGGCTGAGCCGAGGGGAGGGGGATCGGGGTGTGTGTGTGTGTGTGTGAACGAAGGGGTTAGTGATATGTAAAGTCAAGCTGGGGTTTTCGTCATCTTTTTTCCCACCCTCCCCCTCTTTATCTGTGTTTGAGGGATATCCTTGCCCAGAGGAGGGAGGCTGAGCCATTGTGCCGTGTGTTAAAGAGCATGTGTGAAGTGTGAGATACGGTTACGTCTGACCTGGCAGTGACCCCAATGTGTGTACGAGTTAATGAATGAAAGTATGAGTCATCCAACAGGCATGCCAGTCGTAATCGTCCTCTAGCTGGCCGCAAGATGAGCTGCAACATGTGGTGGTGTTCATCCACACACGTTTGTGTGTGTCTCGGCATCATTCCCTGCACTCTCTGACACTGACATTGACACACAAGCACATTGGCTCAAGTCTACTTAAACATGTAATTATGTTGGTTGGGATTGGCACGAGCACTCAAAAACTTAGAGACAGTGAAGTTTGAGTTCAAAACATTTCTCTATTATATGCTGCATAAATAAACTTGCCTTGCCTTGCTAGAAATGTTGCTTTTTACTTTTAAGCAGCATGTAACCTTCAAAGTTTATGTTAAACTCATTGAATTTAATATTTTTTAATACTTAAATAAGGTGGAAAAATAGTTCTAGCAGATTTAACTGTGAAATGTTAATGTTAATGTTATTGATACCGACTTTTGGAATATCGTCTTGTGTGCAATTAAAAAAAAATTATGCTCATTAATATCTGTTGTAATAGTATTCTCAGTTGAAGAATTGAGACTTGGAAACAGTATTTGATACGTCACGACTCAAAACTCCAAAAATGGGGCCTTATTTGTTCAGAATTGCATTTGAGGTTAGGAACTGGGTATTGACACTAATTTCACATTTCGATTCAATATAGTTTATTTTGGATATCAGTTACAATAAATGGCAAATTTTCTCAAGGAAATCAAATCTCTTAACTAATGCTGTAAACTATGGGAGTCTAGTTGTAGCCTATAGGCTTCAGTAGCCTAATATGAAGGTGTTTTGTAGCTATACAAACACTTAAATTACACTTTTATTTATTTTTATAGTAAGCAGATCATATGAAATATAAACATTTAAATGGTGGCTGTCATAAAAACTTGCCAGATTTATTCAAATATGCATTAAATATTGAAGAACATTAAGATTATAATGCTATAATGCATATGTAATATGGTGTATATATTTAGCAAAATGCTCCTCTCTAGAGTTATTTTTTCTAGCTGACTAACGAGTTTATGTGGGTTTTCTGAGGTAAATATGACGATACATTGATTACAAGCTGTTTAACTGACGTCTTTCCACGGTTGAAACGCTGATTGAGCGAATCAATGTGTCATGATCCGGATTTGGATAAGTTGTCCTCTATCTTTAACACACTTTCAGATGCTCGTTCATGTTTATTTGGCGCTGTGACTGGTATTATTAAGCCGGAAGAGAGATCAGCGCTGCTGCTTCTCCAGAGCGATCTCACGCCACAGCGACAAAACGCTATTTATGTTTTTGAATTTCTAAAGAAAATGGACGTAATTTTAAAATTGAGACTTTGTTTCATATCAATAGTAACAAAGGACAAAGATTATTGCGATTCAACGATCCATTCATTCAAAAGAAACAGGATGACTAATCGATTCTTGAGATTTAAGAATCGATATCGGTTCGTAAAAATGAAAATCAAGACTCTGCCTGTTTATCTGAGTACTCAAGCGATCCAACTGACCCCCCATGAGGCGTATTGCCTCATCTTTCTCAGCACATGAGTAAGCACTTAGCTGCTGGCTGAGTGGTAATAATGGAGACTCTGTCATGCTGTGATAAGGAGTTTCAAACCTTCGGATGCTGCTCTCTGAGCACTTAGCTGGCAGAGCACCTCTCCCTGTGTCATCGGTGGGGGAAAGTCCTCAAATGAGATTAAGTGCCATGAAAAGCAGCTGATTTCAGGCTGGCGAAGGTTGCCAAATAAGCCGAGCTCAGCACATTTCCTTGAAAGTGTGTCGTGGCTGTCTGTCCACACTGACAGTGAAAGTGCCGTAGAAACAACAAACGCAGCACTTCAGAACATATTTGATGTTTTGGGAATTTTGTTTTCTGGTATTGTGTTTCTTTACTATTCAGCCTAAGTCCCTCCTCTTCTGGTCGACCACCATGGGACCTTATTTCGGAAAAATATTGAATGGTAGTCAATGGCGAGAGACAACAAATATTTTGATCTGGTTTGAATTGTGCCCTGAATTACACATATGATGTTTGTCCATTTAAAAGATACATTTTAAAGTAAAGAAAGTCGCAGTTTGATGTAAAACCATTGAGGTAATAAGACTGAAAATACGAAAAAAAAATTTTTTAAACCTTTATTTTACCAAGAAAGAAGCACATTGAGATACAAATCTCTTTACAAGAGCGTCCTGGCCAAAACTGACAGACACAGCACATTTGAGTGTAACAAATAACATCCAACAATACAAACACATGTATACACACAAGCAACTCAAGTACAATTTCAAAATCAAATACAGAACTAGCTAAAACATCTACAGCCCGATGTGCTAAATCATTTAAAATTGATTTAAAAGTGTCCAACGAAACCAGTTTCCTCAGTTTCAACGTATTTTGTAAACAATTTGAGGCAGAGGAAGCAGCAAATTTAAATGCCTTTTTCCCAAATTCAGTTCGTACCACTGGAACAGACAGTAAAAACATGTCCTGTGATCGGAGACTATAGCTAGAAGGATACTTTTTACAGATAGATGTACAAAGATATGATGGTAATAAACCCAGGATGGATTTATAAATAAAAACATGCCAGTGTTTTTGTCTTCGGATGGACAGCATGTCTAAAGCATGTAAACATTGTGTAGATGCATGCATATATATAACATCACCATAATCTAGTACCGACATAAAAGTCGCTGCAACAAGCCTCTTTTTTGCCTCAAAAGAAAGGCAGGACTTAATTCTAAAGTAAAAACCCAATTTCACTTTAAGTCTTTTCTCCAGTTGCTGGACATGAGGGCCAAAGGAGAGAGCGTCGTTAATTAAAATACCCAGATACCTGTACTGAGACACAATCTAAATTTTTGAACCTTGGGTCGTAGTAATGGGCAGAAGATTTTTTTTAGGGATTGATTTGGATTTTGAAAACAACATGGATTTTGTTTTATCCACATTTAAAACCAGTTTTAGTTCAATTAGGTTATGCTGAACAACATCAAATGCAAGCTGCAATTTAAGTCATGCAATTTAATTACAAAGACTACAAACCCCAAAGGCGCACATTTTCTCCCAATGAATGAAGCTAACTTTACTGAGGCTAATGTCTGTCATTGTTTCTACAGTCTTACGTTATAATCGTAACATTACGCCGTCATGCCTGAGTGTTTTGTACCAGACCGCACACACACGAGCAGCGGATCTCACTCGTTGTTTCGCTTCCTGGGAGATGTAGTTCATTGAGCGATTTTCACTTAAAACTAAATGTTACTTTTCTGTTGTATGACAAACTGCGACGTTTTTGACTTTCAGAATTATCTTTTAAATTGACGAACATCATATGTGTAATTGAGGTCACAGTTCAGACGGAATAAGAAAATAAGTTGTCTCTCGCCATTGACTACCATTCATATTTTTTCTGAAATAAGGTCCCATGAGCCGGAAGCGGAGGCTCTCTATATGTCCACCTAAACTTCCTCTGGTGTTTGCTGACTGACAAATCTGATATTCCCCCTTCCTCAGCTGGATCAGGATCGTTACAGGGTCCTCAGACGCCTCAGTCGACCAGCAGTTCAATGGCCGAAGGTGGTGACCTGAAGCCCCCTACCCCTGCCTCAACACCGCACAGTCAGATGCCACCCATGCCTGGTGCTAGGTACGGTACATGACAATACTACGCCTCTGTATCATCAGTTTTGGGACAGGACATTCATAATTAATTTCAAGGGCCACAGTCGCTCATTTGAGCTAATTTTGAGTCATTATGTCTCACACAGGAGCAGTGTGAATTTACAGGACCCGTTTGCTGACGGTGGGGATCCAGCTTTTACCAGGCGTAACTCTGTAACCCCCAATTCAGGTTATCAGCCTGGTATGGGTGGACCAGACATGATGGGCCGCATGGGGCCTTATGAGTCGAATAAGGACCCCTTCGGTGGTATGAGAAAAGGTGAATCTTCTTGTCATGTCCTTACAAAGTAATATTATGGATCTCTTTTGTAAATTTGTTTTCTTTTAGTTATCTCTCATCTTTGTTCTGGCCCACTTTATATGAAGAAATCTTTATACAGTCCCTCCAGAAAAACGCGATTATGCGATCGCTGAATTCAATGCAAAATCAGCCAAAGTCCGCATATTTATGCGGGGGCCGCATTTTTTCAAATACGCCGCACTTTCGCCGCATAAATTGCCGATTTCCGTGCAATATATGCGGGGTTTGCATAATTTCATAAACCTCGCATTTTCGTTGCAAAAAAAGTCTTTGCAGAAAGTTGAAAAATGTTGCGTTTGCTTCACACAAGAGCAGCCATTTCCCCCTGTTTCCATGGGAACGTTATGAAGTGACGCAATTACGCGACGCCAGACAGACTCACGGAGACGATTGACATCTCACAAATCGAACTCGTATAACTGTCTGTCACACGTTCTACCGTCACATCGTTACTTAATAAACAACATAAGATAAAAGAAGTAGCATCAAACAGAAATTACCCGCACACATGGGGTGTTCGAGGCGCACACAACACTGCAGAGAGTTCTTAAAGGGGCCACACCTTATTTACACTCGTTACAGTCTGAAATAAAACAAGATGAGACATTAAATATTCCCAGCACTTTCTATGATGTAGTATGCTTGCTTATCAAAGGAAGTAATAAGAAATGACTTTTACATAGTGAGAACAGGATGTTGAGGGAATCACTTTCTTTCTCTTTTTCATCAAACCGCAATTTTTGCAAATTCTTGCAATTTCATCGCATAAAATTACATAAATATGCCGCATATTCCATCGCATTTTTAAAGAAAACGGGCCGCGTAATCAATCAATTTTTGCCCACAACAATTACACAAAAACTCCGTGTTTTTCTGGAAGGACTGAATACCATTATGGTAAATGTTATATATAAATCGCAAATTTTCACACATTTTTGGAAATTACCACCACAAAATCAGTCATTTTCATCGCAAAAATCACAAAAAAAAAATCGTGAAATCCTGGAGGGACTGAATTTATAGTTGTGCTGCTATAATATTGAGCCAACTCCGTGTAGCCAGTTTGTATGTACTTTGCTACACTAACATTTGAACCTTTCATATTGTCTGCTCTATGAATCTTATCCCAGTGTGACTGATTGTTAAAAGGCTTGGCGATTTATTTTTTTTTAAACCTGAAATTTACTAATCATACTTGTAAGTATAAATTGTACTTCTAATGATGCGTCATGTTGTAAACACAACATGATAAGAATTATGGGTGGTACATATTTTAGTATACAAAAGAAGATGTTCAGTGTGTCTCTCTTCTTGCATTTTCAGCGGGTGAGCAGTTCATGAGCCCAAATCAAGGCTCGAATAGTGGCATGGGGGAGCAATATAACCGAGGCGCCGCAGGACCTATGGGCAATATTCCGATGGGTCAAAGACAACAGTACCCATATGGTCCGGGATACGACAGAAGGTGAGAGCATTTATTTATGTTTTACATTTTTATTAAATGAAGCCATTGAATTTATCACAGCAATGAAACACTGCTGAAATCTAATGAAGTGTTAATATTTTGTATCTTTGTAGTGATTTTGACATTCCAACACAACCTAACCAAGAGTTGCTATTTTTAAAATGCCATTTATTTATTTCCTTACAGACCAGACTCAAGTATGGGCCCAGATGGCAATATGGGTCCACAGCCTAACATGATGCCTTCTGGTGCAGATGCAGGGATGTACTCACCCAACCGGCCCCCACAACAGCAGAGGTAAGCATTTAATTAAACTACACGTAAAACTTTCTAAATGTTTATTTGCTTAAAATTACAATTTTCTATTGTTTGCTACTCACCATTAAACATCCATGCTTTTTGGGGCTTTCTGAAACTGGATGTATTTCTTGGTTTGCAGGCATGATTCTTACAGTAATCAATACCCTGGCCAAGGTGCTCCCCCTTGTGGACCATACCCAAACCAACAGTCAGGAATGTACCCACAACAACCACCGGTCAGTGCAACACAACCTTAAAGGGATTCTCCTTTTTTTGGAAATAGGCTCATTTTATCATTCCCCCAGAGTTAAACAGTTGAGTTTTACCGTTTTCGAATCCACTGAGCCGATTTTCTGATATTTAGAAGAATATCAGTAACCAGTAGAGCCCGACCGGTAAAGGATTTTGAAGGCCGATACCGATACAAATATTTTTGGGTTTTAAAATCCGATATTTTATTTATTTATTTGAAACTGGACATGATAGTCACAAATTTTGTCATGCTTATTTGAGTTCAGAGAACTGATGGGGACGTTCTTTTAATTTTTATTCAAGCGATGTATGTATCGTGACCAACTCAACGAGTGTTGCCAACAGGAACGGTGTAGAGCGCCCTCTGGTGGACAAACTATACAACTCCAACACTCATGACATGGTTCAAGCGTGTTTCGTTCGTTTTTATTTTTATTTTTGAAATATTCATTTATCGGCCATTATAACTGCCGATACCAATAGTTTGGAAAGTGCCTAATATCGGCCGATAATAACAGTCTGGCTCTAGTAACCAGAGAGTTTCTGGTCTCATTGACTTCCATAGAAGGGAAAAAAATATACTATGGAAGTCAATGAGACCAGAAACTGTCTGGTTACTGATATTCTTCTAAATATCAAAAATCGTCCGAATACATTCGATAACGGTAAAACCCAACTGTTTAACTCTGGGGGAGTGGTAAAATGAGCCTATTTCCAAAAGAAGTTTAATATTGCATTATTGGTAATTGTGTTATTGCCTGAGATCTAAAAAAAAAAAAAAAACGTTCTCTCATATAGAATTACACGCAGAAGAGGCCAGTTGATGGTGTTTACGGTCCTCCTGCAAAGCGTCACGAAGGGGACATATACCCGTTTGGTGGTCAGCAGCAGGGACCCCAAGCCCCAGGTGGACCTCAGTCCCAACCAGATATGTATAACCAGTATAATACCTATCCAGGCTCCGACAGACGCCCACCTGGCCCACAGAGCCAATTTCCTTTCGGTTTCGACCTAACCAATCGAGGTCGAGGACCTAACATGGGTGGTCCAAACTCCCAGCCATCCATGCAGCCGCAGATGATGGGTAGCTCCATGAGTGTGCCCTCAGTCCCCGATGGACCCCAAGGTCCCATGTGGCCTGGGCGTAATGAGATGAACTACCCAAACTATCATAATCGCCAGGGGCCCCCTGGTGTCCCTTCTCAAGGTCAAGGCTACCACAGCATGAATCGTTCTGAAGACATGATGCCCTCAGATCAGCGCATGAACCATGAGGGATCTTGGCCTGGCCATGTTAACCAGCGTCAGCCCCCTTACGGGCCTGGGGGCTCTGGGCCGCCAATGTCCAGAACTCTACAACCCAACTATCAATCCTCTCAGAACCACATTCCACAAGTGTCCAGCCCTGCACCCATGCCAAGACCAATGGAGAACAGGACCTCGCCCAGTAAGTCTCCATACATGCACTCGGGGATGAAAATTCAGAAGGCCGGACCTCCAGTTCCTGCGTCACACATTGCCCAGCCGTCGGTGCAGCCCCCTCTGATTCGGAGAGACGTCGCATTCCCACCAGGTTCGATAGAGGCCTCGCAGCCCCTTCTGAAACCGCGTCGTCGGCTTACCATGAAGGATATCGGTAAGAGCATCGTTCCTATGAATACTGTTGTCTTGGTCCACTTGTAGAGTGTTCTGAAAGTCGGGTTTTGTTTTGTTTCAGGAACACCAGAGGCTTGGCGAGTCATGATGTCCCTCAAATCAGGCTTGTTAGCTGAGAGCACATGGGCTTTGGATACCATTAATATTCTTCTCTATGACGACAACAGCATTTCTAACTTTAACCTGAACCAGGTCAGTACGTTTCATACAGGGTTTCCGCGGGGTCCTAAAAAGTACTTTAAATTTAAGGCCTTAAAAAGTCTTTTTTCATCTGAGGTCTTAAATTTGATTTAGTTTGATTTTACCCTCGTTCATTTGCCAAAACTCTAGCCGCAGAAAGTTGCAAAGTAGCAAAAAAGTATTGAGTCGTAGCCTACAAGTGCAGGGGTTCAAATCGGTTCAAACACGGCGCTCGCGTGCTAGCATTAGCTCGTGGTTTGATACGAGGTAGCTTGCCAAGAGGCCGTTCATACACCAGGTTTGCGCACTCAAGTTCATTCAAATATAGGCGCGTCGCATCCACAGCGAGATTGAAAAAATCTACGAGCCGAAGAACCAACCAATCAGCTCCTTCCGTAACAACATTGAAAGCTCAGTCAACATGAAGGAACACTACCGCTGTCTTTCTCTTCTCCGTGAATAAATCTTGTAGCAAACCTAACATTACAGCAAGCGTTTCTCGGTGGTGGAAATCCATTGGCTACTAAAATGTCTTTGTCGTTACGGAGAGCGCAGTGCATGGTTGCATAGCAACGACAGACGCAACAGGAAAATCGGCCCAAATTTGACCATTAATAATAAAAGATAAGGGGATGTGAATGTCAGTAATTTATCATTTTTTGACTCAATCTTTTTATAAAAGATTATTTAAAGGCTGAAATATGTGAGGTTTGTCTGTTTATAAAACTATTTTTGTGAAGACTTTATTTTAACTAGACTTAACCTGTTGCAAGACACTCCTTTAAAATCTGGCCGTCATTTTTAATGGTATTTTAATGTTTATGTAAACAAAAAGTGCATATTCATGCTAATTTTATTTGCTGGGTTTAGACATACATTTGGCAAATTGATTTCATAGTAATCATGAAATGAAATGTTCATGCCATTTCATCTCAGTATAATTTTTTTACAAATGTAATTTTACTCTATTTATTAATGTTTTTTACTCAACATTTGTGCAGTTTTTGGAGGATTTTTGATATCTTTTACATTTCTATAAATTAATAAATAAATATTTATTTAAATAGGCTTTTTACAAAAAATGGCATTGCATGTAAAATTCACTTTATAAAAGACCCAGATTTCTAATTTTCATTCATGGAGATAACATGAATCATTTAACATGGTTTAATGTAAGATTTTTGACAATATTTTGGAAAATGCAGTTTTAAAATAACCACTAGATGGCCATAGACCTCCACTATAAGCTATTTGCTATTTGACTAACCAAACTATATATATTTCACAAGTTTTTCCAGTTGGATTCATATCTAAATATTATAAAATCACAATTATAACAAAAAAAAAAAAAACTTTTTGTCAAAGTTAAATATTTTTTTTATACCGACAAAAGTTTTTCATAAATGTTACATTATGATTAGAATCAAACCTGAACATGATGTTACAAAGAAAAATGTTGGAGTCTTTAGATTTGATCATTTATTTCAATTATCTGTTTTTAATATAAGTCTATAATTTTAAATCAATGTTTCAGTTACAAACTGTAAAAGAACAAAAATTAACAGAAATGAACAGTTATATTACATATTGAAAAAAAACACAGAAAACTGCAATGAACTGAACAGCAATAACAACTGAGCAAATAAAGCAAACAAATTGTTGTAATAAATAAATGATTTCCTAAAAAAAAAACTGATTGGATTTTTTTGTGTGTGTGTGAACAATTAGGAACAATAACTGGTGGTGCACTGTTTACTGGAGGTGTTGTTATTTGAAGTGTGTGTGTATTGTGGATGTTGGAAGTGTGCCACTTTATTTCTGTCTATGTGATCTTAAATTTGACTTACTGAAACCTGCAGAAACCCTGTTTATAGATGACTGAACTAGGGATGGGTCAGGTTGGTCAACTAACATATCTCTCTTCCAATTGCAGCTTCCGGGCTTCCTCGAGCTTATAGTCGAGTACTTCCGAAGGTGCCTCATTGAGATCTTTGGCATCTTGAAAGAGTACGAGGTTGGAGACCCTGGGCAGCGTACCTTGATTGACCCAGATGCCATTGACCCTGAGATGTCCGATGAGGAGGGGCCAGAGGCAGAGCAGATGGAAGAGGAGGATGAGGATGATGATGATGAGGTCGAGATGGACCCGGTCCATACGCCACAAGTCCAGATCAAGCAGGAGAAAGAGGAGTCTACGCAGGGTGAAAAATCAAACGACGTAGAAGAGAGGGAAGCCAACGAGACTTCATGCAAAGATCCTCTCAGGTCGTCCACCCCATTGCTGGACACAAGTCAGGAGAGGCCAAAGCAGGCTAGTAAATTTGACAAGCTCCCCATCAAGATATTAAGGAAAAAAGACCCGTTTGTGATCGGCCGCACTAGTAAATTGGGTCGGCGGCAGGCTTTTGATAGCGGTCTCGTCCATTGGAGCGTGGGTGGCGGTGACACCACCGAGCATATACAAACCCATTTCGAGAGCAAGACGGACCTCTTGAAACGGTTCCCGGTGAACGTGAACGTCGAGCCGCGCAAGAAGGCACCTCAAGTTACGGACAACGCTCAGAAGGCGCAGACGAATGACGAGCAGCAACCTGGAAAAAGCACGCCAGCGAGTATAACGGCCACGTTTGACGACGTCCTCTCGGCGAGGCGAGGCTCCGTCACCGAGGAGGCGGTCCGAGGCAACCTGGATGTCGACAGGGAGAAAAACACGTTCCTCTTCGGGATGGATCTCGCACAGCAGAGCCGCAACATCAAGATCCTGGAAGACGAGCCGCACAGCAAAGACGAGACGCCGCTGTGTACGCTCTCGGATTGGCAGGACGCCCTCGCGCGCCGCTGCATCTGCGTCTCCAACATCATCCGCAGCCTTTCCTTTATTCCCGGCAACGACCAGGAGATCTCCAAGCATCCAGGGCTGTTGCTGTTACTCGGCCGGCTCGTGCTGTTGCACCATCGGCATCCTGAGCGCAAGCAGGCGCCGGTTACTTACGAAAAAGAGGACGAGGAAGACGAAGGCGTGAGTTGCGAGCGAGACGAGTGGTGGTGGGACTGCCTCGACGTTTTGCGGGAAAACTGCTTGGTGACGTTAGCCAACATCTCAGGTCAGCTGGACCTCTCCGTCTACCCTGAGAGCATTTGCTTGCCCCTGCTAGACGGCTTGCTCCACTGGGCCGTGTGCCCTTCGGCCGAAGCCATCGACCCCTTCCCCACGCTGGGGCTCAACGGGACGCTGTCTCCCCAGAGGCTCGTCCTCGAAACCCTCAGTAAGCTTAGCATCCAGGATAACAATGTTGACCTCATTCTGGCTACACCGCCTTTCAGCCGCTTGGAGAAGCTCTACGGCTCCCTCGTGCGCATGGTCGGCGAGCGCAAAGTGCCCGTCTGCCGGGAAATGGCGGTGGTGCTGCTAGCTAACCTGGCGCAAGGCGACGGCGTCGCGGCCCGGGCTATCGCGGTGCAGAAAGGCAGTGTGGGGAACCTTCTCGGCTTCTTGGAGGACAGTCTTGCAGCCACGCAGTTTCAACAGAGTCAGGGCTCGTTACTGCACCTGCAGGGGGCGCACTTCGAGCCCACCAGTGTGGACATGATGCGGCGGGCGGCACGAGCCCTGCACGCTCTCGCCAAAGTGGAGGAGAACCACTCGGAGTTCACGCTGTTCGAGTCGCGGCTACTGGACATCTCGGTGTCCCCGCTCATGAACTCGTTGGTGTCCCACGTGATCTGTGACGTACTTTTTCTGATCGGCCAGTCGTGACAGCCGTGGGGGTGATGGTGCGTTTCCCCACTCGTTTTTTTTTAATGTGTGTGTGTGTGTGTGTGTGTGCGTGTGTCGACAGCGAAACTGACTGAGTGTACGTTCATTTTTTTTTTTTTTTTTATTTATGCAAAATCACCTCAGATTCCACTGTCTATCCTTGCTTTGCTCCATTGAGTCACGATGGATTTGACACGTACAAGAATGAAACTTACAAGGATGTGCCGATCGAGATCCTCGCCTGCGAGAGTGCGCTGCCCTTTTTTGTAAGGAAAAATTAAATGAAAACTGTAACCAAAGTTGCTGTCACGTTTACAGTGAGTTTGGGGAGAAATCGTGCCCGCGTACACGCCTTCCGGGTGGGGAAGGGCGACCGTAATCTGGTTCTTGGAGGCTAAATGGACTTGCAGACTCTGGTGTGTGGTATAAATTGCTGTAACTTTGATTAAATATATACTTAGCCCTAAAGGAACCAGGTCGTTGGCTGTGAACAGAAATGTAAATGGGAGGCCTGTGCAGTAGATTGTAGGACTTTTTTTCTGTACTGTACACCTTAAAACTGTAAACATACTGTAATAATACTGTTTCACACTGAGATAATGCTGGCTTGGCAGCAAAAAAACTGTAGTTTTTAAAAATGATGATGATGATGATGATTTTAGTTCATGTTGAGAGAGGAGAAAATGGCTTTCCCCCCAAAGTAACGTGAACCTACAACACCCCGACCTCTTCTTTGTCCCTCGATTGTATGACTTGACCCTTAAAGAAATCACCTCTTAGGACTGGTCTTGAGCTCTAGATGCAGTCCAGGCTGCAGTGTATATAATGATGTTGTAAATTACACTCTTTCTCTCTCATCTTATGGCGCTCTTCACCGTTTTTAATCTTTGACGAATTAAAGGTTTCACTCAACAGATCTCTCATTGCACATTGCCATGTGTTTATTTACCACCCTCCTCTCCTTACATTGCCCATTCACACATAACATTTCAATTGCTTTTGTTCGAGCTGTAGAGGCGCACGTTTCCAACCAGACGAGTCCATTAACTCCAACCATACGAGGATACAATACACACGTTTGTTTCCCCCTCTTTCCCAGCGGTTTCCTTAGTCGACTCCAGTGCTATGGATTCATATTTGTATTTCAGATGATGTAGCTAAAATCTTGTTGTAAATTCCTTTTCCCCCCCTTTTGGCTTAATGAATATCATTTATTCCGTATGAAATCTTTATACTATATGTTCCACGTGTTAAGAATAAATGTACATTAAATCTTGGTAAAACGCTTGTGATTGATTGATTTATTTGTATAAATTATCGGTTTTGCGGTTTATGAATTTATACATGTTAAGATGTATGGACTGCATTTTTCATTGCCCCATATATTTTTAGACAGTCAATTGTGGTTGGAACCAAAGGCGGTTATAATGGAAGTAAACGGTGATGCTCAGATGCTAGTGATCAGAAACAGGGCTTTAATTGTAAAATACCGAACTTGTCCTTTAAAGGTCAAAATCCTAAAATGTATTACATATGTGACAGTGACGCAACTAAGAACCTTAGTGCCATTACAAAAATGATATGGACAACTTCACAGCCTAATAACGCCTATTCAGGTAAGTGCTTAAGTACGGAGGCGTATTGCATTCACTTGAAGAAAAAAAATGTGCTCTGTTTTTCTGAATTAACAAGTTAATTTTTCATGAGGAAAAAAAATGCTCTGTTTTTCTGAATTAACGAGTTAATTTTTCATGAGAAAAAAAGTTTTTGCTCTGTTTCTGAATTAACGAGTTAATTTTTCATGGATTTTTTTTTTTTTTTGCTGTGTTTTTCTGAATTAATGAGTTAATTTTTCATGAGAAAAAAAATGCTCTGTTTTTCTGAATTAACGAGTTAATTTTTCATGGATTTTTTTTTTTGCTGTGTTTTTCTGAATTAATGATTTAATTTTTCATGAGAAAAAAATATTTTGCTCTGTTTTTCTGAATTAATGAGTTAATTTTTCATGGAAAAAAAAAATATTTTGCTCTGTTTTTCTGAATTAACAAGTTAATTTTTCATGGATTTTTTTTGCTCTGTTTTTCTGAATTAACGAGTTAATTTTTCATGGAATTTTTTTTTTTGCTCTCATGAAAAATTAACTCATTAATTCAGAAAAACAGAGCAAAAAAAACTTTTCTCATGAAAAATTAACTCATTAATTCAGAAAAATAGAGCAAAAAAAATTTTCTCATGAAAAATTAACTCATTAATTCAGAAAACAGAGCAAAAAAAACTTTTCTCATGAAAAATTAACTCATTAATTTAGAAAAACAGAGCAAAAAAAAAACTTTTCTCATGAAAAATTAACTCATTAATTCAGAAAAACAGAGCAAAAACTTTTTTCTCATGAAAAATTAACTCGTTAATTCAGAAAAACAGAGCAAAAACTTTTTTTCTCACGAAAAATTAATTCGTTAATTCAGAAAAACAGAGCAAATTTTTTTTTTCTCATGAAAAATTAACTCATTAATTCAGAAAAACAGAGCAAATTTTTTTTCTCATGAAAAATTAACTCGTTAATTCAGAAAACGGAGTAGATTTTTTTTTCTTCAAGTGAATGCAATACGCCTCCGTACTAATACGCCTCCGTACTTAAGTCTCACAATTCTGCTGGTAAACATGTGAATGTCTTATTTATTTCCAATGCAAATGTATTCTGTAACCCAAGTGTATTTCTGTTGTAATCAGTTATCCTCAAGTGCTGTTTGGTGGAGGCCTGACTCAACAGAAGTGTTTATGTGCTCTAAGGACGATTCTGCATATTGCAAGTCACATTTTTTTTTTCCCTCACAGGATTAATGGTGTCCAACCCAAAGAAAACACAGGCTGAAATTGGATAATTGGATACTGTAAAAATACAGGCATCTGTAGGCTGCCAATATTATTTTAAGTTGAATATGAAATGCATGCAGTTTTCAATATAGTTTTTGTACTCTAATCAAATTTGGTGTAAAAACAAATAGACAATCCATTCAAATAATTAATTGAAGAAATTTTAAAGTTGCAGTTGTAAATTTCCTTCATTAGGTTGGAAAGTGAAGTCCAATCCCCCAAAATAGCCGTTTTTATGAGTAACGAGCACTTTAAAAGCAATATTATTTATCTTGCATAGCCTACAATTAAAATGACTGAAATTACGATAAAATACATGCATATATAAGTTTTGATTTTGTTGATGATGTATTTTATACGTTTTTTTTTTCTTCCTAAACATGCAGAGATGTCATATCTTATTTGATTTTGCCTCATGCTAGCCGAAGTTACGACGTCACTCTGTAGGCCAAAACGCGGAAGTGAGTTAGCATTTTAGCATTACGGTTCCCTCGCTCTAAAGCCTATGGGATTTTTGAATGGGTTTTTGCTAAATCGCCTGAAATAAGGTCTGTGGTGAACAAAGCCTCTAAATATTTTCACGTTTTGATCTATGACATAGAACACACAGTTATAACCTGCTTGTGTTTTTTTAAACTGTATTGTGTCTGCTTGTGTTTTAAAAAAATCTTTATATAGGCTTCAAAATGTATACATTTTGGATTACCTTGTAAAGATTATCTTGCTAGACAAAACGTGTAAGGGTCACAACCCTTTGTTAAACACAGGTCTCATTTTTTGCGATTTTCCAAAAGTCTATGGGGAAAATGCATTGCTTTTCGACCGAGGGAACCCATGCGCCGCTAGCTTCCGGGTTGTCCTACAAAGTGACGTCATCACTTCGGCTCACTATTGAAATGACGATAAACAATAGATGCATTATGTCAGTTTTGATTTTGTTTCAGAAGTTGTATTGTTCGTTTAAAAAAAAACATTTTCATGCTAAACATACAGATGTGTTATGATATCTATGCTAGTAATGAACACGTGGTTGGATATCTCCATAGAAATGGAAATATCAGAGCACGCAATGTTAATCCCACAGCGCCATCTAGCGGTTACAAACAGATAACTACAAATGCCGGGCAGGGATGAGTGCAATGGATGCTGATTATAAAGATTAGAGCCATCTATTCACGCACTACCGAAAGATAGGCTACAGGAAAGCAATACGCAGAAACCACTGGAATCCAGACAGCGAAACGTGGATTTTGGGGTAAAATTATACCCGGAATATTGTAGTTCTTTAACATGTTGGGATTGGCGTTGCCTGCGAAGAGCATCTGAGGACTAAAGCGTCACATCCTGCGTGCCATCATCCACATCATCTGTGCGGCAGATCATATATTATTAGTGTGCTCTAACATTCACGCGAGAAGCGGAAGGTGACGCGCGCGTTTGCGTTAAAAACAAACTACCGCTGGTTTTTAATCGAACCATGTAGCGAGGACGCGTTTGTGACGTTGTCGCTGCACATCGCGTTACGTCACATGCTGGTAAATCCGTCGCGCTTTTTCGCGATCTGTTTGTTTGCCAAAAGCGGGACGCGGTCGGCGTGTGCTCGTGCCGTGTTTGTTTGTGTAATGACACTGTTAAGCGACATCTCTCCGCTCGTAACGCGCAGCAGCTGATGTTTGATGGACACTGAGCGCCGTGAATGATGAAAAACCGCGAATATCAGCAAATAGATCCTCATGCACTCGCGACCCCGACCCCGACGCCTCCACCGCGACCTCTTCCCGAGCACAAGCCCAAACGAGCCCGGAGAAAATGGGAGGTGTTTCCCGGGAAGAACCGCTTCTACTGTGACGGGCGCATCATCGTGGCGCGTCAGAGCGGCGTCTTGCCGCTCACACTGGGACTCATCCTGCTCACCAGCGGACTCTTCTTCGTCTTCGAGTGAGTCTGATTCTGCCTTTGGCTGCTACTGAGCTGGCTTGTTGTTGATAGGACAAATAAGTGTTGTATTGTTTGTATACATGCACATCTATATAGGCCTAGAGGAGATCGGGGTCACAAGCGCATCTCAACGCGCTCAGCGTTTGGAGAGAAAAGTCCAATTTCTATTTCATCGATATATCTGAAGAGTTCAGAAGCAAAAGCCTCTAAATGCCATTTGAAATTTTCTTCTTTAATGATGATTTTTTTTTATCAAACTTGTATATTTAAGTTCAGTAATTTCACTTAAATAACAATTAATAGGTAATTATCATTGCCATTTAAGTGAAATCACTGAACAAGCTTGATAAAAATGATCATTCTAGAAGAAAATTTCAAATGGCATTTAGAGGCTTTTGCCTCTGAACTCTTCAATTGTGTTTTTACTCTACCAGTGGTTTGATGTTGGTCTCAAACACGTCTTATTTAGGATGTTTTTGTGAAATAAACCAACCCTGACATTAAAATTATAGATCACTCTTAAAAATGAGAATCTCATGTGGAACGTAAGATTGTTTTTATTGGAAGTCAGTGGTAGCGTTAAAAATGAGTGAGTGTGCATAAGACAAGTATTTTTCATAAATGTCAGATTGGGCCGATTTGTCACGTGTTATCAGCATTTTTTTTAATCTTTTAAACAGGTTTCCAGTGTGACAACTTGCCCCATTGATGTGTCAGTATGCCCTTCTATAGAATCAGCATTGGATTGACTCAATTGAATCAATATATTTTATTTTTAAGTTTACCTATATGCAGTACCTCATGTATTAGAACTAAATTATTAGTAGACTACAACAATAAAATATAACTGGCATTATATTTGATGTATACATGACCATTTTTATAATGCTATTACTAATGCCATATTATTTGTACAAACTGTGACAACGTGTCCTGTCCTGTTAAAGAGCCTGCATTAGAAATCATCCCATTTTTTAATCTACATTTGTTTCTAAATTAGTTTTATTCATAATAGTCACTAGATCATTAAACTACAGCAATACAAAATTAAGAACTGCTAATAGCAATAATTCTCAATAATTCAAGCTTGTGTTGTGATATTAATGGTTATGGATATATTATCTAATTGATTAATTTAATTTATATCTCAATTATGACAATGTCTGTTATTAAATTAAGTTTATTTAACCTGTGAATTGTTCTGTCGCAGTTCAGCGAACCACTTAATAGTGCCGTTTCGATAGACTTGAAATCCGTCCTGATAATACTTTGCACATGGCAAATAAATGCATCTTTCCAAGGGCAATAATATTGGATATTTTCATTAGCGTGGTTGAGACGATTGTTTCAAACTGAAAATAAACATGCCTCCCTATCCTGATTTATACAATAAGAGAAAATGATCTATGAATCTGCATGTGAAATGTCCCGTCTCTCTCTTGATAATATTTGTACTGAGTTCACTTTTAGGGACTTAATTAATGATGTATGGTTACTTAAAAGTGGCTCGTTTAATTTTAGTGTTAATCATACTCCTAATTTTAAAGCAATCCCTTGTGGATCCAGCACATTATGTGGAGATTCTGTAGATTACATTAGGTTTATGTTCTTTATTTTCATCAGTTCTTGTACACAACCACCACGGTCTCTCGTTCTCTTTATAGTGCATTGGTTTAGCATCAGACATTGGATTTGGGATCCGCAGAGCTGCAGGGAAGGGAATCGTTTAATGGAGCACTATATTTTAAATCAATGTTTGACTAATTGAGGCGTTGTGTGGTTCCAGCTGCCCGTTCCTGGTGAAGCACCTGACCAGCTGCATCCCGGCCGTCGGAGGGGTCCTTTTTGTGTTTGTGCTCATCTCTCTTTTCCAGACCAGCTTCACGGATCCGGGGATTCTGCCCCGGGCGACGCCGGAGGAGGCCGCAGACATTGAGAAACAGATCGGTGAGGGAGCACGCATCTCCACATGTCCATGGTTGTGTTCAGAAAGGATAATATATGGCATGCTAGATGTAGTTTAATCTAGTTGGTGAAACTTAATGTGTGTGCAATGCCATTTTTTAGTTTCAATGCCATTTTCATCTTTCTGTAAGGGACACCTATTCTAAAATATATAAGGGCTGTACAAAAAAAAAATATATATACATATATATATTAGGGCTGTGCAAAAATTAATTGCGATAAATCGCATCCCAAATAAAAGCCTGTGTTTACATAATATATTTGTGTGTGCTGTATATAATTATTTTGTATATATAAATACACACACATGCATGAATATATTTAAGAAAATGTGTTATTCATATATAAAATATTTATATTTATATAATATAGATTATGTATTTATATATATACACAGAATTTAAGTGCAAATAATTTTTAAATATATACATGCATGCATAGGTATTTATATATACAAAATAATTATATACAGCACGCACAAATATATTATGTAAACACAGACTTTTATTTTGGATGCGATTAATCGCAATTAATTTTTGCACAGCCCTAAATATATATATATATATATATATATATATTTTTTTTTTCATGTCTAAATACCCAATTTATATTGTATTATGCTGTTATAAATTTGTAAAATAAATGAAAACTTTTTTTTTTTAGTATTTATTTTGTTTACAAATTTAAATTTTATTATAAAATGTAATATTTTAATCATTTTTTTTAAAAAATTTAATAAAAAAAATTTCTAAACTTTTCCATGGACCCACTAGCACTCCCTTGCGACCCCCTGAGGGTCCATGCACTATAATTTGTAAACCCCTGCACTACGCAATGATGCATTTGTTTAAAAAAAAAAGAAAGTCTGCAACACTCATAATTATTCAGCGAGTGTTATTCAGTTATCTGTTTAATTATTTTGTGTTTATTATCCAAGTTTGTCTAAAATATCTTTATCCAGTTGATTGTATAATGAGTTAAGAAATATGCCTGATGTTTTTTCTGGTTCACTCATCACTGTGGAAATGTGAGGGCTAGTCTAGGGCATTGCATTATGGGATAGAGTGCATGTGTATATAGAGTTGATGCTAAAGTTGACTAAAAAGAGGAATAAAAAATGATGATCTCTCAATGCACATCAAACCAGCTGTTAGGATAACTGAAATAAAGCCATGTCAATCTCCAGGTATGGTGGAGGGTGTGTGATGATGTGGATATTTTAATTCGAAAGGCCTTGGGAACTTAATCAGGAAGAAATATATTCTGTTCATCTAGCCCCAAAAAAGAGGAAGTCTTCGCTGTTTAGAGACGCTTATTAGAAACTGTTCAATAAGAGCTTTTTAAAGTCCGAATGATCCTAACTGCACAGTTTTGTTTTATTCTTTAACTTTTGTTATTGAAATTCCTCTCTCTCTCTCTCAGACAACCCAACAGGCTCGTCTTCATCCTACCGCCCCCCTCCGCGCACTAAGGAGGTCCTCATCAATCAGCAGGTGGTGAAACTCAAGTACTGCTTCACCTGTAAGATCTTCCGTCCGCCGCGCACCTCCCACTGCAGCCTGTGTGACAACTGTGTGGGTGAGTGTGGAGTCAGAGGTCATGCATTATTTGGCTTGGGACGACAAATCCAGGCCTGTTTTATTTTATTAGCGACGTTTGCTAATCTGAGTGCCATTCTACTATTGCTTATACTTCATGGTAGAAGTTTACATTTACCTTTATGCATTTGTCATATGCTTCTATTTAACATGACATTAGCAGATATCACCTAGAACACCACAGCAGTTTCGTCGTAGTGCAACAGGACCTCACATTTAATGTCTAATGACATACAGTATAATTAGGGCTGTGAAATGATTAATCGCAATTAATCACATCCAAAATAAAAGGTTGTGTTTACATAATATATGTGGGTGCACTGTGTATAATTATTTTTTTATATATATATAAATACACGCACATGCATGTATATTTAAGAAAAAAATATTATTTATATATAAAATATAAATTATATATAAATCTGTATACATGAAAATATTTCTTAAATTTATACAAGCATGTGTGTGTATTTATATATATATATATATATAAAATAATTATACACAGTGCACCCACATATATTATGTAAACACAAACTTTTATTTTGGATGCGATTAATCGCGATTAACCGTTTCACAGCCCTAATTATAATAGATTGTTAGCAATAATTATTGTTCTTTAGTAATTTTTATTATTATATTTTGTGTTGTAACTTTTATTTTAATGTATTATTGCTATTATTTTATAGCTATATTGATGGATAATCTACATTTTTATGAATTTGTGCATCCCTTTTTTTACAATCACAATTTGTATCATAAACGCAATTAATTAATTCTTTATCAAGTAATTATTAGCAGTTTGAGAGCCTTGGGAAGACGTACTCTATTACGTAATTTGCAGAGCTTTAAAGGAGTGGGTGGGCGCTAAAGTGTCATTTTGTTGCAATTTCTGTGTTGATTGTTTATATATATATATATATATATTTGTTTATATATTTATTTATTTGTTTATATATTTATTTATTTGTTTATATATTTATTTATTTATATATTTTATTTATTTTTAATGTTTTTGCAGAATCAAGGTAATGTAGTTTTTCACTAGGAATTCGGCTGTTAAACGAGTCAATTCCAAAATTGAATCAGTTCCAGAAAATGAATTATAAACGCCACGCATGTCTTCATAAAATGTTATCTAGTCACATTCGCTATGAAAGGGCAATATATTTGTTCCTCTTTGCAGTTTCACACAGTTCTGCTTGTGAATCCGTGTGGGATGTTATTTTTCTCAGATGTTTGCAGTGTTATTAATGCTGATAGATTTATGCAAGCCGGTTTGATTGGTTGTGATTTATTCTTAAGCCAGCAGAGTTTTTAATCACAGCTGTAATAAATCAAGAAGCGTGTGACGCCCTGCTGTCTTGTGTCTTTGATAGAGCGCTTCGATCATCATTGCCCTTGGGTCGGGAACTGTGTGGGAAAACGAAACTATCGCTTCTTCTACACCTTCGTGGTCTCGCTCTCCTTCCTCACGGCCTTCATCTTCGGTTGTGTAACCACGCACCTGGCTCTGAGTATGTGTCATCATTTCAATTGCTTGAGCAAAGATTGAGCCGTTCGTTCGATGATAGCAGATCATTTTCTCTCGTGTAAACAGATTTGTAACAAGACTCGGCATTTCTTTCTAATGCTTTTATTCTACACATCCACATGCATGAGTGAATCACAGCGTGTATTGAAGCCAAATGAGCCTGTAAGAGGCCGTGTGTATGATTTGAGATAACCTTTATTGACTAATGTTCTCTTTTATAGGGTCACAAGGAGGAAATGGGTTGGTTGTTGCTCTCCAAGCGAGTCCTGCCAGATATCCTTTCATTTTAGATGTCTGACTCTGATTTCAGATGATTTTATTCTAATAAAAGGATGTTTTGGGTTATTAAATGAAGACAAAAATAGTTTCAACTTGTCCCTCAAAATCGAATCAGCACTGGATTAAATGTTAAAATGCAGTGCTTTGATTTTTGTGTGCTAGTAAAAAACTTGGTAACACTTTACAATAAGGTTCATTAGTTAATATGTGAACAATACTTCTTCAGCATTTATTAATCTTAGTTAATATTAATTCCAACATTTACTAATACGTTTTTAAAATCAAAGGTTGTAACATTAGTTAATGGACTGTGAACTAACATGAACGCACAATGAACATTAACAAAGATTAATAAACACTGTAACTAATGCATTGCTCATCGTTAGTTCATGCATTTACTAATGTTAACTAATGAACCTTATTGTAAAGTGTTACCGAAAACTTTTACGTCAGCAGTTTGAATGGTTCACAATGCCTCAAAAATCACATTTCTGTTCTTAAACACAGTTCAGATATCTTGGCTACAAATTAAGAATAGTTTCAACGACTTAATTTGTGGCCATGTTGTATTAATTTCCATTTTCAAATTCATTTTAGTAAAATTCTTCCCAAGACTAATTCATTTGTTCCCTTTGTTGTACAGTAGGTGAACCATGGCCATGTTTTACCAATTTATTCCCTGATTTATGTAAATTGTGACCAGATTGTACAAATCTGTCCCCTCTTTTTATTTTATTTTATTTAGTTGTATTGTGGCCACAGTTTGACTAAAAACAGTGAACGGATTCCTAATTTCTGGCCTCTCAAGTCATGTTCGGGGCTTCGTACTTTATTAACTTGCCCCCATAGGCTTCCATTATAAGTGCAAATGCGCTGCTTGTTCCCAGTATATTCCTGTATTGTGTTTAATTTGTATTTCTGTATTTGTTCAAATTCTCTAGTCTTCCTTGACTTCTGTCCACTGCTCTCGAGTTAGTGGTTTGCTTCTTTTCTGTATGGTCCATTTTGGGCCTCTCAGGCTTCCATACATACTTGGTGGCTGCAAATCTTACTACCAATGAGGATGTGAGTTTCTTTCATAGCCTAAGAGATTTATTTTTAATTTCAGGGCTAATTTATTCTGAATTTAATACTTTAATACAAAATTTAATGTGTAACTTCACCTATTTTCGGCAGTAAATGAATGATGTTTAGTCTTTCTCTCTGTGTTACCTGGAACTTGATTTTTATTTATTTATTTGTCAGCAAAAGTCTTTGGTAACACTGAGTATACAAATTTAAAGTCCTTGCAAATCATTAACACACTATTAATTTATAGTTAATATATTGTAGTCTCTACATCTGGGGCTTTTTCGAAAACTAAAGCTTGTATTTACACTTTTTTTTGTATCCCTGCCCTAGGTCGTCTATAAAGTCAATAATTGTATCGCTTAAAATTCTTTAATCACCAAAATGACAAATGAAGTTTTTTCCTTGAAAAAAACAACCATGTCTTTAATATACAGTAGTTGTTTATCTTTACACCCGTGCCTCATTTAGTATTCGTGGCTCTAGGAACATGCCAGTTAGACCCGCCTCCACTCACTCAGAGATCCAATCATTGACGATCACACGTTGATCTGATTGGTTACAAGGTGGTTTGTGAGTGTGTTTTTGAGACTGTCTTTGGTTCACTGCAGTGTTTAGGAGAAATACTCAGCAATAGTGTCAACTTATGAATTTACACATATTTTGTCTTTGTTGCATGACTGACAAAATAGGCATTACAAACACAGTTTGTGTTAAATCTGTATAGTTCAAATGAATTTGAGATTGAAGGAAACTTTAAACTGAGTTGAAATACATAAATCTTAGAATAAGTACTTTTGTTAAAGGAGTAGTTCACTTTAAAAAAAAGATGTCTTTCATCCAAGATGTCCATGTCTTTCTTTCTTCAGTCGAAAAGAAATGAAGGTTTTTGATGAAAACATTCCAGCATTTTCTCCATATAATGGACTTCAATGGGAACCAAACGGTTCAAGGTCCAAAAGACGGGTTCAGTGCAAACTGTTCAAATGGCTTTAAACGATTCCAGACGATGAATAAGGGTCTTATCTAGGACTCGAAAAAAGATTTGTTCATTTTGATAAACAAGTTCGAACAGGAGAGTCACAAACACGCACCAAAGAACAGAGCAAGGCGAGCATTTGTGCTTATAAAACTTAAACTTTGTTAATTATTTATTAAACGAGCGATCGTTTCGCTAGATAAGATCCTTATTTGTCGTCTGGAGTCGTTTAAAGCCCTTTGAACAGTTTGCACTGAAAGTGTCTTTTAGACCTTGAACCGTTTGGACCCCATTGAAGTCCATTATATGGAGAAAATCCTGGAATGTTTTCATCAAAAATTTTAATTTCTTTTCGACTGAAGAAAGAAAGACGTGGACATCTTGGATGACATGGGGGCGAATAAATTATCAGCAAAAGATTTTTTTAAAGTGAACTACTCCTTTAAGTGCAGCTGTATTATTTTTTTCTTCCATATTACAGATTAAAGGTTCATGGTCAGGGAAAAGTGGAAACGAGGACGTTGGGAATCCTTACAGCTACAACAGTATGATGAAAAACTGCTGTTCTGTGCTCTGTGGACCCATGCCGCCCAGGTGAGACGTGTGTAGATCAGGAGCAGATTCGCCATGACACGCTTAAATAGGGTTAGTTCACCCAAAAATGAAAATTCTGTCAGTATTTACTCTCTCTCATGTCTTTCCAACCCCGTAAGACCTTCGTTCATCTTCGGGAGACAAATTAAGATATTTAAGATATTAAGATCGCTCCATAGGCTTCTTGAGGGAATGACTCTTGCTGGCATCGAAAAGTCATTAAAGACATCGTTAAAATAGTCCAAGTGACTCAATCTTAACTTTATCAAACGACGAGAACACTTTTTGTGCACAAAAAACAACAAAAATAACGACTTTATTTCAACTATTGGTTTATTTCTCCCTCTGCGAGTCAGGTTACTAGTTTAATAGCGTAAGCTTTTGTTATTGTACGTCACACGCATCACACACATGACCAGCGTCGGCCAATAGTGAGCCTACGTGTGACGTAGCTTTACGCAATCACACTACGCTAACTGACTACAGGCCCATGGAGAAGGAAGTGAATAATTGAAATAAAGTCGTTATTTTTGTTGTTTTTGCGCACAAAAAGTGTTCTCGTCGTTTGATAAAGTTAAGATTGAGCCGCTGTAGTCACTTGGACTATTTTAACGATGTCTTTAATGACTTTGAGGCCAGCAAGTGTCATTCCCTCAAGAAGCCTATGGAGCGATCTTAATATCTTAAATATCTTAATTTGTGTTGCGAAGATGAACGAAGGTCTTACGGGGTTGGAACAACATGAGGGTGAGTGAATACTGACAGAATTTTCATTTTTGGGTGAACTAGCCCTTTAAATAGGGCAGTTAAAGTCTGGATTTATCACTGTGGCTTTATTGTGTTTCCCATTCTTCCTCTGTCGTCTTGTCAGTTTGATTGACAGGCGAGGTTTTGTGCCCTCCGATGACTCCGTCCAGACCAGTCCGGTGGAAATCGAACTTCCAGCTGCCAAAAACGACATAAACATGGTAGGACGTGCAGTCACCTCAGGCCGACGACCTCCTCCTCCTCCTCCTCCCCCGGTCGTAACCCTACAGCGACCTGCCGTCTTCATACAGAACCACTCGACCGCCTGACTATTTGTGTCTGTTCCCCTTCGTGCTGTGTTGTATGATGCGTTTTGGCATATTTGGATGGTGCGGCTCGCTCAGATTTGTTCGGCGTTGAGTAGAGCAGTGACGGCGGTGCTGCCTTGGTCAAAGTCAGATAGATGAGATGTGTTTACTTGGAGTTTTAAAGGGAAATAATGGTTTGTAGACTGTTTAGCTCCTTCATAGATCAGGGGTTTGGAGTTTAGGTGCTGTACAAAGGAATGGGTGTAGCTGACATGCTTCATGGTGCACATTTACAGAAAGAGGAAACGAAACTTCAGTCTTCCTGTAAGGTTAGGTCGAGTTCTGAGGTAGTGAGCAGGAAAGGCGCTGTAGTTTCATGTGATGCTGGTGTTGGTTTTTAAAGCCCTTTATGATGTGCAGGACTATGACGCTCTTGAAACAAAATGTTGTTTAGTTTTCCTTTATCATGGTTTGTGTAACTCAAGTTGTTTTTATTATGATCTGAGCATACAAACAACTTGGCTGTTTAAGTTGCTTGAATAATATTTTGTTTAATCAAACAAACGTTTTTTTTTTTGTTGTAGTTTTATAGTGGGTGTTTATCAACTTAAATGTTCCTTGAAGTTATTTGTTTTTCTCAGCTAGTAACGACCTCATCCCATCAGTAAACAAACAAACAGCGCTATGGGTTTAAACATTTCTCTGGTTGTAACTTTGGGCAGTCCATGTGACATCTAAAGTAAAATATCTAAATATGACGGATTTTCAGAAAAATGAATAAGGTGCTAAAGCATCTCTTCACTGATGTACTGTTCACTGTTATTAGTATTAGTCAGTAGTGTAGCTATTCTCACACTTGCCTTATTGTGTGTGTGTGTGTGTGCATGTTTATGTTGTGAAACGGTTTGCATGCAATGGACATTTCCCTATGGGATTTTATGTATAATAACAGCATGGTTTTTTTTTTTAATGATCATTCCTGACATTTTTTTGTACTTTTTGAACATATTTGTGCTTGTATATGTTAAAAATGCCTTTTAATGTTAAATAAATATATTTTTGAACCACAGAATTCCTGTCCTGCATGTACATTTGTTGTTTCTGCCATAATTGAGTTAAGTGGGGCGAGTTGTTTGTTTAGGGCACACTGACAGTTGTGTGGTTTTCTTGGCATGTTCGATGCATTAGTGATGTTATACTTACCGGGCATAGCACATTAACCCTTGTCCCGTGTGTGTGTGTGCATGTGTTTAGGAAAAAGATTGCCTGGATTTCGCCCTGTCTTGTGTCAGCTGATGGTTCAGTGGGCAGAAGTAGGGGATTGTGGGGAGGTTGGTAAGACTCAGGAGCGTGTCCACAGATTCCTGTAGGTGGCGTCACATCGGCTCCACGTGCTTTAGGCCTGCATGATGCTGACAGAGCATTACAGATGATGTGTTACAGCATCAGCACTGCTCCTCCCATTCTGACTATCCACTATTTCATGTTTAGTTTGTGTGCAATATATTTTGGACTTGGACTTTGATTGTCAAGCTGCATTATCATGCTGTGAACCAAAATCAACGATAAATCACAAACCATTTTCTCTCCCTCCTGTTCCAAACCTGTATAATTACTTCTGTGAATAACACTTCACAAGATAATCACGAGACGTTTAGCTGAATGTCCTAGTGGTTCTTTCGCATATAGTGAATGCATGTTGAGGCCTCACAGCCCCGGTTTACCATTCACAATTTTTTAATAAGCTCTTAAGTTTATATTATTGACTTGTTACTTTTAGATTTCCATTATTAATTACAACAAAACTCATATGAAAACCCAGTCAGTAAATATGTGACATAAGTGTCTAAAATATACATCACAGTGGTTTTTGGGTTTGGTCATATCGACGCTGCGGTTGTGGTTTAGTGAGTGACGCGCTGATAGAGCGAGAATGATTCATACGCGTCTGTGAATCGGACACCACGGCTCACGTTGTGTTTATTGTGTGTCAGAAGATACCGATGCACTTTCTAAAGATG